>JAOWBW010000393.1:1051777-1110484 GCA_026119855.1 Campanula takesimana | reverse complement strand
CTTAGAGTTTTCCATGCAGAATCTCTTAAGAACTTTGTCAATATATGTATCTTGACTTAAACCAATCAATTTCTTGGATCTATCACGATAGATCCTAATGCCAAGGATATAAGCGGCTTCTCCCATATCTTTCATAGAGAAACACTTTCCTAACCAAGTCTTTACAGACTGCAGTGCGGGAATGTCGTTTCCTATGATCAATATGTCATCAACATATAGTACTAGAAATAATACTACGCTCCCACTAATCTTCTTGTAAACGCAAGGTTCATCTTCGTTCTTGATGAAGCCAAACTCTTTGACGATTCATCAAATCGAAGATTCCAACTCCTAGAGGCTTGCTTCAATCCATAAATGGATCGTTGCAATTTGCATACTTTGTTAGAATTTTCTGGAATTCAAAACCTTCAGGTTGTGTCATGTAAACATCCTCAAGTAAGTTCCCGTTAAGGAACGCTGTTTTGACATCCATTTGCCATATCTCATAGTCAAAATATGTGGCTATGGCAAGTAAAATTCTTATAGACTTGATCATTGCTACGGGCGAAAGGTTTCATCATAGTCGATACCATGAATCTTCCTATAGCCTTTCGCTACAAGTCTAGCTTTATAAGTATGCACCTTTCCATCCATGTCAGTTTTCCTTTTGAAAACCCATTTGCATCCTATGGTTTTTACACCTTCGGGGCATCAATCAAGTTCCAAACTTGATTATCATACATGGATTTAATTTCAGATTCCATGGCTCCAAGCCATTTATCTGAATCAGGAGCGGACATCGCTTCTTGGTAGGAAGTAGGTTCGTCATCAACTATGACTTCTACTTCATTGCTATCCGTCATGAGAAATCCATATCTCTCAGGTTCAGATCGCACTCTACCAGTTCTGCGAGGAACTTGAGTATTCTGAATAGGTTCCACAACTCTTTGTGAAACTTGTTCAGATCCAACATTTTGTTCCATGTAATTTTCGGGTTCTCGAATTTTCTTCGAGATTAATTTTACTCCCACTAATTCCTTTGGAGAGAAACTCTTTCTCTAGAAAGGTACCATGACGGGCAACAAACACTTTGTTTTCCGCGCGGTTGTAAAAGTAATAACCCTTAGTTTCCTTAGGGAACCAACGAAAATACATTTATCAGATTTAGGTGTGAGTTTGTCAGATATGAGCTTCTTAACAAATGCTTCACACCCCAAATCTTTATGAAAGACAAACAAGGTTTTCTTCCAGTCCACATCTCATGTGGAGTCTTTGGAACAGATTTTGTTGGAACATTATTTAGTGTTAGTGCAGCAGTTTCTAGTGCATGTCCCCAAAAGGTTAAAGGAAGATCAACTTGACTCATCATGGAGCGGACCATATCCAATAAAGTCCTATTTCTCCGTTCGGACACACCATTACATTGTGGTGTCCCAGGTGGAGTTAATTGTGAAACAATTCCACAATCTTTCAGATGATTGTCAAATTCTTGGCTTAAATATTCTCCACCACGATCTGATCGAAGTGCTTTAATAGTTTTGCCAAGTTGATTTTGTACTTCATTTTGAAATATTCTAAATATCTCAAAAGATTCACTTTTATGTTTCATTAGTAGACATAGCCATATCTACTAAAATCATCGGTAAAAGTTATGAAGTATTGATATCCTCCCCTAGCATTGCAACTCATTGGTCCACACACATCAGTATGTATGAGGGCCAATAAGTCATTAGCCCTTTCACTACTCTTAGTAAAAGGTGCCTTAGTCATCTTTCCAAGTAAACATGACTCACAAGTTTCATATGATTCAAAATCATGTGAATCTAGAAGTCCGTCCCCATGGAGTTTTTGAGATACGCTTCTCATTAATATGACCAAGACGGCAATGCCACAAATAAGTATGATTTACATCATTAGGTTTGGATTTCTTATTTACATTATAAATATTCTCATTATTCCCACTTTCAACATCAAGAACATGAAGGCCATTAAATGAACATGCAGTACAATAAAGCATATCATTTAAATAAATAGAAAACTTCTTATTTTCAATAAGAAACTTAAAACCTTCATTATCCAAACAAGAAATTGAAATAATATTTCTACTTAAATCCGGAACGTAATAACAATTGTTCAAAACAAGAATTAATCCGCTAGGTAAAATGACATCATATGTTCCTACGGCTAATGCAGCAACTCTTGCTCCATTCCCCACGCGTAGGTCCACTTCGCCATCTTTAAGTAGCCTTCTATTCCTTAGTCCCTGCACATTTAAACAAATGTGAGATCCACATCCAGTATCTAATACCCAGGAGCTAGAAGTAGAAAGTAGAATATCTATAACATAGATACCTGAAGTAGATGCAGTCCCACCGCTCTTCTTCTTCTTTAACTCTTCCTTGTAAACTTGCAATTTCGTTTCCAATGTCTAATCTCATTGCAGTGGAAACAAATTGCATCCTTTTGGGAAGCAGGTTTAGCCACATTAGCTTTGGCAACAATTGCCTTGCTAATCTTGGGTTTGACAACTTTTGCCTTACCCTTTCCTTTGCCTTTTTGGCCCTTTCCTTCCTTAGACACAATGAGTACAGGAGCGGTCTCTTTACCGATTTTCTTTTCTGCCTGCTTAAGCATCCCATGCAATTCAGACATAGTCTTATCCATCCCTTGCATATTAAAGTTCATGACGAACTGATTATAGCTTTTGGGAAATGAATTAAGAATAAAAATCGGTAGCCAACTCAATCTCAATTGGATGGCCAAGCCTCTCTAGTTTCTCAAAGTAAGCCTTCATTTTCAAAACATGAGGGCTCACAGACTGTCCTTTGCTCATCTTGCATGAGACTAGGGTAGCTATGGTGTCGAACCTCTCTTGCCTTGCTTGTTCTTGGAACATATCTTTCAATGTAGCAGCAAGGTCAAATGCTTCCAAGTGTTCAAGAATCTTCTGAAGTTCTGAACACATGGCCGCAAGCATAAGACAAACCCACCTCACGAGAATCATTCACATGTTTCTTGTAGGCGTTTCTCTCATCCTTGGGTGCATAGAAGCAGGTTCTTCTTCAGGAACGGGCTCATCAAGAATATAGAGCTTATCCTCATGCTTTAGAACAATTCTAAGGCTACGGATCCAATCCGTATAGTTAGCTCCATCTTCTTGAAGTTTCTCCTTCTCAAGGATAGATCGCAGTGATAAATTTGTATTCTGAGCCATTATCTACAATTATGCAAACATATAATTAAATATAAGTACCAACTTAATTAAAGATATTAAATTAATAGTATTTTACAAATACTCCCACTAAATTATATAACCTTCATATACATCCAATGTATGATATAATTTGAATGGGCTAAGATCCATATTTCACTTAACTTTGAGTCGGCTAGGGCACGACTGCTCAAAATAAGTTATTTAGGTAGACAACTCCTTGTCAATCATATCGTATATGACTCTTAGATCTTTTATGAGATTTTAGATATCGTATATCTAACATGTTTTAATCTCATCTGTGCCTTAGGCCCAAAACTGTTTTGATAGCCTAATTAAGTTAAACCATTTTAAACGTATAGGAATCACTGTTTCCTCATCTTGCTCATAAATGGATAGAATCAATGCACCTACGCTAGGGCGTAACCCACACAAACTACCCATGTACTCACAAGTGTTTTAATCATGGATTGGCACGGAACTTAAATTTTAAAGAAGGTTCATGACATATAGCATGGTCAATGTTTTAGTCACATAATATAAACACATAAAGCAATGGTTAATAATTTAACTAATCTCATTAATTAAATTAAGATTTTATGTGATTGATTTATGGGGATAAATTCTTTAACACATTATTGAGAGCACGATTGTACGGTCGAAACTAAGCCAGAAGGCATCCACAATCCCGTACCAAATTTAGAAACTAGAAGCAACAACTATGTAAGGTCGAAACTAAGCCAATAGGCATCCACAATCCCTTACATAAAGTAACTCGATTCTAAATTCTTTTGTCCCATCAATTCATTACTTTGACCTTGATATTTGTTTTCAGGAAACACGGTTTCTCAAACCAGCCATCTGACAAACAAATTCAATCCAAAGTGATTTTAAACAAGCCATTTAATTTCGGAAACACGGTTTCTAAAACCAGCCATCTGAAAAAAAAATCTGTCCAAAATCAACCTGCTCGGCCGAGTCCTTTAAGGTGCTCGGCCGAGCGCCTCTGTGTTCCAGAAAACCCTTTGCTTCTGACGACTCTGCTCGGCCGAGTCTTATAGACTGCTCGGCCGAGCACCACGAACAGAACAGATTTTCTTGTCGAATTTTAATTCTAAGATTGCTTTCCCGATTCATTTAGGATTTGGTGTTCATAATGATCATATCATCATGTTCATCAAAACCTTGAATAAACGATTTATTCATGAATCAAAGATCATCAACAAATCAATCCAATTAATTTTTGATAATCTAAAGGAACATAATAATCAAATTATTATTGCAATCGTAGATCCCACATAACGTATTTAAACGGTGCGATTTATGATTTCAATATATCTCATATACAAACATAAAACTCAGATCACATAAACATCTTGAATCCAAATTCACATAGCATGCCAAAACATATAATCCAATTATATCATTAACATGTTATTATTAAAATAATCATTTTGAACGGGGCTCTGATACCACTGTTGGGTTTTGTGCACTCATGCGCAGCGGAATAAACCCAAAAGCCTAGATCCGATCAAGATGATTATATTAATACGGAGATGAATTTAGAATACTAACCGTGACGGAGCTTTAAGATTTCGGATCTTTGAATCTTTATTCTTCGCGCTTCTTTGAATCACGAACGCAGGAACACGACTTCAAGGCTTGGATCACGAACTTGGAGGAGTTGATGCCAACACCCTCTATGTTTATCCACACGCGGACGAATTTCAAGAACGATTCTTGAACCGGATTGCTAGATCCAATAGAAACTCTTTCTATTATGAAGGCTATATGAAAAACAATGTTCTTATTCTTTGGGAGGAAGAAGAACTTATTTTTCTCTCTCTTAGAGGCTCTCTAATTGATCTAGAATCAATACATACTGATTAGGTCGTTGTTAGAGGTTTATATACTTATTAGTCCTAAACCGTTTAGGAGAAATAGGTTAAAACCCGTCACAACACGAAATCAGTTTTTGGGCCCGAACAGGGCCTGCTCGGCCGAGTCCTTTAAGGTGCTCGGCCGAGCACCTTTGCTCCAGAAAATCTGACCTTCTGATTTCCCATGCTCGGCCGAGTCATATGAGGTGCTCGGCCGAGCACCACCAGAATTCCGATTTTAGCCTTTTAAACAATTCGTCCTTTTTTGTGTGTGACCCCATAGGATTATATTAAGTTGGCAATGAGTCCAAAAACATTTGTACCCATGAATCATGAGCGGACTCTAGCAAGCCATCATGATTACCCAATTAATATAACTTGTTAAAGTTCGCGAATCCATTATAGAACATATTATAATCTCTTTGTTCACGATGTCTATTGAACGTAAGCCATGGTCAATGGTCAACTTACAATGTTCAATGCTTTCTCGATCCCGAATGTATTGATAGTACAAATCTTATTTGAGCATGGCCATGCATTTCATCAATACCATTCATCGAGTGGCCGGAGCTTGACATCTCTCTTGACGAGGAACAAATCCCATCTAGACTTATTACCTTTCCCTACATGAATCCGATTACGCCAATCATATTCTTTATAGCTACCCGGTTAGGGGTAACGTTTGAATATGTCAAACGTAATGTTCATCAGTTGGAAGACTGTGATAATCTCAGGTCTAAAAGATTCCAGTAATATAACTATATGAGACTTAATTATGACATTGTAACCATGACATAAATCTCATGTGGGTCAGTCCAGTATTTGTTCTCCAACAAATACCCATAAGTTTAATTATATCTCATACACCATAATCATCATATGATTATCTATTAAACTTATACTAACAATTAATCATAATTATTAGGGACGGGGATTATTACAATAGACATGCAAAAGATATAATAATCAAAGTTCAATATCTTTATTAAAACATAATAAACAGATAACATTAATCGTTCTCATAACGTGCCTAGAGCATACAACACCAACACATGAACCAAGGTGTGTCGACGAGTGTCGATACAGAAATGATTGACCAAAATGGAAAGACGCAATTCAAGCAGAATTAAACTCACTTGAGAAGCGTGAGGTTTTCGGGCCTGTAGTCCATACACCTGAAGGTGTAAAACCAGTAGGGTACAAATGGGTCTTTGTGCGAAAACGAAATGAAGAAGGCAAAGTAATAAGATATAAAGCACGTCTTGTTGCACAAGGATTTTCGCAAAGACCTGGAATTGATTATGAGGAGGCATATTCTCCTGTGGTGGATGCAATTACATTTCGCTATCTCATTAGTCTGGCAATACATGAAAATCTTGATATGCGTTTAATGGATGTTGTCACTGCATATTTGTATGGCAGACTTGACAATGATATTTATATGAGAATCCCAGAAGGATTCAAGATGTCTGATGCATGCAATTCAAACTCCCGGGAAGTTTGTTCTATTAAATTACAAAGATCTTTGTATGGTTTAAAACAATCAGGACGGATGTGGTATAACCGTCTTAGTGAATACTTGGCAAAGAAAGGATACACGAATGATCCTATTTGTCCATGTATTTTCATTAGAAAGTCGGCTTCAGGATTTATAATAATTGCTGTTTATGTTGATGATCTCAATATTATTGGAAGTCCAGAAGAACTTTCAATAGCTGTTAATTACTTGAAGAAAGAATTTGAGATGAAAGATCTGGAAAGACAAAGTTTTGTCTTGGCCTACAAATCGAGTACCTTAAACAAGGTATACTTGTCCATCAATCAACTTATACAGAAAAAGTCCTGAAACGTTTCTATATGGACAAAGCACATCCATTGAGTACCCCAATGGTTGTTCGATCACTTGATGTGAAAAAGGACGTGTTTCGGCATCGAGAAAATAATGAAAAAGTCCTTGGTCCAGAAGTACCATATCTTAGTGCAATTGGTGCATTAATGTACCTCGCTAATAATACAAGACCTGATATTGCCTTCTCGGTAAATTTATTAGCAAGATATAGTTCCAATCCAACCCGAAGACATTGGAATGGAATAAAGCACATATTTCGTTATCTCCGAGGAACTACTGAGATGGGCTTATTTTATTCATATAATTGTGGATCACAGCTTATTGGCTATGCAGATGCAGGTTATTTATCTGATCCCCATAAGGCTCGATCTCAGACAGGTTATTTATTTACAACTGGATCTACAGCTATATCATGGCGTTCCACGAAACAGACGTTAGTCGCCACTTCATCAAATCATGCTGAAATTATAGCAATCCACGAAGCAAGCCGTGAATGTGTTTGGCTAAGATCAATGATTAAACACATACGAGGGACGTGTGGATTGGCTTTGGATGCGAAAAGTTCAACAACACTATTTGAAGACAATACAGCATGTATAACTCAACTCAAGGGTGGATATATCAAAGGAGACAGAACCAAGCACATATCACCAAAGTTTTTCTTCACTCATGATCTTCAGAAAAATGGTGAAATTGATATTCAACAAGTTTGTTCAAATGACAATCTTGCGGACTTGCTTACGAAGTCATTACCAACTCCAAGATTTGAGAAATTAGTGCATGATATTGGAATGAGGCGACTAAGAGATATTGAGTAATGTTTTATTCAGGGGGAGTATCCAGAAGATACTAAGATTACATTGTACTCTTTTTCTTTCGTGCGGGTTATTTTTCCCACTGGGTTTTGTTACCCGCCAAGGTTTTAACGAGGCAATGAGTGTTGATTGAAAAGATTTTGCGTTGTACTCTTTTCCTTCGAGATTATTTTTCCCACAGGGTTTTTGCTCAGAAGGTTTTTAATGAGGCAACACGTGATATCTTAGCAGCGGACATCCAAGGGGGAGTGTTATGATATATTATTGTGTGGATGTCCTTTGAACCGGAAGTTTACAAGATAATCTTTCGCGAAGCTTACTAGGGAAGCTTTGTAAATATCTTCAGCGAAGCTTACTAGAGAAGCTTTGTAAATATCTTTAGTGAAGCTTATTAGGGAAGCTTTGTAAATATCTTTAGAGAAGCTTACAGAGGAAGCCAATTTCCTCCTATAAATAGTAGGCTCTAGTTTTCATTTCAAGATACCTCAGAAGTTCTTAACTTCTATCTTTCTCTCTTGTATACTCTCTATAGTAGTCTTGAAATAAAATATTCTCTATTAAGATTTTGCTCTTAATTCTCCAGTTTTATAACAATCGCATCTTTTTTGCTTCTTCTTCCTTTTTATTTTTTTGTAAAAAAACAAAGGCATGGCATCTTTTGCTTTAAGAGGCCTAGTTTGTATTTTTAACTCCAAATCAATAATGGAATTTTACTTATTCAATGTGCATGTGTGTAGGTTACTGTATATGTAACAGTTTATATTATACTCCCTCCTCAATTTCTTTTACTATCGTCTTCAAAAATAATCATTTCTGTCAAAAAGACAATTTTTTGTAATCTCAAATTGAGATTATAAAATTGTGTTGTTGATTTTGTTTATAAATAAACGTAAAATTAGGGTTTCATCTTCAAGTTTGTTTTTGTTTCTTTAAATTTGATGTTTAGTAAGATTGAATATTATGTTTTCTCTCCGTTTGTTGAAAGCCTTGTGTTTTCTCTCTTTTTGAACGCGACTTTCACATGGAAAGCTAACACCGGATACCGTTTGAGCTAGAGCTTTTTGGTATTGTATTATGATCTGCAATCTAGTTCTATGAAACCTTTTCATCTTGCTGTATTTGGGAAGTTTGGTCGGAGTCTACTCGTCAGTCTAAATGCTTTGATGTGTATTGTTGGGCAAATGGCACATTAGTACTCTAAAGTTTCAACGGGGTTGCAATGTGACTACCAACGTATCATTTTTGGCAATTTCGTTCCTAATGTTCACACTTTGTGGCAATATAGTGCATTTTTGATGGACGTTAACGATAATGGATGGACATTAACAAAATAGACAAAAAAAAAAAAAATTAACGGTCTACTTTTATAATTACATTGTGCACCTATAAATTCAAAAATATTTCATTTGTAACTTTTCCGTTAATAAACACAAAGAAAAAAAGGAAAATTTAAAATATAAATTTATTTACTTGAAAATAATACTAAAAAAATACTTAAAAAAAATTCATGTACAATTCTTAATTCATACGAGTATATCGGCTCCATTTTTTTTAAAAATCAACTAAGGAAAAAAAAACAATTATTAACCAAAAATGGAAATTGAACAAAGGAATTGCTATGTCTATTCCAACAAATTGCGGCACCTTCGTCTCACTCTATGCCAGATCGATCTTCAAATACACTATGTATGGCAGTTTCTAAGTGTTGCTTGGAGTAGCATTTGGGCGTCCCAAGTTATAGTAAGAATGAGAGTTCATCAGAACAAGGACACGTATTGGCCAAATCAGAAGTAGACAATAGTGAATTTGCAATCAATATTTTTGTCTATCATGATTTTCTTTCAACAAATAGAAATTCATGTTTGGCAATTATATAACAACCGTATTATTTGAGATGAGCCTCCAAATCATATGGTGAGCCGTCTCGATATTTGTTTGGAATACAACTAATCTTACTTTGCATAAAAAAAAAAAAAATCACGTCTATAGTTCTAAAAAGTTTAACTTGTTTTTTTTAGAGGCTTTGACCAATAAGTCCCTCATCCAAATGAAAACGACCAATAAGGACATGTATTATGGAAACTCACCAAAAAGTCCTTTGGATTTTCGCTGGACAAAAATGCCCCTCAATTCCCTATTGTACGTGAGCCAGGCAGCGGACAAAAAAAAAAAAAAAAAAAAAAAAAGAAACACGTTAAGCGCTGCGCTTTCTCTCATCTCTCTCTTCCCTCCCTACTTTTTCTCTCTTTTCTTTTTTTTTCCCCCTCAAATTTTAAAAGGTAATATCTCAAAATCTAAAAATTTAAAAAATAATGCGAGAACACCGTTTTAATTGTGTCGTCAAAACGAATCAAACAAGTACACTCAACACATAATTCAAATTTTAGAAATAAAAATCTCATTTTTTCACAAGTAAAAATTTGAGAAAATCATTTTTCATTTCTCAATTAATTTCACAATTTTAGGGAGAAAAAAAAAATCATTTTTCAATTGTAAAATCATTTTTCAACTGATTTCACAGTTGTGTCATTTTTTCATTTTTCATTTTTAAAAACTGATAAATTCATATCTCAATTTTTTCACAATCATTATAATAACTGAGACATGCATTTCACAGTTGTTCACACGTGAATTTGAATATAATAACCGAGACATTCATTTAACAGTTATTCATAATTGAATAAAAACTGATAAAATCACCTCTCATTTTTCACAAATGATGACTGAATTTATCAGTTTAATTATATAATAAATGAGACATTCATTTCTCAGTTATACACATATGAAATTGAGTACAAAAACTGGTACATTCATTTGTCAGTTATTCAAATGAATTTGAGTAGAAGAACTGCTACATTCATTTCTCAGTTATTCACATATGAATTTGAGTATAAGAACTGGTACATTCATTTCTTAGTCATCAATTTTTCTCTGTTTTTAATATAATAATAAATGGGATATTCATTTCTCAACTAAAAAAAAAAACAAATGTGAGGTTGTGTTAAATATATAATAGTCTACTATTAGAACAAGTGAGAAGCTTGGCATAGTGGTTAGGAGTCTTAGTCAAGACCAAGAGGTCTTGTGTTCAAACCCCCCCAAGAGCAAATAATTTTTATTTATAATACTTGGGGTTGCAGATGGTTGTGTCGGCAGTGGGTGAGGTCCGCCGGCGGCGGCAGCAGGTGGCGGTTGACGGCGGCAGGTGGTGGTCTGGTGGCGGCTGATGGCAGCGGGTGGAGGTCCGGCGGCAGCTGGTGGCGGCGGTAGTGGGTGAGGTCCGGCGGCGGCAGCAGATGGCGGCTGACGGCGGCGGGTGGAGATCCTGTGGCGGCGGCAGCAGGTGGTGGCGCCGGCGGCGGCTGGTGGCGGCGGTAGGTGGCGGACCTCAGTCAAAGTCAAAGGTCTAGTAGGTGGTCAATGGTTAAAGGTGTAATAGGATTTTATTTGGGCTGTGGGTATTTTTGCCATTTAAAAAGGGTGAGGGATTTATTGGTAAAATTGATTTCAACCCAAGGACCCTAAGGTAGATTATGAAATGTTGTGGTTTTATTGGCAAATACCATCTTCCCCAAGGGACTTATTGGTAAAAATCCCTTTTTTTTTTTTGAAGCAAACAACAAAATTTTATCAGCATAAACATAAAGTTTGGAGTTGGCAATCCACATACGACGGACGCTCAACCCAAATGGTGGGGATTTTCTTAACAAAAAAAGCCCTAGGAGCAACATCGCCCATAACATTTGCCGTTTGACGATCTAAATGCATAGAGAAAAATGAATTTACATTAACCATATCCCTACATGCACTAAAAAATAAAGGTCTTTTCTCAAGAAATAAAAAATAAGTAAAAATTTAAAATGAATGTATGTTTTCATTTGTTTTAAAAAATATGTTTTACCAATTTATTTTTACATTTCATTGTAGTTTACTGAACAAAAAGTAAATGGATAGCGTAAACATTTATACATTTTTGTCATCAAATTTTATAGAAAGGAAACAATTTTGGTATGTGCTTTAAATGGAAAATAATTTATTTTTGAGACAAATGTAGTAATTTTTTTATTTTATTTTTTTGAAAGCAGACAAATGTGGCAATGTTGATGATGCTTGATATTTTCTGTCAATGAATCGGTTCTATTGTCTATCTGATCAATAATCAAATTTTATCAGTATTTTTTAAATGGGCTTTTTAGTAATTCATAATGCTATAAATGCTACAAATGGACCTATAAATAAAAAATTATCAGTTGAATGCTGATGATAATCAACTGTGAATAATCTTATGACAATAGCTAACTGTTTTTTAATATCGTATAGCACACTCATTGCACAATTATTATTTTTTAAATACAACTATTATTTCTGCTATTTCAAAATAAATATTTATTTTTATTCTTGATGAAGAGTGAAAACGAAAATTCATTTTGGAATGAGGGAATAGGTTTTTTTCATTTATCATATCAGAAATTCTACACTCATTATTAGTACACTAATGCGTTCTAGGTGTTAAGTACAACTAAGGTACCATCTTATTACATTAACTATTTTTTTTTAAATAAATTAACAACTTAAGAATGATTAAATTAAATGAAAGTACGTCATGCATGATGCATACATATAGCTTGGTGGTCCAAATGAAGCCATATAAATATAATTTATACAATTAAAATTGATTTTATGTACAAGTCGTGGATCACTAAAACAAATGAGGCCCAATCAAATGTGTACACATTTGATATTACCCTTCTCTTTTGGGACATGGGAAATAATTTCTTTCGTCTTACTCTTACATTTTGTTGTTTTAAAATTTGGCTTAGAAGATTAACTTTAAATTCACTTTTTATTACTCCCTACGGCTCAAAATGATCTTCACATTTGACTATTCAAACTTTTTAAGGATATGATCACTTGCTTCATTAGTCATATTGTGTTTATGCACATTTAAGCCCAAATAGGAGAAACAGGAAGAACTTTTTGGGACAATGAAAAATGGCATATGAGAAGATCATTTCGGGATAGAGTGAGTATTCATTAACTTCGACTTCTTTATGTTACTAGGGATTAACCCGTGCTTCGCACGGGTGTTTTGTTTTGTGCGTAGATATTTATAATTATATTATATATTTTTTAAATATTTTAGTTATAGTTAACATTATAGTAATTGTGAGCTTAAATAGTAAATTAAAATATAATGGTTACCTAAGTAGTACTCCCTCCGTCCCAGATTAAGAGTCTTACCTCTCAAATGCACAGAGAATAAGAAATGGTGGACGTGATTTAAGTGTTGTGAGTGTAAAAGTAAAGTAAGAGAGAGAATGAACGTGAGGGAATAGTAAATTGATTGGTATTGTGAGTATAATAATAAAGTATGAGAGAGAATGAATGAGATGAATAGTAAAGATTCTTTGCCATTTTAAAAAATACACTCTTACTCTAGGATGTACCAAAATAGAAAGTATGACTCTTATCCTAAGACGGACGGAATAACTTTTATCGTAAATAATAAGTTAAAAGTAATAGTTACTATATATAGTAACTAATACTAATAATAGTAAAAAAAATTCAAAAAAAATTACTAATAATAATAATAGTAATAGTTACAATATATTATAAACATTCTAATTAGTTAATCTTATTGTTAATAATAGTTACTTTATATGGTAACTATTACACTTAACTAATATTACAAATAGTAATAATTATGTTATATAATTAACTATTACAATTAACTAATACTATTAATAGTAATAGTTATCTTATATAATAACTTTTACATTTAACTAATACTATTAATAGTAATAGTTATCTTATATAGTTAACTATTATAGTTAACTAATACTATTAATAGTAATAGTTACCCTTTATAGTAACTATTATACTTAACTTATACTATTAATAGTAATAGTTATCGTATATAGTTAACTATTATAATAAACTAATACTATTAATAAGAATAGTTAACTAATATAGTAACTATTACAATTAATTAATACTATTAGCTAATAAGAGAAAAATGAAAAGTCACCTAATTAAAATGCTATGGATGATGTGGCACAACCAAAAGCAAGAGTTACCCAAAACTTGTCCACATGGCACTACCTAAAGACTCTACCTTGACTTTTAATATATACTCCCTCCGTCCCACTAGAAGTGAGACTTCTTTCCTTTTTGGTCCGTCCCACATCAAGTGAGACTACCAAAAATGAAAATGTTTTAATATACTTATATTCATCATTCCCCACCATTTAACCCCACTCATTCTCTCTCTTCATTTTCCACCACTCATTTTATTCAACCAACACTACTATTTACCCCACTCATTCTCTCTCTTCATTTTCTACCACATATATATCACTTTATCTTAAATATTGTGTCCACTCCTCTAGTCTCACTTCTAATGGGACGGAGGGAGTATAGATTTAGAAGGAAAAAAAAAACTCGTACTCATAAACATTTTTCTTATTAATAACAATACAAATTAATACTATTGACGATTAAAATGGTGTTTAACCAATCATATATTATACTCCATCCGTGTTAAAATGATCTTCTCATTATTTTGTTGTTAACGAATAATCTTTGAGTATTAATTTTATGTTGATTTAGTTATCCTAATAAAAATTTAAAAACTTGTTACTAATACTTTTGTTGATAGTGTATCAATTGCTAAGTTTTAAATTTTTATAACTAAATTAACTTGTAATTATTGTTAAAATTCATTTGTAGTAACCGAAAACAAAAGTGAGAATGTGGACTATCATGTAGCTGGATGCACCAATGGCCTTCTGGCCGAGTAGTATCGGGTGGGTGAGTAAGGGCTTCCCTTGAAGGGGGGTCATAGGTTCGATTATCCCTTGAGAGAATTTGTGGAGAACCCTTAGTTTCATAACCCTATATGGGTTGACTGTGCAGCTACATATGATCTTTCAAATGGCGATATCATTCGCTGTAATATGTTCGACAATGGTGAAACTCCATAGGAACTTGTAATAGACAGAGCTATAGATCGGCAGGGCTTTAGATAAGACTGTAATAGATTCCATATGAATTTGTAAACGATGGCAATTGCCTTGAAATAAATGATATAGTTCAGCTATTCAAAAATAAAAATGTAGCTGGTAGGCCCGTCTCAATGAATATACAGGCCCTGTGTTAAATATAATTATTAGGCCCTTAATTATATAAGACTTACTCATAATATGTGTGTGTGTGTGTGTGTGTGTGTGTATATATATATATATATATTTATTCAATGACAAATCAAATGGAGTAAATATAATAATAATAATAATAATTATTATTATTATTATTTTTATTATTATTAATATTAGAACTACTCCCTCCGGACTCAATTATAAGCAACAAAAGTGGGTTTTTTTTTACCTAAATATAAGCAACTCAAAGGGATTTCAAGACCATTTAATACTCTCTTACCAAAACTGCCCCTATTTAATTATTCATTTTCAAATACAAGTGCACATTTATTACACATTTAATATGAGGATATATTAGTAATTTTAACATGTTTTTATTATAAAATCGAGAAAATTAACTAACTTAACTACTTTCTTAATAGGTGTGATTTTAGTTATTTTTGCTTATATTTGAGACCGGAGGGAGTATGATACATGCCAATGAACATATAAAATGAAAATTTAGATAAGGGGTTAGTTGTATTTTTTTTGGGGACATAACATAACAATATTTTCTGAAAACATTGAAGATAGAAAAAGCAAAACCATAATTAGGGGCCCTTAAGAATTTGGAAGCCCGGTGCAATGGAGCCTCTTGCACTCCCTCATCGCCTGCCCTGGTAGCTGGATGCATGCATTCCTTTTACTTTGCCATTAATTGTTCTCACTTTAAATCAATAAATGTTTGAATCTTGCAAAGTGCAATTTTGAAATTTCACAAGTTGACCCTCTCTCAAATCAGAGGGATATCTGATTCGTTTGAAATCAATCTGAACCTTTAATCCAACTAGATTACCACAGTCTCACTGTACTGTACCCACACCCCTGGTAACACTAAGTAGTAAGAATTCAGTTAAAAACCGGAAGCAAAGAAAAAAACTTGAGGAAAAGCAGATATCATCGATCGACGACAAAAACTTGTGTGAGACGGTCTCACACACGTGAGACGGATCTTGATGAGAGAGTAAATGGTTTGCTCCCTTATGGGCGGGGCGGGGTAAACCCACTTTCTCTCTCAACAAGATCCGTCTCACCGTGTGAGACCGTCAAGTCTTCCTCATCATCGAGATGCCAGAAATAGAAAATTGTGAAAGAAGGCAAACAAAACTCCCCCATATCCCAACTCCCACCCCACCTACATTTTCATTGTTTTCTCCACTTTCATGCCCATCTTTTCTTTCTTAGTATTCCCTATTTATTTTATTTACTTAAATATATCAAAATCACTATTTCTAATTATAGAAATTAAAGTAGATCTCCTCTTGATTCCCTTCTCTCTCTATCAAACCCATCCTTTTTCTTCTCAATCTCTCCCTCAATCCTCCCCACTCTCTTCTCTCCCAAATGAAGATCCAGTGTGATGTTTGTAGTAAAGATGAAGCATCTATATACTGTCCGGCGGACGAGGCCGCCCTATGCGCCGCTTGCGACCACCGCATCCACCATGCTAATAAGCTTGCGAGCAAACACCCTCGTTTCTCCCTCCATCCTCCTCCCCCTAAAGACCACCCTCTCTGTGACATCTGCAAGGTACAAATTCCAATCAAGATTTCATCTTTTCACTCTTTTTCTTCATTAATACTAAATTATTTACGTTTGTATTTTATTTTATTTTTCAGGAAAAAAGGGCGTTTATTTTCTGTCAAGAAGACAGAGCAATACTATGCAAAGACTGCGATATTCCAATACACAAAGTGAATGAACATACCCAGAAACATAACCGGTTCTTGCTCACCGGCGTCAAGCTCTCTGCAACTTCTGAAATTCATTCTCCGACTTCTTCTTCGTCTACTAATTCTGCAGATGGGTGTGATGTTGTTCCTGATCATCACCAAACCGTCAACGGTTCTAAACCAACTTTTACCAGTAATTCAATTCCTGTTCCCTCTGCTTCAATTTCCAATCCGAACCCACCTAAAACTGCTGCAACAACAAAAAACAGTAACCAATTCGTTAATGGATCGGGTTATGGTTCGAATGTAAGTAGCATATCTGAGTACTTGATTGAAACGCTACCTGGGTGGCATGTTGAAGACTTTCTTGATGACCCCTCTCTTTTCTGCAAGGTATATATCCCTATCTATCTATCTATCTCTCTCTCTCTCTCTCTATATATATATATATATGTCAAAGTGCTACTTATAAAGAATTGATCTAAGTCAGTGTTTGTTTTGATGAACTACAGAGTGTGGACAATGGCGTGATGCCATTTTGGGATGGAGATGTAATTAAGGGAAACCTGAGTCCTCTGTCATCGGAAAATATGGCGATTTGGGTGCCACAAGCCCCACTCCCACCAATTCCACAACAGTACAACCACCTTCCCAACTCAAACATAATGGGGTCATTTAGTGGACATATGCAAGGATCCAAGGCAGGAAAACTCTCCAATACAAAATCAAGCCGAAAGTGGATACGATCAGACCATGGCTTCACTGTTCCTCATATTAGTCCTCCTTCCAATCCAACCAAGAGATCCAGAACTTTGTGGTAGTATCAACTCTAAATCCTTAGCTTTTTTTTTTTTTTTTTTTTCCAGTTTTGATTAGTTCTCTAGAACCTTCTTTTTTTTTTTTTTTTTTTTTTTGTTCTAAATATGATTTCAGGCCAACTGGGATTATGGGTTCTGATCTTTTTTCACTTTCATGGCCACAATTTTGTAAATAAATCCCTTTTCTTGGATGCCAATGAATGAGAACATCTAATAGTGTACTGGTTGTTCAAGTTATCTTTTTAAGTCATGTTTTTTTTAGGGATTTTTACCAATAATTCCCTTGTAGAAGGTGAAATTTGCCAATAAAAACTGACATTTTCATATTCTACCTTAGGGTCTCTTGGTTGAAATGGAAACTCCCATAGAGTCCTTACTATAATTTAAATGGCGAAACTACCCCTGCCTTCCCAAACATATACAACGTCTTTTCCCCCACTCCTCCCCCAAATCGTTTCAAACCCTAGCCCCTTTCTCTCTCTAGCGCGTTCCTTCTTCCTCGTCGTCCCAAACCCACTATCGATTTTTCCAATTGAAACCAAAAATTGAAGAACATGGCCAAGCTCAAAGTTATCCACCACAGTTGGTCTTTGTTTCTTAGTGGAGCTCCTCGTTGCCAAGGCTAGCCCTTGGTTCCAGATCACGGCCAACCTCACGGAAAACCAGGTTGAAGAAACCAAAATCAAGTTGGTATAAGTGGATTGTAGATCAAATTAAAGGACCAAAATTGGAACCTGTTACCTGGCGATTCGGTGATTGAAGAGCGATGGTCCGCAGCTTTTGCAGAGTAGCGGGAGTTGAAGAAGGGGTTGCTTAGATCTGCGTTCTGAGGTGGAGTGACGGTGGTGAGTGGAGCGATGTTGGACGACGTCGGGGAGATGAAGAACGGTTGAGAGATGCCGGGGTTCAAGAGAAACTAGGGATGGGCATGATTTGGGTAAAATTGAACGCATGTGAAATACATGCCTCAGTTATTTTAATAATTATGAAAAATTGAGAGATGAATTTATCATTTTTTACAAGTGAAAAATGAAAAAATGACACAACTGTGAAACATACAACCGTGAAATTAATTGAGAAATTATAAATGATTTTCTAAAAATTTTACAAGTGCAAAATAAAATTTTATCTCTAAAATTTGAATTATGTGTTGAGTGTAGTTGTTTGATTCGTCTTGAAGACACGGTGATAACAATGGTCTCGGATTATTTTTTCGATTTGTAGATTTTGAGATATTGCATTTAAAAAATTTGAGGTGAAAAAATGAAGAGAGGAGGAGACAGAGAGAAAGCGCAGATGGAAATCGCTCTTATCGCTGGCTAATGAGTGCGGCTGCTGAGCGTGCGTCATGGAGTACAGGGGCAAAATGGTCCATGAAAATTGCAAGGGATTGGCGAGTTTCTCTAATGTCTGTCCTTATTGGTCGTTTTTATTTGGCTGAGAGACTTATTGGTCAAAGCCTCTTTTCTTTTTCTTTATTTTTCTTTAAGGGAATACTGTGCCCAACAAAAATCCAAAAATTCAACCACCAGATTGATAAACAAAGCAACAAAATGTGGGGCTTGGTTTTGAAAGCGAAGTGACAGATAGAAAGTACATATGTCCTTAAATGAGTGTCCGAATTTTATTTTAAGAGATATAACTTTTTGTATAAGTTGGTGGCAAAATTCATAAATAATCTTGTAATCATAATCATGTTTACAAACATTTAGTTTTTGCAAGTATAAAGAGACCGGTGAAAAAATTTTCGAAAAAAAACATTTAGGGACAAAGTTATAATCAAAATAGACACTCATTTTGGAACAGAAATTTTCTGAAAATGGACACTCATTTAGGACATTTAGGGACAGAGGGAGTACTTAAAAATTGTGCTTTCTTCTTAAGGCTTTTTTTTAGGAAGAGTCTTGTAAATGTTTGTTCCTTGTTCTTTGTCCCACATAATTTGCGCTGCCTCCTTGGTTCACTTTTCAGTATAATTCACGAAATTATTAGTACTCCCTCCGTCCCAAAAAGATAGTCACCTTTTTTCGTTAATACTACGAGGGAACTTTGAGCAGTTATAAATGCTACTTATGATTATGTTAATGTGAATCTAAAAATTGATAATAATAGTATTTATAATGGTGTATCAAGAACAATTTCAAAAAAATTATTAGAATAATTAAAAGTAGCCTTAATTATTACTCAAAGTTCCTTCGTAAAACCCATAAAAATAGATGGACTATCATTTTGGGACAGAGGGAGTATTATTTATTTCAAAGAGTTCATTCTATAATCAATGTTTACACAGTTTTTTTTTCTTTGACAGTAGAAAAAATGGATCTTTTCACCACTAAGCGTCTAAGTTATGTCTATGAAATTTGCAAGTTTATGAGAAAGACTAGAGATGAGGTAAAAAAACTACTACCTACAAATTTCATTTTTATGGGACGTAACTTTCTTTTTTGTACAATTTGGTTGCAAAATTTATATATAATCTTGTAATCTTTTTTACAAACATTTAGTTTTTGCAAGTATAAAGAGACCGGTGAAAAAAAATTCGAATAAAACCATTTAGGGACAAAGTTATGATCAAAATGGACACTCATTTTGGGACAAAAATTTCCTGAAAATGGACACTCATTTAAGGACAGAGGGAGTACCAAATGTTTAAACCACTACTGAAAAAATAACTTTTATAGACCATATATATTGAGACAGACATTTAAAGTGTCTCAATTTGACACTATTTGAGACATCAAAAGTTGTTGGGAGTTCAGTTAAGGACACTAGTTTTAGACGGGAACTAAAGTAGTCTAAAAAAATTTCACAACCAAGTAGTACATTTTTGGCAAAATAGAGACTAAATTAACCGTCCTAAAAGTATTTGTGACACCAACTTAATGAGACCTTTAGTGACTCAAATACAATTAGGGACGGTTTCATAGGCAAATTAAAGGGAACTTAATGAGACACTTAGCTGTCCTACTAATAAGAGAGTTTTTTTTTGTAGTGAACCTTAGACCATCTTTATCAACAATCTCACTCAACCCAATCTACAAATAAAATAATATTTTTTCCTCTTCCACCTACACAATCTACAACCCCAATCAACTTTTTCTCTTTTCATCCTTTATTCACAATCTAAGCCAATCCAACCCAACTCAAATTAACTCTCATTTTTCTTTATTTATTTTATGAAATGTATTTTCAAATTCAATTTTTATTATTCTTTTATCTTATAATAGCTTTATATATAGTTTAAAGTGCTAAAATTGTATTATTACACAAAAAGGTACAATATATGAAAATAAATAAACATATAAAATTAAACTTATACTTAAAAATCCATCTCACTCGTTACAAATACATGACGAAAATAAAATTCCAAATAAACAAATTAAAAATTACATATTCAAATAGCATTTCCAAATTTTTGCCATATGTTCTCAACCAAATCATTTTTAAGAGCTTTGTGAGCTTCTCTATTGCGAAGTTGTGCCCTGTTAGTCATATATGTCGCCAAGCTTGTAACTCGTTCGGTACTGTATTGAAAGGATATCTCGTTATCTTCTCCAATCACTGTATTTTGACAATTTGTAGGTTTATCGTTCTGAAATTCTGTAGGATCATAATAAGTTTGATATGTGTCTCGTTCATCCTCTACTATCATATTATGCATGATGATACAAGCCATCATTATTCTTCCAATATTATGACGATCCCAAAGAAGACAAGGGCGTTGGATAAATGCAAAACGAGATTGTAGAACTCCAAAAGCTCGCTCAACATCTTTTCTAGCAGCTTCTTGACGTTGAGCAAACACCTTATGCTTTTGAATTACAGGAGTAGTGATTGATTTCACAAATGCTCCCCAGGCTGGATAAATGCCATCAGTGAGATAATATCCCATATTTTTTTCCGAACCATTAACTACGTAACTAACTTCTGGTGCTTGACCCTCCAAAATATCATTGAAAACAGGAGACTTGTGAAGTACATTGATATCATTACCTGTACCTGGTGTTCCGAAGAATGCATACCATATCCACAAGTCATATGATGCAACAGCTTCCAAAATGAGAGTTGGTTTTCCACTTCTTCCTGCAAATTGCCCAGCCCAAGCTTTAGGACAATTCTTCCAATCCCAATGCATGCAATTAATACTTCCCATCATTCCTGGAAATCCCCGTTGTTCCCCTGCATAAAGTAATCTTGCCAAATCTTGTTCATTAGGTCGTCGGAGATATTCCTCGCCAAAGTTTGAAATTACCCCTTCTACAAATCTCATAAGAGATTTCCTTGTTACGGCTTCGCTTATTCGTAGGTATTCATCAACCGCATCCGCTGATGTCCCATATGCCAACACCCTCATGGCTGCCGTACATTTCTGCAATGATGAAAGACCTTGTCTACCTGTAGCATCTTGCCTTTGTTGAAAGTATTCATCATTAGTAGTGATTTCTCTCACTATACGTAGGAACACATGTTTACACATTCGGAATCTGCGACGGAATATATCCGCATGGTAGGTTGGCTTGTCAGAAAAATAGTCGTTGAATAAACGAGCTGCACCTTCCTCCCGTTGCCTGTCAATAAACCTCCTTCTTGCCTTTTTAGATGAATTTGTTGAATCTAAGCATAATGTGAGAATGTTAATGATCACATCTTCGATGATGCGATCAATTTGTCGATTTTGTTGCACAATTCTTGCCTCCCATTCATCAAGTTCAACAAAATTGGATGAGTCAGAACTAGAACTTGAATTTTGGGATGAGTTTTCATTTGAAGACATTTTAGAAGTGGAATGTGTATAGCAAAAAATTATAGATGAATTTATAGAGTAGTTATGGAATCAATTTATAGAAATTTGTCAAACCTAATAACTAAAGCATTATTAAAGCATCCATGTGAATTCTGAATCGTGCCATGTGAACTCTGAATCATGACTGCCATTTCTAAAGTGACATGACAAGTCTTGGTAGAAGATGACGAAAATGATTAGAAATGTGTAGTATCCATGTGAATTCTGAAAAATATGTCTGCCATTTCCAATGATAAAAGTGATATGACAAGTTTAGATAGAAGATGACAAGAAATGATCAGAACCATTAAAGAAAGCACGTGAATTTCAGATTATGTCCAATATTTTGTAAAGCAGATGTGACAACTCAATGTTGAAGAAGACAATAATCAGTAAAGGCACATGGATTTTGAATCCCCTGCATGAAGTAATGTAAAAGTGGACGGGGCAATTTAAAGTGGAATATGACAACAATGAAATGACAATTACTTAGTAATTCAAATTACATAAAAACAACCAAAGTTACAATAATTAAAATGACATAAACTTAAATTACATGAAAAAACCCTACAATACATGAACTTAAATAACATGAAAACATATTCAATCAATTTCCAAATACAATTTCCATTAGACGACGCTTCATTTCTTCATCTTCTGGGGACAAGTGCTCTTTATTCACCAATGCAGTCAACATCATAACATTCATTTTCTTAGCATTTCTTTCTTCTTTTTTACGCTCCAATTCAATTTTATCATTTCCCAGTTTGTTCATCAGCTCAACTTCGTTGTTTCTTGTGAGCCTCAGCACACGAATTTCTGCAGTAAACTCATCAGAAATATGAGAAGATGATGATGCCTTACCTTTTCCTTTCGTTTTAGCAGCATTTCTACCTTCCGGACGGGAAATTGTTGAAGCATCACTAATTGGAGTTTCTGGATTTGAAGGGGTTGAATGATCCCCGTCTTCATTTGTCCTTGATCGTTTCGAGCTGCCACGACTTTCTTCATTGTCCTCCTCATCTTCATCACGGATACGAGTTACATTCCGATCCAGATTTAACTCCCACTTAGGATGTTTACTCATAACTTCCTCAAATACATGTAAATCAGTAAACTTACCACCATCGGCCTCATAAATTGTGTGAGCTTCAGCCTCAATATCTTTCTTGCTCATTCCACTTGCTTCCTTGTATGCAGCTACCCACTTGCTCGCATTATCGCTAAGTCGTTTATGACGTCTTTTCAGTGAATTTAGATTTCTTCACTAATTCTTCCGGGTTCTCCAATCGAGCTTGTTCAAACATTTTCGCCACTCGTGCCCATATCACAATGCTCTTCTGGTTATTACCACGTACACTCTCCTCACTAACACAAATCCAACTTGACATTAGTGCTAAGTCTTCTTTCACAAGCCAACCAGTACACTTACCACTCTTTTTAGGATTTGTTTGTGTTTGTTCAACATTTTGAAATAAATTTCGGGATATATTTTGGGATCTTTGGACATTTGCTGATATAGGAATCTGAGAGAGATTTGGAGAAATTTGAGAGCCTGAATGGTTTTCAAAATTATCAAAATTTTGGTGGTTTGTCAAATTTTGAGAATAATATTCTTGGTTTGAATAGTTTTGAGAGTTGAGGTATTCTTGAGAGTTTGAATCAAATGGGAAATCTGGATCCATGATAATAATGAGAAATTAGAAAAATAAAAAGATAGATAGATTCCTTTATGTCGATAGAGGAGAAGAATGTTTTGTGCACCAAACTATAGCAATATAAGCCTCTATTTATAGAGAATGGAAAAAATATGAATTTTGATTTTTTTGTATTTTTTTACTCCTTCTGTCCCAGAATGGTTGTCCTCATATTTTCATGAGTTTTACGAATGAACTTTGAGTAATAATTAAGGCTACTTAAATTATTTTAATAATATTTTTGAAATATTTTAAGTACCAAAACAAAAAATGTCTAGATAAAAACTAAACTACAAACATTTTGGGACAAATTTCAACTTTGTTTTGGACGGAGGGAAAAGATATTGTATTATTGTAATGGATTACTAAAAAGAAAAGAAAAAAGTAAAAAGTGCAAACCTTGTGCCACGTGTCCCACAAACCTTGAACAAACTAGTTCGTGATCTCGATCGGTTCGGCGAACCGATTGTCGATCTCTCAGTATTTTTCTTTTTTTTTTAAATCAACATTTTGTCTCTTCCCAGCGATCTTGAGTAGGGATCGCCAATAAAGATGGTCTTAAAATTTTCAATCTAACTTTTGGTGAGAAGGGTAAGTTTTGATAGGATATTATGTAACAAATGACTGTATTAACTAGTCAAAAGAGTCAAAATTGTGCCATGAATGCTCAAGCTCAGTCAATTAAAGCTCCAAACTCATATGATCTGGGAAGGTTGAATTATGTAATTTTTTCAGGAATATCTCCTTTTCCCAAAAAAAGATTCCAAGATCCAGGTAGGGGAATGGGGGGTTGTCTCATGAATGTTTGGTGAACTGTCTGTGACTTAACAGAAAGGAAGAAGGTGATGGTGATGAGGGAAAGGATAAGATGTAGATGCAGGCTGACAAAAAAATGAGGATGGGTCTCTTTTATTTAGTTTTGTCTATTTCAGGCAATTCTTCGGTAAAAATGGGTACAAGAAATCCAAAACTATCAATTCCAAGATAATGTGATGGTACCATTACATGATCCATGCATGATTTGTTGGGTCTGTTAAAGGGTCTTCTGATGCAGTTTTATACCCTACAAGTCACAGACCTACTCGTGTCCGCTACACTTGCGGGATATAGGTATCCCACATTATCTTAATGAAAAATTTACAACCTGATACACCTTTATAAATACTATCAATGCCAATTTTTAGATTCTCGTTATAATAATTACATGTAGCCTAAATTACTCAAAGTTCATTCGTAGTAACAACGAAAAAAGAGGGACTAACTTTTTGGGACAGATGAGTATTACATTAGACAAGTAACGGTGGGCCCAGCCCGCACGGATTTGTTTTTGGGAACTTCCCAAAAGGCCTCATACTAATGAAGTGGGTGGGTGCTACCGCGACCACCACCGCCACTTTCCCACATTAGTATGATATTGTCCACTTTGGGCCCAGCCCGCACGGATTTATTTTTGGGAACTTCCCAAAAGAAGTGGGTGGATGCTATTATATTGTAACACCCCAAATTTTCTTACTGGATCTGAGCATTAAATGGCATTAAATAACAATAATTAAAATACCTCAAATTAGGGTTCTCAAACCAACCCTTTATTACATCATCAGTTCATCATAAATGCGGAAGCGTAACCATCAAAACTTGTCTTGGCAGGTAAACAACCCTAGCCGTTAATGTATTTCAACTTAAACAGAGTAATTAATTATTCTTAAAATAACTAAAGAATAAATCTTCAAATCTGCCGTTCCATCTACGGCTGCTCTCCTTCCTTTTCCCTCTACTTAAATCCTGAAATAGAAATTGTAGAGAAGGGGTGAGCGAATGAATGCTCAGTAAGTTCATACGTGGCCTCTCCGGTTACTAAGGAGAGACGACCAGAACGAACACTATGAATGACTTTTGCAAGGATAGGTTCAATTACTTTTGATTTAAGACTGCAGAGCAATACAGTCATAATACTCTTAAGATTTTACCTTCAAAGGATTATGGCACTGCGATCCAAAGGGATTCATTCTAGTTCCGTCAATTCCAACGTACATTATATCCTCAATGCCAAAGGTACAATTTTGTACACCTAGCTTTTTCAAGCCATTAGTGTAGGTCGTAACATATATGGTATATGGTATCCACACATATATGCTCGGGGTCTAGAATTATCCTTGTAATCAGACAATTCCTGAGAGAAGGCATGTGATCATTCATGCAATCCCTAGTTTAAGGACGAGTTTTTTCTAACTGGACTGTCCCGACAATGTCTTTTCTAACTGGACATTGTACATTCCAACAAGTAAGTGATTAACTTACGAGTTAGGATGTGAACATACAAAGGTACAAGTATGTGATAACAAGTTTCAATCTTTGATACTTAGTGGATCAATGGGGATATCACTAAGTAAGGATTCTTCCAAAAGAACGTTCAATAACGCGGAATTTATTCAAATACTATCATGCCATATTGATAGTCTAACTTATAGAAAGAAATATAGAGTTCCAATCAACAGGAGTTCAAATAACAGTAAGGAACGTAATCCCTTACCTTGATTGCTTTTCCTTGCAATGTTCTCCTTGTGCGAATCTACAAAGCATCGAATAGTTTACTTTAGTATCTTCTTACGATGTTAACTACTTCTACTTAGTTAACTGAGAGATGTGTTTTTACTTCTTTATTTCTTTACTTCTTTACTTACGTTTAAGTCTCTGACTTTGATTTACGAGTCAGTCCTTCAACTTTGATGAAATTGTAAATAAGCCCTTCAACTTTGGATTAATTACAAATTGATCCTTCAACTTTAGATTAATTGCAATTTGATACTTCAACTTTAGTTTAATTACAATTTGATCCTTCAACTTTAGTTTAATTACAATTTAATCCTCCAACTTTAGTTTAATTACAATTTGGTCCTTTAACTTTCATTTAATTGCAGGAAGGTCCTTTGACTTTTGTTTTGTTCGTAAAGGTCCCCCAAGTTTCTTTTTAACCACTTAGACCCCTTTAACCTCAAAGGTTTCTTTTTCATTCCTTTGAACTTTAAACTTTATCAGTTTAATCATTTTCCATTAGGAAACTAACTGAAATCTTTTAATCTTCCCTCTTCTCGTTAACTTCCTAGCTTTCAAGGTCTTCCAAGTACTTATTACATTCTTTCAAGTTAGTTTTCTAACTTTCCAATAACTCTCTTAAGGATCATGTTCTCTTTTCATTATAAATCTAACGAAAACACTAACTTTTCCGTCCAAACTATTAACATCCTAAATCAAGAATTAATACCCAATTCATATAGCTTTTTAGGGCGAATTTTATAGCATCAAGATTTATAGATT
Source organism: Campanula takesimana (assembly GCA_026119855.1). NCBI lineage: Eukaryota > Viridiplantae > Streptophyta > Magnoliopsida > Asterales > Campanulaceae > Campanula > Campanula takesimana. The sequence goes on along the minus strand of JAOWBW010000393.1, from coordinate 1,083,268 downwards.
TGGTCAATTTTTTCTTGTTCTTAATTTTCTTTGTAAATTTCTAACATCCATTTATTCAATAATCGCTAACAATATTAAAAGAAATCAACAAAACAATTCCCAACATCATAAGACCATTCGGCCGAAACCCTTATGGGGTGAATCCATATTTTTTTCTCTTTTTTTTTTTGTTAAATCCTAATTAACCTCAATTCCTTATTTGTTCAATTCCCATACATTATAAAACATGGATTTATTCAATTTATGATCACAGGGGTTAATCTTAAAATAAAGCTAGACATGGAGATCATAATTTTATCATAGCCTTTGAATCTAAGCTTTTAGCAATTAAAATTTCTCACTATTCATTTACTAGCATGCAAACCCTAATGATTATTCTCTTAAAACATGCATAACTTAAATTTTATTTATCCAAATTCAATGAAATAAATTTTGGAGGGTGAGGTTTGGCATTACCTTGAGAATGATCGGATTATACTTCAAAAAAAATGGCGAAAACTCTTCTCCTTCCTCCCTTGGCCGGCGGCCGCTGCTGCCTTTAGTGGTGATGATTAGGGTTTTTGTTATTTTGTTGTTTTGGTAAATAAAATAAAACCTAAAATTCACTAACTCAAGGTTTTATACTTTGGTTAGTTGTTAATTGGGCTTGATCTATTTGTTTTAAATTCAAACTAACCCACTTGAGCCCATTACAATTTTTGGTCCAACTCTTTAATTACCTAGCCCACTTCCTTAGTTAACCCATTAACCTTAATTATCATTTAATTAAAATGAATTAACATAAATAAAATAAACTAATAAAATAAAAAATATCGGGTCATTACATATATAGCTTGCAATTGTTTCCTCAATTGCTGATGTGGGACTTTGGGTTGCACCCCAACAATTATTAACAATCAGACGTGTTTGGTTAACGTTGCAATAACTTGAAAATAGCAACCAAAATGTAGCGAGTGTGTTTTGGAGGAAACTAGTTCCTCCATAAGTTATAAAAAGTCATGTTTTTAACCCTTGAACCCTAAACCTAAAACCCTAAACCCTGTAAAAACAAGATTTTTTATAACTTATGGAGAAACTGGTTTCCCCCAAAATTTTCTCAAATGTAGCATACATAAAAGATTACTTGCAATTGATTCAATGGCTGGAAATGGACAATTTATAACAGGAGAATAAATGGGATGAAAATTATCAGACACTCTTTTTCAGTTGGTCCAAGTTGGTAGCCCTCACCCACATAGTCAAACACCAACCTTTGTGAAAACCTTAGTCCCTCCAAAAAGCCTCTTTTGAAATCTCAGTGCCTTAGACCATGTCCAATAATCCAACTACCAAAAAACATTCAACTACCCTAATATCACGACACCTCATCTTCTCTCTCCATCCACTTAATCATTCAACTACACTCTCAACTACCCCTCCCACAATAACTAGTTTAGTTTAAAATTCAACTCCTCCCAACTCATCATTCCATACCCCACCACTTTTATTTTATTTATAATCTTTATTTTTATGATTAATAAAATAATAATCATTTATAATTAAAAATTAATTCACACTTAATTAAATTTTTTATTGCAATTAAATAAATATGAAAAATGATGATAATTATTATTAAAAAAATACTTCACACTTAAAAAGATGTTAAAATGTTTTATGATAATAAAGTATAATTGAAAATTTTATATTGAGAAAAGAGGATTTTTTGTCGGTGTCCAAATTAAATGAAACTTACATCAATTTATAGAGGGGAAAAAATGATAAATTTTGGTGATTTTTTTTTTTATAAAAAAAATAATTTACTATGAAATAATTGAGCTCAAAAAATTTGGATAAAAAACCTCTCCGAAAAAAAGAAAAAAAAAAGCTGGAAACAAAAAAAGAAAAAAAAAAAGAAGAAAAAAAACGAAAAAGCAGCAGCCACTCGCCTGCTTGGGAGGTGAGCTGCACTCTCCAAGTGCTGGCCACCCCCAAGCCGACACGTGTCTCTTCCGGGACCCACACAAATTCCCTCAACCCAGTTGAAACCTCTCAACCCTTCCCCTTCAACCCCCTCCTCTCAATCACTTATTGCCCACCCTCAACTAGTTTAATCTCATTCAACCCCCTCCCTCAACCCCTTATTGGACATGGCCGTACTATTTATGATGCCCTATATCAGTACACGTACTTGCTCAACACTTGGGTTTCAATTTTCTTTCCACCTTTAATTAAAGTCAGCAAATATGGTTAATTTATGATTTTTCTCTCAAAATGGTATTCACAAATAAGCCCCTCTCTTGTTTCCTTGTCACTCTCACTGGCGTAGACATGTATGCACAAGAGATCATCAGTCTGTCACGGTCATCTCTGATAAAGTTTGAGGTTCCATCCTAAAACCAATTGGCAATGGGAAGAGTAGCACAGGATCTTTATGTATATAGTCAATGCTTGGCTAGTTAATTCCCGATATGGGATAATTGACTCTAACAATCTCATCAGGAACGTCATGACAATGTAAGGCAAGACTTGATGAAGTCGTGAGGTTGAACTAAGTTTTCATTGGAAAAAAGAACAATTCAATATGGGTATTCCTGAAGACTGCGGGAATTTGTCCACCAAAATTCAGCTACAAATTGTTAGAAATTGGGGTTAGGGTGTAATGATAATCCTGGATATTGATTGAATCGTGTATAATCCACTTTCCGAATAAAGTATTTCGACCCTTTATTGCCTGAGTATCACGAAATCTTTATTGGGATAAGACAATCAAAATTTCTGTTTCTGGGCAAAGAAGACAGAATAAAAACTAGAGAATTGGTTGAATTTTTCGTATTGTTGAATGAGACCATTTATTTTTTATTTTTTTCTTTTTTTTTTTTTTCTTTTTTTTTTTTTTCTTTTTTTTTCTTTTTTTTTCTTTTTTTTTTCGTATCAGAAATATTGTTGAATGAGACCAAAATCTGTTTATAAACAGATTACAATCAGGAGCAGTAATGATGGTTGGCGTCTAACAGTCATGATTGTTAGCATATAACAGTCATACTTGTTGCCCAACCGAGGTATCTTTTGGTTTTGTTGCAGAACCCCGCTGGGGTCGCTGCCCCCAGACCCCAGCGAGGGGCGGCTCCCCCTCGACCCCCGCCCGCTCACTTGGGAGCGGTACCCCAACAAGGGGCACTGCCCCTTGACCCCGCAAGGGCCGCAGCCCCCTTGACCCCTGCTACTTTATCATGGTGGAAGACATATTAACTCAAACGAGTGTGTACTCCACACTTTCCCTTACTCGTATCTGAGCCTAATATGAAATCGCATTGGTCTCTAGTAAATCACAATTACATAAAATCACCGATGACACTAAAATCACCAACACCAATTAGACACTGACTTGCACTAACCTGCATAGCGCATCAATAATGTGGAGCTCCTAGAATGGCATCAAGTTATGTCCTGTTAGTGCTAGTCAGTAGTCATAGCTACCATATGAATAAGTGACGTAGCGGAAGACTTGATAGAGATTAACTACTGAAATTCGCTCGAGAAATTCAGCAATCAATCGACAATTTTCGCTCGAGAAAATTGAAAGAAAATGATCAATATCATAAACGGAAAAAACTGCCTCTTCAAACCCTAAAACAAAGTATATAAAGTCTGGGAAAACCCTACTCGAAAATAAAACCCTAAAACATGAAAATGACGAAAATATCCAAAATACGGTAAAACTGAGAGAAAACTTCGGATATATTTATATACACAGCCCCTTATTTCCACAGCCCCATTAAATTACCAAAGTACCCATATATATATATTTTTTTATTTTTATTTTTTTCAATTTCACTCTCCCTCACGTTCGCTCCCTAACCCCCCTCTCTCTCTCTCGGTTTGAAACGACGAAAGAAACGAACAGTCTCTCTCTAACGTCTCTCTCACCGTCGTCGCTCACCGTCGCCGTCGTTCTTTCTCTCGCTCTGTTCTTCTCTCTCACCTCTCTCTCTCACAGTAAAAAAAAAAAAAAAACTTTCGAAATTGAAATGGTGAAACTTAAAATACCCAAGACCGCCGCCGGGACCGCCGCCCACATCGCCGCCGGGACTAGCTCGTCTACAGCGCCTGTGAAAAAGGTAAGCAATTTTTAACCTTATTTTACATTTCTATATTCACAATTAAACATAATTTGAAAAATGTAAAATTGAAATTGGTGTGTCTCGTGTAACACCACTCGAGATGCATCTCGGGTGTGTTTACACGAGACAAGTCTCGTATAAACCATCTCGAGTGGTGTTACACGAGATGTGATCCTTCTGAATATCAGCATTGTGAATTATCAGTCAGCATTGTGTTCATTTATTTAATCTACTGTAATTGTCGCTAATGTATTGTCTCTTATTTGTGTTTTTTGTAGGCACGTGATCCTATGACCGTTTCAGCTAGAAAGAGGAAGGCTGAAGAGCGTTTGGAGAGAGGAAAAAACCGGAGCAAGGCTCGGAATGACGAGGATGCCACAGCTGATGATGAGCAGGAGGAGAGGGAGGAGGAGGCGGCAGCAGCTGATGATGTTCAGGAGGAGGAGGCGGCGGTCGATGGGGATAGTGAGGAGGAGGAGGAGGATAGTGATGATGGGGAGGAGGAGAGTGATAGTGATGATGGGGAGGAGGAGAGTGATAGTGATGATGGGGAGGAGGATGGGGAGGGGCAGGAGGGGGGCCAGGATGAGGAGGAGGAGGAGGAGGAGGTGGAGGTGGGGGTGCAGAAGGAGGAGGATGATGAGGATGATGATGTAGTAGAGCCGCCTAGACCTCTGAGACACGGGAGGAGGCGGGGTCAGGATGCGCCACCATCATGGCAGCTTCAGAGGGACCCCGGTGGTGGGCCAGAGGATGTTTCACTGATGTACGGGTTCGGTGACCACCGAGCCAGACAAATTTGGGGTGACTCTACTACTGAGGGATTGGTGACTTTCCATACGAGACTCACGCATCTTGCACAGTAAGCTTAGCATTAATGTGAAATGTTTTAAATATTGAAGTTATTTATACCACACACTCTAAATATTCCATTAATTATCATCCTATGCTGCTTTTCTTGAGTACTGATAATATTTTTTGTTTCGAATGAACAGGTTCAAGCGTGATGAGCAGCCGGTTGCTGATAGAGCCTGGCTGGCCCTCGTAGATGCATCTAGCCTCCAGCATCTGCATGATTCCGTCATTCATAGGCCTAACCATGCCCTCCTAACGGCATTTTTGGAACGGTGGTCTCCTGAGACTAACTCGTTCCACATGCCGTGGGGGGAGATGACGATTACTTTACATGACAGTTTTCATATCCTGGGTATGTTTTTATAACATCGCTTCGATACTCCATTCACAATTATATAACTGTCTACATATATTATATGAACTGTCTACATTCATCTCTTATACTAAAATGTGTTATTGCATCTTCAATTTACAGGTATCAGGATTGATGGTGGAGTTGTTCGCTATACGGATCCAGCGCCTGACGTATCTGGCATCTCTAGACACCTCCAGTTGAGCGGCACTGGTTATTTATTGAGGGATGTCAGGCGTCTATTTACTCAGCGTAGAGGCGGCATGACAGATGCCCAATCGTGCGTCCGCGTATATCCTGCACCTATTGGGTTGCACGATGTTCGTGGACAAGAGCGGGGATAAGGTGCCCGCAGCCTACCTGCCCCTGTGCATGGATCTAGCCAGCCTCCCCACTCTTTCCTGGGGATCAGCCACTTTGGCATATATGTACCGAGAGTTGGGGAAGGCGTCCAGATCCGGATGCAAGCAGATGGGCGGTTGTGCGGCTCTCCTAGAGGTACATCTTACTCTATTCACTATCTTTTTACTGTCTACTCCCCCCTGTTATTAAATGTTGCATTTGAGTAGTATTTAATACTTTTTTACATACATCTCAGGCCTAGATATACGAGTACTTTCCGGGTTTTCGGCGAGTTACTGACCCCCATTGGCAGCAGGGGCAGCCGAGAGCCCGTAGATGGTCTCGTGATGATTCGGCTGGGAGGACGTTCGATCATCTTGGGCACATCATTGCCACGAGGTATAATGTGGCGTTTATTTCTTACTCGACTAGCGGTGGTATGTTATGCCTTCCAGTGACTGCACCAGTACAACCACCGGTGAACACAGTTGTGGTGGGACAAGTCAATGGAAACCATTTTATAGCGGTATGAAACTTAATTGTCTCATCTATATTAGTTATATTTAGTTGTCTTACTTATATTCATTATATTTCATTGTCTTGTATTTAACTGTTATTACTTTTGCAGCTGCGCATGTTAGGCAATGATTACCCAATACCACCACCACCAAACCTTTATCGGAACCGCTGTGATCCAACCGCAAGCCAACTACTCCTCCCATACCAAGATAGGATAGCAGAGTTCAGTTAACTCTATGAGGAGGATACCGATGCAAGAAGACAAAGAAGATTACATATAGGATAGTATATGTGTAATGGTTTTTGATTTATCCAGTTTGTATGAATGTTTGAATTATATGCTTATCCTTGTTAACACTTTCATTTCGTATACAATTAGGCGATAGTATATGTGTAATGGTCTATTGATGTTTTGTGGAGATGTCCTATTTGAGAATCAAATTTCATTCCAAGTTATGTTTATTGTTGCTTTTCCTGTTGCGGTTGTGGAAAAGCAGGCTCAGATGCCTATGTCGTGTATACTTATACGTTATGAGAGCTTACATCTCGTGTATACATACACGAGATCTCATCTCGTGTGTACTTACACGAGATGTATCTCGTGTATATGTACACGAGATATAAGCTCTCATCTCGTGTAAGTATACACGAGACGTGCAAGGGCAGCGATGGAATTAAATGGGCTGTGTATTTACCGGGCTGTGTATATAGTTTTTGCCGAAAACTTCAGAAGGCCGTTTGAGGCCCTTAGAAGCGTTTTTTGGCCTTTTTCCGGTCCCCTTAGGGGGCGAAGCCCGAAGACTTTTGTTCCTCTCGAAAAGACGATCGTTTTGATATGCTGTGCGTCCCGTAACTCCTCCGGAATCAAAAGTTATGCCCATTTCCGCGTTGTCGCTCAAACGACTCCGCAACTATGTCCGCATCAATAAGCCATCAGATCTTTGATTAGGTTTAGGAACTTGACTCATGAAAACTTGAAATGGCCGCAATAATGCCTAACAAAAATTAAAAATATCTTGACATACTAAGAAAATACGTCCTGCAAATGTGCAGTTGAAAGCAGATTGATCACCAATGTTTTGTTCACGAGACGACAGGATATCTTATGTTAATAGGAATTGACATGACAAGTTGGAATGGGAAAAACTCTTGGTTTGGTTTAGTTCAAAGCAGTGAATCAATTCATCCATGATCAGTTTCAAAATTTACTCAAATCAAAACGAACCAGTCAAGGCTTGAAAGTGAACAAAGCCAACCAATGAACCGATGGTGGAGCCAAGAACTGTTCTCGAAGCTTTGAGGACGATCCATTGCTAACAGCGTTCCGAAACAGAGAGGTTTATGTTTACTGTGTCTGTCAAGGACCTCGCCTTGTTTTTAGTCCTTTTTACTTTAAACAAGTGCAAGCCCAACGGATCTTTACGTATTGTGGATGTAACCCAAGCCTAAAACCTTAGGTTGCATTATACCGTTACATCGATCTCTTCTCTTTCTGCTATATTCATCATCAATTCTCAGTTGTAAAATTGGGTAGGAAGAAGAAACTTATTGATAAAAAGAAGGCAGCTACTTTCCAAATACTTCCTCGATATTCCTCCGATCTGAGCTTCGACCAAGGAGCCTCCGGCGACCGAGTTTTTGTTAGAATCGACGAGCAAAACGATGCTGGGTCAGGCAGGACCCGGATGATATCTTCGCCGACGCTGCTGATGGCTGACCAGGACCCGGGTTGCAATTTCGAACGCCGGTGCCGTCTGGCGTTAATTCGGATCATGTGAGGAGAGAGATACTGGAGCTAGGGTTTCCAGATGATGTTTATAATTATTTACTTTCATTCGGCTTACTAAGAAAATCCTAAAGCCAAACGTGAGCAGTTGCCGCTTCATGTCAAGGTTTGTTCTGATAAAGTTATTTGTATATCAATTACATCTTTGTTAGAAATGGAAGACTTATTTTCATGATGGTGTTTTGGGAGTTTATTTTCATGAAATATCTGTATTCAGAAGCTATAAATTATTAGGGGTTTGGGTATAATAGCCAATGTGGTACATTGCTTGAGATAGTCTAGATTAGCTGTACTTAATTTAGTTCAGATGTATTAGCTGTACATAATTAATATAGTTCAGAATGTATTAGTATGTTCTAGTAGTATTATTTCTGATGTAAATATGCCTATAAATAGGCCTCATATAAATGTCAAAAGGGAGATAAGTTCTTTCCTCCAAGTTTATCTTGGCATCAGAGCAACAAGTCCAAGGGACTGAACCCATAAACACTTCTGATTCCTGTCCTTCGTTCATTCCCCATTTTTTTTTCTTCCAGTCCACTTCTTGGCAAAGCGCAGCCTACCCTTCTTCTCTCACTTTAATCCTTTTTGCTTCCTTTCGTTTACAAACCGGGAGTATGGTGAATGAAGCAACTGGATCGAAAACATTGAAGGTGAGTGATCCACGCTCACCGTACTATCTTCATCCATCAGACAATCCCGGCATCATGTTGACGAATGTGGTGCTTCGTGGGGAGATCAATTACGAGACATGGGCAAAGGCCATGAAAAACGCTTTAAAAGCCAAGAACAAGCTGGGTTTTATCAATGGGACGATTATGCAGCCGGATGATTTAGAGTCAGACGAAGGATTTGCATGGGGACCCAACAACTCGATGATCAATGGATGGATTCATAACACAATTGACCCTCAGTTGCAGCCTTTTATCCCGTATTTTGATACAGCCAAGGAGCTTTGGGACGATATCAGAGAGCGTTATGCCGTTCAGAATATCCCTCGATAGTATCAATTAAAGTCGAGTCTGGCAACGACAAGACAAGCAGGATCTAGTGTTGGGAATTACTACACAAAGCTCCGGGCTATATGGGATGAGTTAGAGAGCAGCCGCACAGTTCCAACATGTCCAAGTGGAGACGCATGCACAGTGACAAAGTGGGTGAATGATGAAACTCAACGTGACCATGTGTACCAGTTTTTAATGGGGCTGGATGAAGGAGTTTTCGGAAATCTGCGCACTCAAATTTTAAGTAGAACACCACTTCCGTCCGTCAATGGCGTATATTCTCTAGCAGCCCAAGAAGAGACCAATAAAGCTATAGCCCGCAGCCACGAGGAGCGAGTTGATGCTGTAGGATACGCTGTCCAAGCAATATCGAAAGTTCCAGCCTCTTCAGCTGGTAAAGGGGCAGATGGTTCTGGAGGGATCAAACGTATCGTGTGCACTCACTGTGGGAAGCAGGGCCATGATGTAAGTAAGTGTTTTCAGCTTCATGGCTATCCCAACAAAGGCAAGGGCAAGGCGAAGGGAAAAGCTACAGGAAATTATGTTGCTGCACATGCTGTTCAGAGTATGAGTGAGGGTGTTAGCAGCTCGTCTGAGGCAGTAGGTGTAACTGATAGCCCCGTCCTCACGAGTGAGTTATTGCAGCAGCTTATGAAGCTGGTGGAAGCCTCTAAACCAAGCAGTGAGAAAATGTCTGGTAAGAGTAAACCACCCCCTCTATGGCTTATAGACAGCGGAGCATCGTACCATATGACTGGATGTTTGGAATTATTGACAAATGTTGAAAGTATAACCCCCTCTCATGTTGGACTTCCTGATGGTTCAAAGACTTGTGCCATTAAACAGGGACATGTTGTTTTAAGCCCGTCACTCGTTTTAGAGGGTGTACTTTATGTCCCTAATTTAACGTGTAATTTAATCTCTGTAGCGCAACTGCTTTTGAGGAAAAACTGGTGTGTAATATTTACTAATAAGTTGTGCGTGATATAGGACCCCACCACGAGGATGCAGATTGGTCTGGGTAAGCAGCAAGAGGGGGTGTACGTGTTCCAAATAATACCAGGAGTGGCTTATGCTGTTGGAGGTAAAGATATGGACACACTATGGCATCAACGTTTGGGTCATCCGTCGAGTAAGAGCATGTCTCTTCTTACAGTAGCTCGTAGTACAAATAAAAAAATTAATTCAGCTCATATTTGTGATGTTTGCCATCGTGCGAAACAGACTCAGAATGTTTTTCCAGTTTGTAATCATAAAAGTAACGATTGTTTTGAACTTGTTCATTGTGATATTTGGGGTCCGTACTCCCGTACTTCTTTGACTGGAGCACATTATTTTCTTACTCTTGTCGATGATTTTAGCCGTGCAACTTGGGTTTACTTAATGGCAGACAAGAGTGAAGCAGTTGGTTTGGTTAAAAAAATTTTTGCACTTGTTCGGAATCAGTTTGAAAAGAATGTGAAAATATTTCGAACAGATAATGGTGCTGAATTTTCGGAAAAATCATTGGTTAATTTGTATGGATATTTGGGCATAATACATCATACTTCTTGTACTTATACACCTGAACAAAATGGAAGGGTCAAACGAAAACATAGACATATTTTGAATGTGGCACGAGCATTACGGTTCCAAGCAAGCCTTCCTTTAGATTTTGGGGAGAATGTGTTTTGACAGCTGCTCATTTAATTAACCAAACACCAACCCCCCTTCTTGATGGAAAAACTCCATTTGAGGTTCTTTTTAAAATAAAACCTAATTATGATCTTTTAAAAGTGTTTGGTTGTTTGTGCTATGCGCACCCTCGTCCTAAACCACGTGATAAATTTGCATCCCGGAGTCGTAAATGCATTTTTTTGGGGTACCCTCATGGGAAGAAAGGTTGGCGCGTGTATGATCTTGAAACGCATGATGTTTTCATTTCTCGAGATGTCCAGTTTTATGAAGATATTTTTCCATTTGCCAATGCCCCTGCAAGATCATCATCTCAAAATACAATTGCATTACCTGTCACATATAATGATTAGTCTGATGGTTCTCTCTCACCCTTTGACAACCCGCTGGATATTACACCTCCTGATACCTCATCCCCATCAATTGTATCTCCTGCCGATGTCCCACAAACATCCGAGCAGCCATCTTCAACTGTTTCCATGGAAGATAGGGGGAGTTCACATATTGATAATGAAGTTCTTCTTGGTCGCGGACATCGCGAACGTCGTCCTCCCGGCTACTTGAGTGATTACTCATGCAATACAATGCGTGCTTTTACCCCCTCTTCGCAGATTGCTTCGACCAATCGCACCTCAGGTACTCCGTATCCCATAGCTAATTATGTTACATGCTCTAGTTTTTCCTCTGCGCATACACATTTCTTGGCAGCTGTGGACGCAGGTGTCGAGCCCCGCTCTTTCAAAGAGGCTGTTGGTGATACTCGTTGGTGTGAGGCAATGGAAAAGGAGATTGATGCCCTGGAAAAGAATGAGACATGGTCTCTTGAAACATTTCCGGTCGGAAAGAAAGCCATTCATTGTAAGTGGGTATATAAAATTAAATATAATTCAGATGGAACAATAGAGAGATATAAAGCTCTCTTAGTTGTCATGGGAAATGCTCAAGTTGACGGTGTTGATTATACGGAGAGTTTTGCACCCGTGGCTAAGATGGTAAGTGTCCGGACTTTCTTGGCTGTTGCTGCAGCTAAAAATTGGGAGCTTCACCAGTTAGATGTCAACAACGCTTTCCTGCACGGAGATCTAAATGAGGAGGTGTATATGTGCCTTCCCCCTGGTTTCTCTTCTGATAATCCTAATAAGGTGTATCGTCTTCGCAAGTCTTTATATGGACTGCGACAATCTCCTCGTAACTGGTTCGCTAAATTGGGAAATTCTCTCCGTTCTTATGGTTTTGTCCAGTCTAAGGCAGACTATACTTTATTTACTTATCGACATGGCGCTGTTTTTATGGCGTTATTGGTGTATGTCGATGATATAATTCTTGCGGGTAATGATCAAGGTGCATGTCAGCAAGTAAAGACATATCTTGATTCTTGTTTTCAGATTAAGGATCTTGGAAAGTTGAAATATTTCCTTGGCATCGAAATTGCTAGAGCACCTGAAGGTCTGTTTCTTTGCCAACGGAAATATGCTCTTGACATTTTGTCAGAAACTGGTTTGTTGGGATGTAAACCAAGTAATTTTCCAATAGAACAAAATCATAAACTTGCCCTTAATGATGGCCCTGATTATGAAGATCCAGGCAGGTATCGTCGGTTGGTTGGCCGTTTGATATATCTCACTATTACAAGGCCCGAGCTGTGCTACGCGGTGCATATATTGTCTCAATTTATGCAGCATCCTAAGCAAGCGCATTACGATACCGTTTTGTGAGTTTTGCGCTATACTAAAAAGAACCCTGGCCAAGGTATTATGCTCCGGTCTGATAGTGATCTCCAGTTGTATGCTTATTGTGACTCTGATTGGGCGAGTTATCCCCTTACTCGTCGTTCTCTTACCGGCTATTTTATGTCGCTTGGGTCTTCTCCTGTTTCATGGAAAAGCAAGAAGCAGCCAACAGTTTCTCGTTCTTCTGCCGAAGCTGAGTACCGTTCTATGGCTGCAGCAATTTCAGAGTTATTATGGCTTAAATCTTTCCTATCATCTCTTGAGGTTTATCATACTCAACCAATGCAGTTATTTTGCGACAATCAAGCAGCCATACATATCGCTTCCAATCCAGTTTTTCATGAACGGACCAAGCATATTGAAATTGATTGTCATTTTATACGTGAACATTTGGCTGCTCGTACTGTCTCCACTGCTTATGTTCGTACAGATTTGCAGCTAGCAGATATCTTCACAAAAGCCTTAGGCCAGAAGCGGTTTGAGTTCCTTTCATGCAAGTTGGGCATTCGTTCCTTACATGCTCCAACTTGAGGGGGAGTAATAGCCAATGTGGTACATTGCTTGAGATAGTCTAGATTAGCTGTACTTAATTTAGTTCAGATGTATTAGCTGTACATAATTAATATAGTTCAGAATGTATTAGTATGTTCTAGTAGTATTATTTCTGATGTAAATATGCCTATAAATAGGCCTCATATAAATGTCAAAAGGGAGATAAGTTCATTCCTCCAAGTTTATCTGGGTAAAGTTTTACATGCTCAAAAATATATTTTTATTAATCCTGCATCATTAAGATATTTTGGCAGAATAGGGTTTGCATAAATGACTCATAATCATAACAGTTTCATGAGATTAAAGTAGAATTGGATTTGCCAAAATGTTAGTGAGCTTAATGACAGTTGCAGAGATAATGTACTGAGGCCAGTTTCCGACATAAACACCGCATCACTAATCCTGGTTATACAAATCTGGTAAATTTTCAGATATTAATAATACAAATTCCCCTTTTCCAGCTCTTGCCTTTACATGGTCGTGTTTCTTGTGGAGAATTCATGGCCGGTGCTATCTTTCTGTCTCTTACTACAGAGGAGTTGACATAGCATTGTTTAGAAATTGTTTTATTTCACACAACGGCGGATCCATGGTTTTCGACCACTATGAGCCTACTTTTTTTTAACTCGTAAATAAGTGCGGTTCGACAGGAGTAGTAGAGCGGGGGCAGTCTTGGTAGCACAGAATTGGCTCAGTCCTGTCAGCAGTAGCTCCATTGATGCTCTTACTATTGGGCAGAGGACTAGCCGAGTCTGAGTCCTTCTTATGACAGCCCCCAAGCACATACACATGCACAAGAAAACGCATACACGGGGAAATGAATTTATTTTGAAGCAGAATCTTATTGTTCTGATACATGTGAAACAATTTTTTTAAGACTGGCCTCCTTTCAGTCCACGCACAAGGGCCAGGTCCAGTACATAGCCTGCACATTCTTATACGTAACTTTTGTAGGACATTTCAGTTGTGTTGTTAGAAAATTATGTAAAGCTTAAGTATGTTGTTCTGTGGCCACTGCTCCTCTTCTTCTTGAATTATTTATGGTAATAAGAATATCAAAAAATAGATACCCAAAATCTACCTCCATGGCACTCGAAATAGAATTTTTGTCCCGGCACAAGATTAAGGAATACTAATATTTTATTGGAAAAGTGGTTTAAAAAGTAGGTGTTGTGAGTATGATGAGAGAAAGTGGGTAGGGAATAATAAGTGAAAAGTCGTTGTGAGTATGATAAGTGGGTCCCATTAATAAAAAAGTAAATAAAAAAAAATCCATTTTGGGATGTCTTATTTTGGGTGGGGCACTCAAAATGGCAAAACGTCATATTTCAGGTGGGACGGAGGGTGTATATGACTTGTTATTTTTATTGCTCGGCACTGCATTGAGATATAATGATTTATAATTGCCAATAAGCAGTCTTGTGATCCGTTTTATCCAGGCATATGATGCATCTCGAATAGAGATTGCCAAAGGGGGTGATGATGCATACGAGAAATCCATTCCAAGAGAAGATCCAGAAGGTGCTTGATCCCGAAGTGGCCGCATTGCTGGATGACAGTGATTTGTCAAGATTGGGTTCAGATGCCGAAGATTTGGAAGAGGATTTTGTTGTTAATGCGAACCTTCCTGAAGAAGATGCTGATTTAGAAATTGAGAAGAAGTTGAGCTTGGTAGAGGTGACCAAAAATGAAAACGACAATGCCAACCGTTGTTACTTAAGAGGCAACGTCCCTGATGGCGCAGTGGAACTGGCTGCAGAGAAGCCTCGAGTTCGCCGTCCTTTGGATGACCAGTTTGATATGGTGAGTGTACCTTTTGTTAATATCCATACATGCTTACGTCCTCTTTGTATATCGTAATATGTTGTACTTTCCATTGATTTGTCCTCTATCTTGAAAAGGCACCAGATAGTTTTACGTTTTAAAACCCCTGTACACGATGACAGTCATGTCCTTGGCATTACATTTAAGCCATTCATGGAGACTGTTGTTACCCATTTCCCAAGAAAACTTGAAATAATTCTATATCTCTTGGACGGTACAACAAAAAGTGAGAGGTGCTTTCCACTTGAACACCTCCTCTCTCACAGATGTTATCGTCACACATGTGTAGTGAAGCTTGAATTATTGGCTGTCCGTAATGCACAATAATAAGAAAAATGTGATGTGATGCTTGAGGGCCATTTCTTTTCCATATCCAACACCAGGTAGAATTGTTTTGAGTAGAGCACTGCTTACCTCTATGACTTAAATCATACGTACTTTGAGAATAGAATTTTTCCAATAGAAGTCAAATTCCAAACCCTGACATCGGATCTCTTGAGATAGAAACCTCCATATTCAAATAAACGACATGATTAAATAATGCTTCAACCAACTTTAGAAAGACGAGAGATATCTTAGGTTGTGGCCACTTGATTGTTTCTTCTTCATAACAATGTCCCATTCAACAAGATGAATTTCATTATATCCATCGTACATAAGATTTCTGCTCAGTTGATTAATTTTATCACAGTGCGCTATTTTCCCCTTTAAATGTGATAGGCCGGCACAGATAATATACTACTGTAATGAAATAGTAAAGAAAAGAAAGACTTATTTTATTCAACGAAACAGAAAGAATACCAACAATAACAAGGACTCTCCTGCAGCTGTGCTGAACAATGAAATACCAACAATTATGGAGGTTGGCACTCTCCTACCAGCTGGAAGTCGATAGAATTCCAAAACTATTTTCATGTTCCTCTCTATTGTTTCTTATTTATAATCTTAAAGGAAAGTAACTGCACCACTCTTCAAGCCACTACGCAATATTGGCCATAATTGATTTATAACTGCAACCAGCCTTATTATTGATCACTGTCTCACCTTTCCATTCATGCGTAGAGGATATAGCCTGGTCTATCATAAATTTAACTTTATCTGTTTTTTAAGTTTTTCATTATTTGTGATATTTCTCATACGTATCATTTCAAAAAATATCTACCATCAGTGCAATACAAAACTCAAAACCCAAGTCCAAAACTGAGCGGTCTGAGCCGAATTGAGCTGCAGATGCTAACTAAATATTAATGTATGCGATATTACTTTTTTCGCAGCTTCAACTTCAATGGAGCCATATCTGAAGAAAATGAGTACAACGAATCTCTTGCAGGGAAGCTCAATCATGCCCTTAAGGATCGTGTGATGGATGACATGGAACTAGATGAAAAATATGTTGCTCCGTCAGATCTTTTGCATGATGAGAAAAGAGACAACAGTGAATCATTAGAGTCTGCTGCTATTTTGATAGACCGGTGCAAGGAATATGGTGAGAACTGAAGTATGAAAATGAAAATGAAGATGATGTGCTCATTTCATTTTAGAGGAAAGCAGTGATGAATCACAGGTCTGGGATTGTGAGACTATCATTACAACATACTCCAATCTGGATAACCACCCTTGAAAAATTGGGCCTCCCGAAACAAAAACTTCCAGTTGACTTTTTGCCTCACAGCAGAAAACCTGTTGATGAAATATTAAAAGATGACAGAAAGTTGAGCACGGACAAGAGTCGAAGGAGGAAAAGAAAGAACCCAAGGCTGCTTGTTTCTCTGCCTCAATCCCTTTTCTACTCCGTCTTGATTTTTTCTCCCTTAGTATAACCAGGATAATGAAGGATGGGGGCTCTTTTCATACATTCAAGTGCACGTATGTATATTTTGAATAATACTAGGGGCACAAAATCGTGCTCACAAAATAATTGAAGGTTATTCCTTGCATTTCTGTTTGTGGTTTAAATACTCTGGCTAGACATCAGCCTTTTCCTTATGTATACTCCTATGTCGTTAGAAAGAGCACTACTCTTGTCCATTTAGAACAGAGACGTCCCAAATCATGCAAATTATATTCTCTTAAAACTTCAATGAAATGGACAGATATTCAGATTAATGATCTTGTCCAATAATACCGAAGCAATTATAAATGCTTGTGTGATGAACGCTGACAATAATGCATGCTAGTGTGGTCAATGTTGTAAGAGGGGGATGTGTTTGAAATATCTTTCCTTGTCAAGGCCGGTGAGGTTAAGAGTTCAATGGCTCTTTCATCATACTCTCTCCTCCGTCCTCGAATGGTCTTCCCACTTTTTTTTTTTGCCTTCGATACGAAATAAATTTAGGTTAATTTATTATCCTAATGAAAATTTAAAACTTGTATCATAAATACTATCGGTAACAATTTTAGGTGTTCTTGCTCAGAGTACCTTACAACCAAAACAGTAGGAAAATTATTTCGATTAAATCCTAGATTGACTTGGTAATTCATGTCATCAAACGGCCCTGCTGTCTTGCCTGTGTATAGTTGACATGTGAGTCAAATCATTCTGTTAAAGTTTCAGTATTTGTTTTTTCTGCATCTTTATCATCTTGCAAACTGCATGGTTAAGGGTTATATAACTTGAGTTATTAATTGATGATTTTTCTTTTTGTCTGTCTCCCTCCCTCAGGTGAATGTCCAGTCATAAATTCCTCCAAAATGCTGTAATCTCCCATCTTCATTTATTTGATACTCCCTCCGTTTCATGAGAACTGAGACTAAAGGAAATGGCACAAGAACTAAGGAATACTAATAAAATAGGGAAAATGTGGGGTAGAAAATGAAGAGAGAGGCTTAGTGGTAAATAGTAGTGTTGGTTGAATAAAATGAGTGGTGGAGAATGAAGAAAGAGAATGAGTGGTGGGGTTGGGTGAATATAAAATATTAAAAAGTTTGCCATTTTTGGCAGTCTCAATTGAGGTGAAACGGACGAAAAGGGAAATGAGTCTCAGTTCTCATGAAACGGAGGGAGTATATGACAGCAAGAATCCATCACAGATATTGTACACATGATAGAGGGTATGGTCAGAATATTTGACCATTTGATTTTCAACTTCCATTTTCTCTTGTGTTTGTAGACTGTTGTAAATATTGGGTATTACGATGATAGTGCTGATGTGGCATCACCAACCAATGATGGATACCGGGTCCCAACTGACCGCAGTCGAGGCTAGATTGAATCCCTTGTGAAGCTCCTTCCGCCTCAACACATAAGGCTATTGGTGTTATGAAAATAGAGTTCAAATCTATATACAAAGTGGTCTTCGTCAGCGTGCCATTAAGTTACTGTTAAATACCAACACATAAGAAACGGATCAACGTTAGTGTATCGTTAAAATACAAAGAGGAAAAATAATCTAACACAAAACAGCTTCGTTACTTGGAACTCAGGTGTCATAATTAGTATCCCGTTAAGTCGGTGATAAATAGCAATGAAAACAAAGGGGAAAAACAAAATCAAACAAAATATATTCCGTTGCCGGGACTTGAACCCGGGTCTCTCGGGTGAGAGCCGAGTATCCTAACCAACTAGACTACAACGGATTTTATTTTAAATTACCGAATTTTGAATTATAATCAATAATAATTGATGATCCAAACTGGACCTCCGTCGTCTAAGTCCATATCCACTGTGCCACTTTGAGTACCACTCCATGTGCCAAAAGTGATCTAATGGCTCACAGTTATTGAGATTGGTATTATAATAATATTTTGCAAACATTTGAACGGTTGGAATACAAGTGGTACATGGAGTGGTACAAGAGATCTGGACTCTTGTCGAGTAGAATTTTGAATCCTATAAAGTATAAAGCACTAACAAACCCCCGAAATTCATTTGGGAGAAAGAGAAAAGAAAAAGAAAATCACAAACTAAATATTTCATTGCCAAACTTATACACTCCTTCCTTCCTTCCTTCCCTCCCATTAAAGAAAGATTAACGGCGAGTAGTTGTTGTAAGTATGGAAATTGATGTAAGAAAGAAAAAGTAAGGTTGAGAATAGTAATAGATAGTAATTGTGAGTATGTCAAATAGTTCTCATTAAATAAAGAAATATAAAAAGAAAGTGTGACTTATCAATTGAATGAATGCCAAAAAATGAAATTTGTATACTCCCTCCGTCTCATACTTATCGCTTCTTATTTTCATTTTGAGTGTCCCATATTTATTTACTACTTACCCAAAATATTAACTTTAATCTATCCTATCCACTCGCAACAACTATTCGCTAACTTGTTTTCTCTCTCCTACATACTTACAATACTTATTTTTTCAACATATTTTCTTAATTCTTGTAAACTTTCATGTAGTTGCAATAACTATGAGACGGAAGGAGTATATTCTTATGAGAAAGAGTGATTATATAAATTGAATCTCGAAAAGTAAAAGTATCAATATATTAGATAAAAATTAATTCCTTTTTCTTTCGCCTTTCCACATTCATTGAACATAAATAAAGTGCACGCACATGCCCTAATTTATCTTCAATATATTAATAAAAGAGTTTTTTCTCTTTTTTTTTTCTTTATGTCCTTGAATGGGTAGATATTAAAGAAAATGAAATACTTAAAAGAACAACTAAACTAAGCCAAAAATGAACAACTATCAACTATGGTCTCCTCACACGGTAATACTAAAATAGAGCCAGATTGTAGTTATATAATGGAGTCAGATAAAAGGACAGCATAAGGCTTATGACGATGGACAGTTTTTTTTTTTTTTTGTTTTAAACAATGATGATGGACAGTTGAATACTTCTCCGTCCCAAAATACTTGTAGTTTTAGGATTTTTACACAAATTAAGAAAAGCAATCAATGCATGTCTAATATGACTAAATTACCCTTAAAATATTTCTAGTATCAGGACAATTAAATGCTTTGACAATAACAATTATCATCATAAATAAGGATATATTTGATAAATAATATCAAAGATGTTTAGATAAAAGCAAAACTATAAATATTTTGGGATAAATTTCAACCCCTCAAACTACACGGAGGGATTAGTAGAGAACAAGAGATAGAGTATTTAGTTTGTTTGTTTTTTTTTGAAACAGAGATAGAGTATTTAGTTAAGGTTGAAGAGTATTTGATTTTTAATGTTTGGTAGGAGAGAGAGTAATGATAAAAATAAATCATGACAACCACTAAATGATAAATCCAACTTCAACCCAACTATTGGGATAACTGCTCCTAATTAATTTTCCAACTAATTGTGATGTGATTGATAATCTATTCATGTCCTTTCTCTCTCCAAAACCCTACTTCATTTTCATTTCTTCATTGAAATTGAAATTATTTACTCTCTTTTTTTGTCTCATTTAAAATATGATTGGTCCCAAATACCAATATTTTATTAAAAAATATTTAACAAATAAGTGTTGTAAGTATAAAGGGGAGAGAATATGGACAGAGAATAGTAAATAAAAAGTTGTTGTGAGCATGATAAGTGAGTCACAATAATAAAAAAAATAGAAAAAATAAACTTTTCATTTGAAATATCATATCTCCAATGAAACATCCAAAATGATAGGACGTCTTATTTCGAATGAGTCGGAGAGAGTAAACACAAATGTATATCACAAAGAGAAAATCAAGTGTTGATCCCGCGTTATCACATTAACCATCCGTTTCAGAATGAATGTTGACGGTTGTCTTTTAGAAAAGAACTAAAATGTATACTACCGTCTCAATCAAAATAGGACGTTTTGTCATTTTGAGTGTCTCATCCGAAACCGGACATCTCAAAATGAAAAGTTTTGATTACATTTTTATAAATAAAACTCACTATCATACTCAAACAATTTTCCACTTATTATTTTCTACTCATTTTCTCTCTCCTTCGTACTTACAACGCTTACTTTTTAAACTGTTTTTTACAAACAATTCTGTATATTGAAGCCACCCTTACCCTTGTTGCCGCTCCAGGCCAGCTTAATTGTCTTCACTTGTATGTTTTCTGTCATACGCTTTTGATTCAGTATATGATTTCTGGCTAAAGAGTTCCAATACTGCATGCAACCTATCTCAAGCTGCACCAAATATAAATAAAAAAAAGGAAATGGGACCATCATTTTGGGTCGGAGACTCTTTCAAATTAACATTCCTGCTACATCTATCAAACATGAGCAATGAAATCAGAACACTCCTGCCGCCAGCAGGCTTGAACTGGTGTCATTGTAGTTGGGGACATTTATCTTGCTAGTAGATCAAAAGCAAATTCAGTAATTTACTTTGGGACGGGGAGGGAGTATTATTTTGTTCTGACAGGCAAACGATTGCAGAATAATGTCATGCACAGATCAAACTACTGGCTATATCCGACATACAATGTCTCAAACATGTTGGTAATGGTAATAGAATCCAAACTCGATATTTCAACAAAATTCAATTAAACATTAGGAAAGTTGGACTGTACAATACTACACCCTGTTTAGGCTCAATATCAACAACAAAGACACAGAAAATCTCCAGAAAACGTGGCTGTTAAACAATGAATACAGGGTTAACACAAAGGGTTTATTGTACATGGCCTGACGATAGCCCTCACAGACGTTCATGAGTTAATCGATTCACACAAATACAACTAAATCTATGGGAATAAAGAATATTACAAGATCATTCAAAACTTACACTTTGACCGCCTTCTGATCAGATTTTTTTGGATGCAAACTAAACCACTTGCACTTATCTTTCATGGCTTCACCCTCACAAGCATACTCTTTGAATTTGTACTCTTCCTGCTTCAAGTTAGGAGGCACTTTCCCTTCACTGTAACATTGACTACACAGACTGAAGTGTGATTTCATTTCCTTGAAGCGGGATCCAATTATAGGGTACCGACAAATTGAACAAGCATGGCTGCCATGACGAGTTCTGTCACCATTTTCAAGCTTCAAAAGAGTAGACATGACACCAAATCCCCAGTCAGGATCATCAAACATAGCAAGAAACTCTGTTAAAGACACCATTGAAGCATCTGCTTCTCCATGGATTTCAAGCATTTCACTCATTCCATGAGAAGGAATGTAGATCGCCCTCAGTAACTTTATGTACCCTAATGCATCAACTTTCCTTATCATCCCACTGCCCTCTTCATTCACAGGCCGCCATAAAAGGGCATCAAATGCCACTCTCTTTCGTTTGTCTGGTGAACCAGTACATAGTGGGGCAAGAATAGCCAAAAACATTCCCAAATCCACCCTGCCAGATTCTGACTCGTCCAGGATAGAGAGGATTTTCAAGTTTATAGCTTTAACAGATCCTACAAATGTTTCTGGCTTCAAGAAACTAAGCAACCTACGAAGAATTCCCTCCAAAGAAGCCTTACGAATCGATTTCTCGGGAACACCACTACCGGAGTAGGTCATTGGTGTCTCATTTTCATTCATTTCCTTCTTTATAAGATCAACATCACAACGACCCAACCTCGTGATCCTCTGGAAAGTGCGAATATCAAGAGCATTGGCTAATTCTTGCCTCAATGTAGTTTTCTCACCCACAGTCTTGAACTTAGAGGGTTCCACTACAATAAAGGCCTCTTCTCCATTTCCATTACCATTTCCCTTTAACTTCTTCTTCTTCTGAAGTTGCTTCAAGTGTGAAATGGCGTCATGCAACTCAACCCTGTTTGTCATTTTCAAAGCCTCCTTCAAAGCCTTCTTCGCCTCTTCAGTTTCAGCAGCACCTAACAAAGATACAGCCTTATTAAGCTGTGCTCTCCAATGGTTAGGCCACACCCCTAACACCCTAGTGTACACCTCTGAAGCTCTTTGATACCTACCTACATCCATATAGAGACCACCCAAATTATACAAAGCATCAACATGACCAGGCTTCAAATCAATGGCTTTCTGAAACTCCTTAATTGCATTCTCATCATCACCCATAGCATGCAACGCAGAAGCCAAATCACAGTGAGCATCAGCATAGTCATTTTTCATGTAAATAGCCTCTTCCAAAGCCTTAACAGCCGCCTTATATTCTCCCACCCCAAACAGAGCACTACCCAAAAGCTTTAAAGCCCTAAAATGAGTTGGACAAAGAATAGCAGCCTCTCTATAATGTTCACAAGCACTAATAACCATACCTTCACCTTCGAGTGCGATTCCCAAATTGACATGAATTTGAGGAAGCAAATAAGCCCACTCATTTCCACCCGCCTCTGCAGCATCCAAAGCCAATACAAACCCCTCTTTCGCCTTACCGTGCCTCCCAAGAACATACAAACAGTTGCCTGTCCTGAAATGTGCCCTCACATCAGCAGGTTGCAGCTCACAAGCCCTCTCAAAACTCACCAATGACTCCTTAAACAGCTGATTATCAAACAAAACCCTACCAATTGCCATCTGCCCATCATATGCTTCAAGCCTAGATTTTGACCCATCAGCTCGACTCCTCAAAACCCCTAATTCCTTCACAAACGCTGCATAATCACGCCCACTCTCCTCCCAAACTATCCGTTTATCCGACAGCTCAGTCGATGGACCCAGTTCTCTAGACCAACCAGCATCAGAATAAACATCAAAGTTTTCCCCTTTCACTTTCCCATCTTTCGTTTGCTTTGCCTTCAACCTCTTTATCAGAAGCTCCAAATCGTCAACGAGCTTCCATGTATCATCGAAAACAATCCCGTGGTTTGGTGATGAAGCCCAAGCTGCCGTCCGTTGATTCTTCTGTGGCTCCATCACTCTTGCCTCCACAATCGAAGACGTTGAAGCTTCCTCAAACGCCGACGTTACTGTTCCAACACCATCATTATTACTGCTACTAACCCCATCGTCATCCGGTTTGAGCTCAAGCCCTAAAGCATCAAAATCACGATCAACGTCTCCGGCACCGTCTTCATATGTACGGAGCAGACCATCGTAAGTCAGCCCTTTCTCACCATCAATAAATTCACCATACGTACGGAAGACCTCATCGAGGATAGCGCTGATTTGCTCGTCACTAAATTTAACCCTAGGGTTTACCGCAACAACAAGAGCTGCCATTTCTTCTCGATTAAGACCACCGTCTCTGTTCAAATCAAATTGCTGGAAAATTCTCTTAACCTTCTCGGATCTGCTGCCCCTTGTCGCCATTTTTCTCCCTCAAATTCAGAAATTCGAAATTTCACCTCCTAGGGTTTCACAAAACAAGACAGAGAGAGAAGATGGCACAATCAATAATAAAACACGAAAAATGCAGGACAGAATAGGAATGGGTTAAATAACAAAATAAGAACCCTAATGAGGAAAATGAATTAAGGAGAATTGTTCAAATTTGGAAGATAATGATTTGGGGGAAGAGTTTCTGTTTTATCCAGAAAATTGCATTGGATGCGGAAAAGAAAAGAAAAGGGAAGAAATGAGAAGAGGAGGAGAGAACGACTCTATTTCTTTCTCTCTCCTCTTTCTTTTCAAATTACCACTGTCATTTCTTGTTTAATTCTCTTTTATTTTATTTTTCTTTTTCTATCTTAAGCGGGTAGGTGGACATGGGACCTAAAATCTCATACTACTCCGGTTGAAGTTACGCGTTAATTAGTCGCCTCCGCAGAGCCTAGCGTTTAGGCGGGGTCTAAACGGGACTTAAACAGGGCCGATAATTCAAAAATAGTTATAGTATCTTAGGCCGAAACTTAAGCGTTTTATGAACGCTGATCACGACTACTGCCGTCAACGGTCAAATTTTAACCATATTTTAATGAAAATTTAAAATTTGTTAGTAATACTCCATTATAAATAGTATCACTAATAGTTTTTAAATTGTCATTAAAAGCAATGTCGATTGAACTAGTAAGTGGTAACAATGGTGAGGTTAGCACAAGAGTATCTAGGTCCTCAGAGCATCTCCAACGTAGTAACCCAAATTTGGCGTGAAATTGCACCAAATTTTGCACCGAAATTATTTTCTCTACAATGTATGCATCAGATTTTGCATCAAAAAAATATTCTTTTGACAAAAACTGTGTGAGAACACTCCAACCCGTCTCATGGGTGAGACGGGTCACTTTTTTGACCCATTACCCGACCCACAACCCTGCTCCAGGACCCATGGGGGGACCCTGCCACGTGGCAGCCCCTCATTGGCCCAAAAAAAAAAAAAAAATTTTTTTGCTTTTTTTAAATTTTTATATTTTTATTTTTGGTTTTTTCCGGTTTGTGAAAAGTAATAGTTACCATCTCTTAAAGTAATAGTTACCATCTCTTAAGTAATAGTGTTATTCCTATGTTTTCTTCGTTTGCCAAAAAGTAATACTTATTATAACTAAAATGTAACAAACGTGTTATTTATATGTAATAGTATTTGTAAATAATTGTAATACATATGTATAGATATCTATTTGTTTTCAAACAATAAGTTACAATGGGGTCAAATTTATCATGATACATGTAAAAGTATTACATTATCTATAGAAATCTGTTACAATTTCGTCAATCAAAGTGTTACATTTACTTGTATAAACTTACTATTACATTCATATACATAAGTTATTACTTTTCAAATGGGTAAAAACGAGCTTTGTTTTTTTAAAACAAGTATTACGTTTACTTATGAACAATGTTACTTTAAGAGATGGTAACTATTATTTTTTGCTAAACCACTGAAAAGCCGAAAAAATAATATAAAAACTCAAAAAAAAAAAAAAAAAAAAAAAATCGGCCAATGGTGGGTTGCCACGTGGCGGGTTCGGCCATGGGTCATGGGGCGACCCGTCTCATGCATGAGACGGATCCCCTTGTTCTCATGGGAGACCACCTCTATTCTTTTTGACACATCATCTTTCATGATTCTTATTATTTTACTTACATTACTCAAAGTTTAATTTTCTTGCATATTGACCCCTTCCTTTTAATTAAACTGAGATGATAAAATTCTAAAAAATGATTTTTATTATAATTGTGTCATATAAAAATAAAAATAATTATAATGTAATTTTCATAAATTATTTAAATACTTTATTTGTCCCAAATAGATATCTAAAAAAGTTTCAATTTTGTGTTTATATCAATTTTTTTTTTATATAATGTACATTTATTTTGAGATGGAAAATGTATAATTTAATTTGTTTAATTTTACAGTATTGTAATTTTAAAAATTAGAAGGACTAAAATGTAATAATGGAAGTCTTGCACCAAACTTGGTGCAATAATTGGTGCACATTGGATATGGAAATAGGGATTTCGAACCGCTCCACCAGGGAGATAGCTCCACCCAATGGTGGAGATTGGAGCCACCTCATTTTAGCTACACCCAATGGCTGAGATGTAGCCGAGCTCGGTGGGACCCACAAAAAATTGAAACCATCCAAGCCGCACATATGATAAGTCTGTGTATGTGGCCTTGATCGGAGCCGTTGGGTGTAGGGGTGGAGCTAACTCGGTGGAGCGGTTCCGAGTCTAGAAATAGTGGATATTTGATGATTTAGTGCAATTTTTGGTGCACATTGAAGATGCCCTTACAATTTTGAAAATAATTAACGTCATTTGTTTTATAAATGATTGATTAACTATGTAAGTTAGTTCGAGTCAAGCTATGATATTTCTCTTGTTAATTGATTTCAATTTTAGTTACTACATTAGGGCATGTTTAACACAATTAAGCTCTTAATTTAGAATACTTTAAGAGATAAAAAAAATTAAAGTTGTTTGGTAAGAAAAATTTCAATCACTTAAACTGTTAATGTTATATTAAAATAAGCTATTAATTTCAAGCTAGTATGGCAAGTCTTAATAAGGTAAGAGGAGGTAAGATAAAGAAAGGGAATGGGTTCACACCCACTCATCAACATTTTTATTTGTTTATTTAATGTTACTTTCTTTTTTTGAAATATTTATTTTTTCATACAAATTAAATATGATAAAATTAAAATGAAATTATTTTTATATCACAAATTTTGATAATATTTTAATTGAGTATAAAATTAAATTTTATCAAAAAAAAAAAATCAAAGCTTAGTAAAATTGATCAAAATAGTGAAGATGAACTTTATTAATGTGGGACAAATGAAAGTACCAATAAAAATTTGTTCAAATATTATTATTATCGGTCTAAATAAAAGATAATTTGACAAATAATATTTTTGAATTATAATTATTTATTTTCCTTCAAAAAATAAATTATAATTATTTATTTTAAGAAATATGACTATTTTTGTTTGCGAATAAACCAAATAAATAATCAAGTGAAAGAGATAAGACTAATTTTTGAGTGTTTATTTACAATTTTGATTAAATTAAGATATATGTAGTTTGTCAGTACCAAACAAATTGAAGTTTTACAAAATTTAACAACTTAATGATTTCAGGGCTTAATTTTCAGTTCTACATTTTTAGAGCTTAATTTTCAGCTTTACCAAACATGACCTTAGTGTACGTAAAATCTGAAAGTGCCCTAGTAGTAATATAGTTTTATAAAATTAATCGGAGTGAATTCAATGTACAAGATTAATTCGTAAATTATTTGTTTGGATAATTAATTAGCTGGTAGCCAGCTAAGTGTTGACATATTTAATTAATGTGATAGAAACTTTATAGCTGAGGTTGTTGTGATTGCCCAGAATATTGTTAATCATAAAGCAAAGACATCACCCTTGTTTTCCATTTGTTCCGTGTTATTTTACTTTCTGAAAATTTTGATGGAAACTAGTTTTTCTATAAGTTATAAAAACTCGTGTTTTTATAGTGTTTAAAGTTTAGCATTTAGCGTTTAAGGTTTAAGATTTAGAATTTAGGGTTTAGGGTTTGAAGTTTAGGATTCAAGGGTAATACTAATATTAAAAGTGGACTTTTTATAACTTATGAAAAAACTAATTTCCTCCAAATCCTACTCTATTAAAATTATTTCATTATCTTAAAATAATACAGCTAGCTCGAGCTCGGCTTGGCTCGGCTCATGAAAGTTCGAGCTCGAGTGAGCTCGAGGTGTAGCTCGAGTCGAGCTCGAACTGATTGTCAAGCTCGTTTTTGTCATCGAGCTGACCGTGTTCGGCTCGTTTAGCTCGTTAAAAGCTCGAGTTCGGCTCGATAAGCTCATTAAAGTTGAATTTTTGTTTTCGAACCGCTCAAACTCGGCTCGATAAGCTCAAATTCGGCTCGATAAGCTCGTTAAGACGATATTTTTCTTAAAAAATTGTGTGAGCTCGAGCTCGGCTCGTTAAAACTCGAGTTCGATATCGACTCGAGTTGTTCGCGAGAAGCTCGCGAGCTCGATTCGAGTCGAGCTCGAACAAGCAAGTGGGCTCGAGCTCGAGCTCGATAAGTTTTAAACGAGCTTGAGCTCGACACCCCAAAGCTCGACTCGGCTCGGCTCGTTTACAGCCCTACACTAGTTTGTAAGTCCCAAAAAGAGTGGCTTAGTGGTAAAGTCAAGCCTCACTCTCGGTAAGCATTAGGGTTCGATCCCTCTCCTCACTTGCTTCTGACGTGGACATCGTCAAAAAAACAAAATACACTAGTTTGTAAGATTTCAAAGGAATGCACAAAATATATGGCGATTGACAAAGCATACACAAAAGCATCATTAAGAAAACTACCCCTCTGTTTTATAATATACTAGCAGTACTTCCATGTGATGCACGGTAAAATTATGCTATTTTATGTAATAAGTAATAATTAAATTTAGTATTCATAAATAATATCTCACTTCAAAATAAATGATTACACAAATAAATAATATGATATGACAAATTTTTATTTAATATAAAAGTGATTAAATTAAATGAAATTATATATAAAAAAGTGTTTGAAAATGCGTGGTGATAATTTTATAAATAAGTGAAAGTTGTTTTAAAACAGGCGATGGAATTTTTTAAATAGCTGACACTTGTTTTGCTATTTCAAGTGGCCCAATCAGAAAGTCGTTTTAAAAATGCGTGATGTAATCCATATGAGTCGGTCTAGTGAAAAACACGTTTTACACTAAGCTATGGAAAAACGTCTTATTCACAATTGTCTTATCTAATATTATCATGTGCCTATTCTAATATTACAACGTGCATGTTCTAATTTTACACTTATAAATATTCAAGCATGCACAATTATACACTCAAACAAACACACTTTTAGAGGCAGTTTATGATTGTCGGCTGTAGTGTTGAAAAGTGTCTCTTCTAGTGTTGAAAAGTGTCTCTTTAGTGTTGAAAAATGCCTCTTACATTCTCAACAAGTGGTTGGTGAGTTTCTGAAAGTTTAAAAACATGTGTCTGCTTTAGTGTTATAAATTGCCTCCTGTAGTATTGAAAACTGTCTCCTTTAGTGTAAAAAATGCATTAAGAGTTTTAGTTATTTACATCAATGCCACCGCGTCTTGTAAAAAAGCTCCCTTTATTTATAAAAATGTCACACCACATATAAAAA
This sequence comes from Campanula takesimana, assembly GCA_026119855.1. NCBI lineage: Eukaryota > Viridiplantae > Streptophyta > Magnoliopsida > Asterales > Campanulaceae > Campanula > Campanula takesimana. Next base: position 1,054,156 of record JAOWBW010000393.1, on the reverse strand, counting down.
ACACGTTTTAATCTAAAATAAGTGTAAAACGCGTTTTTCCTAAGATTTCATAAATTTTAGTCCATAATTTGGATGTTTGGATTTAACAAATGAGTTGTAGAACTGTCTCCATTTGTCACGATGCCAATTCCATTCCATCTGGGAAATTGGATTTGTAAATAAAATCTACAGCAAAATACTTGTAGAAGATAAAGCAAATGTGCTGAACTATTTAAGATCGAGAGTTAATAAAATAGAACCACTTATTCGAATAAACATAAACATAAAAAAGTGCATAACTCCCTACAAAGGAAAAACATTTTCAAGAAAAACAGGACTACTGATAAACCGAATTAGAACAATTCGATAATTATTTCTAGCTGGAGATCTTCTCCTCAAAAGAAAGAGCACCACAACACCCGCCTCCCGGTAACGTCGTCTTCTAATTCGAAATCACAGAGAACAGGACATTTGTCGATGCTTTCCTGCGAGAAAAAATGCAAAAGAATGAGGATTAGTACCAGAATAAGTAGGCAAAATGAGAAATAGGGACAGTAACATAAAATTGACATATTCTGAGTGCAATTTGTTACCTTATTGTATTTAATTTTGAAATGACTTTGTGAACAACGACCCATTATTCGAAAAATGCATTTCGAACAATGATTTAATGATATACTTTCCGAACAACGATCGGCTGAAAAGATAGAGTTAACTGTTAGCCAAAATTCAAGGCAATATAAACATAGACTCCCTCCGATTCAAAATAATTTTCTATTTTTTTTAATTACAAATAAACTTTGAAGAATAATTTTAAGTTAATCTAACTATCTTAATGAAAATCTAAAGCTAGTTATTGATATTATTTTTGATTTGATTGTATGGTGTACAGAATATCAATTACAAATTTTTTATTTTCATTAGTATAGATAAATCAACATATAGTTATTGTTTGTAACAATAAAAATGTAAAAAAGACAGAAGAAATACTTATTTAGGAGATAAACATTAACGTCTTTAAAAGAACTAAATTTTTGTCAATGATGCGAGCTTCAGACATAGGAGTTGTACAAATCTTGGAACATAAATTGGTGAGAACAAAACCCAAGTACATTCATAACATAGATCACTTCAAGAATAAAATCAAGGAAACTCATTTATACACAAAATTATTATAAGATCTAAACAATAACAAATAAGGAAGAGATTGAAGAGAATACTAACCGATGTTGAATGGATACAACAACCGCCATGAAAAGTTAGATCAAGATCTAACTCCCATAAGTGACAGTACAATAGGAGTGCCGCCGCAAGGAGGCGGCGCGATCGCCTTCCTATTGTATTGTGAGAACAAAGGAACCCTAGCCTCTTATTTATAGCTTCATTCAGAGTCAATAAAGGGTTTTTGACTCAGGATAGACCTGGTGTAATCCGTATAACAGCTTTTGATATGCGAACTTAAGTTACATTGATCTAAAACATTTTTAGCCGTCGATTATTGCATGTTAGCTGATTAACTCATGTATTGAATTGACAAAGATTCGAATTTAATATGTTATTACCATGTATTCCATGTCTTTGGTCACATTTGAATTTTGATGGTCAACGCAAAAAAACATTGATTAAACATTAATATCAATCTAATCATCTTAATGAAAGCTTAAAATTTTTTATTAATAAGTCACTCGAGATTTATCAATGACAATTTTTAAAATTTCATTAGAATGAATAAATTGACATTAGTGTTTGGTCAAAGTTCACTTGTATTGACCATAAAAAATCAAATTTACCGACAAATATGAGACAGACGAAATAATACACTGAACATAAGATATTGACCCAAAATGTTTCTCATTGAGTCTTAAAATATAATCATTTTTGCAATTGAGTTAAAACATAAAAAGAAAAATAAAAAATATTTTTGCAGTTTTTACTCGATCTACAACCAACTATAGATCGACAGTGCTTAATTTAAGGTCGGCTCAAGGGGGAGGGCAGAGTAGGCACCTGCCCAGAGCCCACGATAATAAAAGGGCACTAAATTTTATAGCATGTGCATATAGTATTTTTACTTTTAATTTGAAGTTTAATTTTATTTTTTGAGCAGTGAAGTTTAAACTAATTAATTTATATATATAAATTGTATACTTGACATAATAAAAAGAATAAACGGTGGTAAAGGGCCCATTAATATTTGAATTTTTTACCTTGACATAGCCATTTGGTTTGGTATAATATATTATGTGTTGTAAACACATGTGAGATAGATGTAGAGCATATGTTTCCAATGAAATGTCGTACATTTGAAAACTTTTTTAATGAAAATGATGATGAAGATGATGGGAAAATGTTATCACTTGAAGAGTCTTTTAAACTTTTATTGTGGATATAGTAATTACC
>JAOWBW010000393.1:962066-1051677 GCA_026119855.1 Campanula takesimana | reverse complement strand
AAAACTCCATGGGGATTGTCTTTTGGGATCATGTGACCTTGAGTCATATGATACTTATGAGTCGTGTCTTCTTGGAAAAATGACTAAGACACCTTTCACCAAGTTTGGTGAAAGGGCGAGCGACTTATTGGGGTTGATACATTCCGATGTATGCGGACCACTAAGTAGCAATGCTAGGGAGGATTTCAATACTTCATAACCTTCACTGATGATTATAGTAGATTTGGGAATGTTTACCTAATCAAACATAAAAGTGAAGCATTTGAGATATTTAGAATATTTCAAAATGAAGTAGAAAAACAACTTGGCAAAAGTATTAAGGCACTTCGATCGGATCGAGGTGGAGAATACTTAAGTCAAGAATTTGATGATCATCTCAAAAATTGTGGAATAGTTTCACAATTGACTCCACCCGGAACACCACAATGGAACGGTGTGTCTGAGAGGAGGAATCGGAATTTGTTGGACATGGTTCGATCAATGATGAGTCAGGTTGATCTTCCGATACCCTTTTGGGGTTATGCTCTAGAAACCGCTGCTTTCACACTAAATCAAGTTCCAAGTAAATCGGTTCAAAAGACTCCATATGAGATGTGGAGCGGAAAGAAACCTAGTTTGTCTTCATGAGTATTTGGGTTGTGAAGCTTTTGTCAAAAGACTTGTCTCAGACAAACTTGCACACAAATCTGATAAATGTATTTTGTGGGATATCCTAAGGAAACTAAAGGATATTATTTTTACAGCCGAACGGACAACAAAGTATTTGTTTCCCGAACTGGTGTCTTTTTAGAGAAAGCGTTTCTCTCCAAATAAATCAGTGGGAGTAAAAAAATCTCGAGAGATTCGAGACCCAGAAATGACATGAACCGAGAGTGGAACAAGAACAAGTCCCACAGGAGTTGTGGAACCTGTTCAAGATACACAAGTAACTCGCAGATCTGGTAGGTTACGATCCGAGCCCGAGAGATATGGTTTTCTCGTAACGGATAGTAATGAGGTGGATATCATTGAAGATGATGAACCGACCACCTACTAAGAGGCGATGTCATCTCCTGATTCGGATAAATGGTTTGGAGCTATGGAATCCGAATTGCAATCCATGAAAGATAATCAAGTTGTGAACTTGATTGATGCAACCGAAGGTGTAAAACAATACGATGCAAATGGGTCTTCAAGAAGAAGACTGACATGGATGGGAGGTGCATACTTACAAAGCTAGTATTGTAGCGAAAGTTTATAAGCAGATTCATGGTATTGACTATGATGAAACATTTTCACCCGTAGCAATGATCAAGTCTGTAAGAATTTTGCTTGCCATTGCCGCATATCATGACTATGAAATATTGCAGATGGATGTCAAAACCGCTTTCCTTAATGGAAACTTACAAGAGGATGTGTATATGACACAACCCGAGGGTTTTGAACAAAATTCTAAAGTATGCAAGTTGCAAAAATCTATCTATGGATTGAAGCAAACTTCTAGGAGTGGAATATCCGTTTTGATGAATCGGTCAAAGAGTTTGGCTTCATCAAGAATGAGATGAACCTTGTGTATACAAGAAGATTAGTGGGAGCATAGTGCTATTTCTTATTTTATATGTGGATGACATATTGCTCATTGGAAATGACATTCCTACACTTCAGTCTGTAAAGACTTGGTTAGGAAAGTGTTTCGCAGTGAAAGATATGGGTGAAGCCTCATATGTCCTTGGCATTAAGATCTACAGAGATAGATCAAAGAAGCTAATTGGTTTGAGCCAAAGTACATACATTGACAAGATTCTTAGAAGATTCCGCATGGAAAATTCTAAGAGATGAAAATTGCCAGTATTACATGGAGTTTCTCTAAGTAAGACTCAATGTCCTAAGACAAAAGATGAGCGTGATAAAATGAGTGAGATGCCATATGCTTCGACAATTGGATCCATCATGTATGCCATAATATGTACCAGGCCGGATGTATCTTATGCTTTGAGCATGATGAGTAGATATCAATCCGACCCCGGTGAGACTCATTGGATGGCTGTTAAAGCGATTCTTAAGTACTTGAGAAGGACTAAAGATTCGTTTTTGATCTATGGAGGAATGGAAGATGATCTCATTGTAAATGGTTACACAGATGCAAGATTCCAAACCGACAAAGATGATAGTAGATCGAAATCAGATTTTGTGTTTATGTTAAATGGCAGAGCTGTAAGTTGGAAGAGTTCCAAGCAGAGTACAGTTGCTGATTCTACAACGGAAGCTAAGTATATTGCTGCATCGGATACTGCAAAGGAAGCTATTTGGATTAAGAAGTTTGTTAGTGAACTTGAAGTGGTTCCTAGTATTGCTAATCCAATAGACCTTTATTGTGATAATAATGGTGCTATTGCTCAAGAAAAGGAACCAAGGGCACATCAGAAATCCAAAGACATACTTAGGCGTATCCATATCATTCGAGAAATCGTGGATAGGGGGGACGTAAATATATGCAGAGTACCAACTGATGATAACGTTGCAGACCCGCTAACAAAGGGACTTCCACAAGCTAAATATAATGGTCATGCTAGGTCCATGGGTATTAGATACATGGCAGATTGGGCCTAGGGCAAGTGGGAGATTGTTAGTGTTGGTGCCCTAGGAACGTTTTGTTGGTGTTGGTGCCCTAGGCACGTTTGTTAAACGTTGTATATGTTATCATTTTAGTCATATTAATAAAGAGATGTTTCGATTATTATTATTGTTCATGTTTACTTATAATAATCTCCGTCCCTAGAGCTTATGAAAGCACTAGCATAAAGTCTAAATGATCATGGGATGATCATGTTAGATTTATGGATACTTGTTAGATAACAAGGGACTAGACATGACCCGCTGTATAAGATTTATATCATGGTCTATGTCGTATGTAAATCTAATAATAGTTATGTCATTTGAATCCTTAGATATGAAGTTATTATAGTCTTCCACTTGATGAACATTATGTTTGACATATTCAAACGCTACCTTTAACCAGGTAGTTATAAAGGGTATGATTGGCATAATCGAATTCAGGTAGGGAAGAATAATAAGCTAAATGGATTTGTCCCTCTCGGAGAGATGTCAAGCTTGGGCCCCTCGTAGGAATGATGTTGATGAAATATCTGGCCAGACTCAAATGAATTGATTGGATCAATGTCATTTGGATTATCAACATATTCGGGATCGAGAAAGTATTGAACAAATACAAGTTGACTTGTTAACCATGACTTGTGTTCAATGACATCGTGGACAAAGGGATTGTGACATGTTATATAAAGGAATGCGAACTTGTATATAGTTACACAATTTAGGTAGGTATGACGGTTTGCTAGAACCATATCATATCTTATGGGTTTATGATTGAACCCATTGCCAACTTAGTGTAATCCTATAGGGTCACACAAAATAGAACGAATCGTAAAGGACTGAATTGTAATTTGGAAAAAGGGCAGATTTCTGGTCTGGCACGGCTGTGCCAGATATAAAGCACGACTGTGCTAGGCATGGCCGTGCCGAATATAAAGCACGACCGTGCCAATATTCAGTAGACATATGGCAGGCGGCGCGCACCAATGGTACGACCGTGCCAATTATAAGGCACGACCGTGCCAGAGCTGCTTTGACGAAAGTTTGCAACTTAATTGGGTGACGGGATTTAGGTTTCCTAGGTCCTTAAGGGTTAATAACTAGGACCTATAAAACATCTTTTCACCAGCCATTAAGTATGATGAATCCTAATAGTTTGTGAGAGCCTCCAAAGAGTTTGAAGGGTTATTTCTTGTTCTAAGATCCCTTGGGTGGAGAACAAAAACATCACAAATAAATTCTATATAGTTTTAATTGTGAAAGCGTGTTTCACAATTTGGTCTAGCAACCAAGATCAAGAAGCTACTTTATATTCGTTCGAAGGTGTGGATACCGATAGTGGGTGAAACTATCACCTCCATAGTTCGTGATCAAGATTCAAGTCTCCACCAAGAACAAGGTTGTTAATCAAAGGCATCAAGGGTTTGTATTCTAGTATTCATTATACAAGTATTTGACTTAATCACATGAATGGATCTATGGGCCTTAGGTTTCTATAAATTTTAAATGCTTAATTCCACTGCGCATGTTACTAGGAAACCCAACAGTGGTATCAGAGCCCCGTTCATGTTGATTATTTCAATACTAGATCATGTTGTGTGTATATAAATTATTTATGTTCCTAGCATGATATGAATATTGGGATTATGATGTTTATGTGTTATATGCGTTTTATGTGGTTTATTGTTTTATAAACTTTAATCGCATTATTCAATCGCGATAAAAATTATGGTGGATTTAAAATTGTTGGGTTATCAATTTTTGATTGGATCAAAGTTTTGATAATCTAGAGATTCATGAATAAATTGTTTATTTAAGGTTTTGATGATCATGGTAATTGGATCACAAAGAACACCAAACCCTAATTGAATCGGGGAAAAATAATTTTGAGACAAATTTTGGAATTTTAAAATTTTGGATTTTTCAGAAGAGTCCGACCGGACCCATGCAAAGACCCGGCCGGACCTAGGGTTTCAGAGTGGGGGCTTGTGCTAGGGTTTGGGTGTGGATCTCGGGGTTTAATTTTCCTATTTTTTTTTATCTTTTGAATTCTGAGATTGGATCAAGTTTTGGATGGCTAGCCTACGTTCTCGAGACTGTGTTTCCCAAAAAATATTGCAATCAAAGATTCAAAGATAAAACGAAGTTAGAATTATGAAGAGTTCATAATTTCTAAAATGAGAAACAAAGTCTCTGATTCAAGTTTGGAGATCCATGTGGAATTGTGAATGCAATTGGCCTACGTTCATCGAGACCATCTATTGCTTAGTTTCGGCCACATGGACTACTTTCTTGGTTTCTTGAATTATTGCGGAATTGTGGTTGCCTAATGGCTTAGTTCGGTCGCACTTCTTGTTGTCTTGATTTGAAGATGATAACCAAAGTTCAAATAGTCTCATCCTCATAATTATAGAGAAAATAATGACACATAAATATTATGCTTAAATTAATGGAGATTAATTTAGTGGCTAAACTTGATGCTCAACCTGTTTATCTTATGTGCTCATAAATGTGTTGTATGCTATATGGTGGTGAACCTTCTTAAAATTTTAAGTTTGTATGCCATGCCATGATTAAAACACTTGTAAGTACACGGGTATTTTCATGTGGGATCGCCATAGCGAGGTGCATTGATTTTATTCTTGTATGAGCAAGATGGACGATGCGTGCTCGCCCTAGCGAGGTGCATTAACTATACGTTTAAAATGGTTGGACTTAATTGGGCGTCAAAACAGTTTTGGGCCTAAGGCAAATATGAGATTAAACATGCTTTTGAAATTGGATCTCTAAGAGTCATATGGGATATGATTGACATGTTTGTCTACCTAATTAATTTAATTTTGAGCGGTGCGCCAAAGCGTACTTGAAATTAAATTAAAGTTTGATCTTAGCCCAAATTTAAAAGAATCTCATAAAAGGATCTAAGAGTCATATGAGATATGATTGACAGGGTTGTCTACCTAATTAATTGATTTTATGTAATCTGCCATAGCGGACTTGAAATTAAATTAAAGTTGGATCTTAGCCCATTTAAATTATATTATAAATTGGATTTATAAGAAGGTTATATAATTTAGTGTAAGTATTTTTTGGAAAAATACATCATTATCACTTTAATGAAATTGGTACTTGTAAAATTTTGGAAATTTTGCATAGTTGTATGGCAACTAACACTCAATCAATTTCGTTGCGATCAATCCTTTAGAAGGATAAGCTTCAATAGAATGGTACAAACTTCATGGATTGGATCATGAGCCTAAGAATTGTTCTAAGGCAAGAAAATAAGTTATACATTCTTTATGGGACTATTTTTGAAGAACCCGAAGCCAATAAGGACAATCACAAGAAACATGAGAGTGATTCTAGAGATGTGAGTTGTCACATGTTCTCGGCCATCTGCTCAAAACTCCAACAAAGTTTGGAACTGTTGGAAGCCTATGAAATAGACGTAGAGTTAAGAGACATGTTTCAAGAGCAAGATGGTCAAGAGAGGTAAAAAACCATTGTTGTATTCACTTCTTGCAAAATAAGTAAAGGGCAACAAGTGGGTCCTCACATGCTTAATATGAAAGGCTACGTGGAGCATCTTTAGAAACTTGGCTATCCAATTGGATTGGAGATAGCAACGGATCTCATTCTTGATTCATTACCAAAAGGTTATAATCACTTTGTGATGAACTATAACATGCATGGAATGAATAAGAATCTCTCCGGGTTGCATGATATGCTAAAAACTGCGGAGAAGAATATAGTGGAGAAAGATTCTCCAGTGCTCATGGTTCATGATGGAAAGGGGCAAAGTGCCAAAGGAGAGGTAAGACAAACGTTGTCAAACCTAAAGGAAATAATTGTGGCTAAAATTATAACTCTAATTGATGCAATTTGGTAACATGGCAATTGGATTGACCATTTAAAAATGTAGTCAAAATTCTGGATGATCAATAAAAGAGAGTGGTAGTGAGACTACCACTTGGGACATTTATGTTATAAATTAATCTTTTTAATTTTAATTATTGGGTATTGGATACCGGAAATGGTCACATTTGTATAAATGTGCAATAATTGAAGAATTGAAAGACTACCTATACTAAAGTTTGATCTACAAATGGTAATGATGAAATAGTTGCAACATTGTTCGTAGAACACTTATGAAGTGACTTTAATCATGAAGTAGAAAAATATTATTTTGTTATAAGATAATGAATGGTATTTATTTATTATTTGAAATAAGAAAAGTGCTTTATTTATTATGATTTACTTTATTGTGTTATCATATAAATAAATCTTATATCCTAAATCTTGAAGAACAAAATAATAATTGAGGCTATAACATAAATAATTAAATTCCTTATGCATTATTGTTCTGGTCAAATAAATGAGAGATGCATATCTAAAATTCCATAGGACGGAGTTTTAAAGTCATATGATTTTGAATCATATGATTTATGCAAATCTTATTTACTTCGACCAAGACATCTTTTACTAGGAGTAGTAAAAGGCTAATATCTTATTAGACCTAATACAAGGTGATGTATATGGTCCATTAAGTAGCAATGCAAAAAAGAGAATTTTGGTAGTACTTGGTAAAACCATTCAAAGATTCTGATTCGATTATGATGATGAATAATTGAACCAAGAACTTGACAGTCATCGTTAAGGTTGTGAAATCGTTTCACAATTAACTCCACCAAGAACACCATTCTGAATGATGTGTCTACGTGGAGGTATGGAACCTTATTGGATATGGTTCATTAGATGATAAAGCCGAATTGATCTTCCATTATTTGTTTTGGGGTTTATACATTGGAAACCGCTATAATTACACTAATTTGAGTTCCATCAAAAGAGGTTAAAAGATGAAAGAAAACTGGGTTTGTCTTTCATAAAGATTTAAGATGGTGAGACCTTTTGGAAAGGAATTATCTGGGACAAACTCACACTTAAATCTAATAAATATATTTTCATGGGATATCCTAAGGAAACTTGAGGATATTGTTTTACTTATAAGAAACAAATGGTTTGTTGCTTATGATGGTACTTTTCTAGATAAATTGTTTATTTCTAAAAGAACCAGTGGGAGTAAAATATATCTCGAATGGTTCGAGATATAGAAAATATCATTGAACCTAAGATGGAACTTGAACAAACTTTTACAAGGAGTTGTGAAAATCAATTCAAGTTATACAAGTTCTTGCATGCATGATAGGATACAATCTATAACAAGAAATGTTGGATTTCTCAAAATAGAAAGTATTGAGGTAAAGTTCATTGAGAATGACATATTTACCACCTATCAAAATGCAATGTCTGCTCCATATTTACACTAATGACTTGGAGTCATAAAATCTAAAAGGGCAATCCAAGTATAATAATCAAGTTTGGAACTTGATCATTCTAACCTAAAGTGTAAACCAAAGGATGGGATTGAGTTTTCTTGGAGAAAACTTACATGGGTAGCAAGAAACATACTATAATTCTCACGGTCACATCTTCATATTTGGAATATGAAATTTGACAAATGGATGTCAAAACAGCGCTCCTTAACGGGAATTCACTTAAGGATGTATTGGATACAACCTAAAGGTTTTGATAGTCAAGAAAATTCTAATAAAGTATGTAAGTTGCAGAATTGCATGGGATGGATTGAAGCAAGCTTCTGGGAGTTGGAATCTCCGTTTTGATGAATCAAAGAGTTTGACTTCATCAAGAACGAAGATGAACCTTGTGTATACAAGACGATTAGTGGGAGCATATTGCTACTTCTTATTTTATATGTGGATGACATATTGCTCATTGGAAACGACATTCCCACACTCCAGTCTGTAAAGATTTGGTTAGGAAAGTGTTTCGCAATGAAAGATATGGATGAAGCCGCATATATCCTTGGCATTAAGATCTATGGAGATAGATCAAGGAAGCTAATTGGTTTGAGCCAAAGTACAAACATTGACAAGGTCCTTAGAAGATTCTGCATGAAAATTCTAAGAGAGGACAGTTGCCAGTGTTACATGGAGTTTCTCTAAGCAAGATTAAATGTCCTAAGACAAATGATGAGCGTGAGAAAATGAGTGTGATTCCATATGCTTCGGCAAATGGATCCATCATGTATGCTGACACGCCCCCAGGTCCCGGGATCCCCTAATAGAACCTCGAACCTGGATGGGAGTGCCTAACGAGGAACAAGAACTTAACAAGAAACTTAATGACATTTGTTTAACAAACTGACATGATATATATACTCTAGAGTAAGGAGCTATACTAGCTCACAACACGAGTTCTAGACAAGAAAATTAAAACCAAACTTAAATACATACACAGCGGAAATATGCCTAGCACATAAGCTGGCATCAAGAGTACTATAAAAGATGTCTAGTGACAACATGAACTGAACAAGACTGTCTACCCCAAAATAAGGAGTTACAAACCCATAGAACATCGTCCTCACCAAATGTAAAAGGACACAAGCCCCAAAATAATCACGACCTGCGAAGTAAGCTCCCTGCTATGTCGAGCCTCACTGCGCACTATCCTTCCTTTCCTGGGGGGGGGAAACAATTAACAAATAAAGGGTGAGATAAATCTCAGTAAGCTATTAGATGCAACTACATGACATGTTATCATGCAATTCAAGTAGATACTCAAGTAATCATATATCAAGTATCATCAAGTAACAAGTATATGAGAGGATAATCCACTCATCAAGTAGCACATAAAGCTAAACAAGCAAGTGATAAGGATATTGCTTCCTTCCTTATTCCTCCCAAGAATACCATTGTTGTCGTAGCTTGTATTACTTTGACAATCACGATCAATAACAGGAACTGTTATTCAGTATGTATCAGAAGACCCGGTAACCAGTGTCATTCCCAATATCAAGACTCATGAATATTCACGAGGTGTTCAAGACAGGAGTTTAGCATTCACTTAAGTCAGGCTTATTGCTCCAACTAAGGAAGCTATGCCCTTACTATGGCCGGTAGTAAGGGGTCAGGCGGAAATACATAGGGACCGATTGTCACTTAACCCCAGCTCTCGCGACAAGCGTGAACCTATACATTTTCGAACAAGCAAGGAGAACCAGCTGGACTCACACAAGAAGGTACAAGTAGATATTTACTTGAACTACGGGAGAAGAACTAATCCAAAAGTAGTGGACTAGCTCAACAAGGAACATGCTTCAAGTAATCAAGAAGTCACCTTGTATCAAGCAAATGTATGCAATGTTTGCACATACACAACAAGAACATGTCTCATACACGTTAGTGCTTACTTATAGCATTTTCTAGTTCACTCACTACCATACATATGTATTGGTGTCAAGCCATGTACAAGATTTTATTATCTTATATTCAAGTCTTAATCCATTTCTATGGATGTTCAAGTCATGTACAAGATTTTAATGTCTTATACTTCAAGTTATAATTCCAATCTTTGGACATTCAAGCATGTATAAGAGTATACATTTACTCTTACCAAATCCCAATCCTATTCTTAGGATGTTCAAGTCTAAGACCTTATGCTAATGCCTCTAAGGTGCACAATCATTGGATTCACAACAAGTATAACACATTAGTGCTTATTCATAGCGCTTTCAAGACATAAGGAAGAGTTACTACTCTTATACTTAAGTTCTCATTTAATTCAATGAGTATACATGTTTAAGACCAAGTTCTGATGCCCCTAAAGTATCACAACCCTTGCTAGGGCATCTTATACTAAGGTTATATACCTTAACTAGGGTTACTTCCAACTTATACAAACTTTAAACAACATTTTTGGTTTTTCAGATAACTGTGCGGTCGCCTAAAATTAACTGTGCGGTCGCACACAAGCAGGTTAAATTTCTTTGAAAAACCTTTCAGAAAGATGTGCGGTCGCCCAGGATTTTTGTGCGGTCGCACAATGTACCAAAATGCGAAATTTTTATTCTTTTCCCAGGTTAAGAAATTTTCCGTCCCAAAACGTAGGAGTAAATTTTACTACCATTTTAACATACCCAGAAAAGGCATAACATTATTCAAACTCATATTTCCCAAGTTCTTTCATTATTCTACACAGTAGAGTTTTACTCCTTTTGTCCCAAATTTACAAGTACCACAAAAATCACCCCAAACACAAAATTAACAATCACAAGTATTGAGAATAACATTTATGCATGTTATTACAAGCAAGGGGAGCTAATAACTTACCTAGTCAAAATTCAAGTTGACCCCAAACTTATTCTGTTCGGCCTGGAACGCTCTATTCAACGCCACGAATATTAATCCGGGATCAGAATCAAGAACGGAGGGATAATTAAACTCGAGGAGTCGAGAATAGGGAAAACTTTAACCCTAGGTTTAGAATAGAGAGAACGTAAGAAAATTTGGAGAAGAATGCCTCTGAGAAGGCAACCCAAACAAGATATACTTTGAAACTTTCAAAGAATTGCACTTAGGCCCCTCAAGTTTCACTTTTAACAAAAAGGCCCCTAAAGTCAAATTTTCACAAATGACCCAAAAGTCAAAACTAGACATTTAACCACCTTAACTATTTAAAGCAGTTAAAAATTTAACCCAAGTAAAACTAACACATAATATGCAAGTTCAAATATTTAACGATAATAAGGATGGGCGTTACATCCTCCCCACCTTAAAGAAAATTCGCCCCACGAATTTTACTTACCAAGATTTTCAAATAGGCTCTTTATCTCGCATCTCCTTCTCGGTTTTCCAAGTAGCCTCTTCTATTTCATGATTTCTCCAAAGGACCTTCACAATAGGAATCATTTTTGTACGCAATACTTGCTCTTTCCAGTCAAGAATTTCAACAGGTTGTTCCTCATAAGAAAAATCAGGCTGAAATGGAATAGCCTCATACTCAAGAACAAGTGATTCATCAGCCATATACTTGCGAATCATAGATACATGGAATACATCATGAATACCCGATAAAGAAGGAGGTAAAGCCACTCTATAAGCCAACTTACCAACTCTTTCAAGAATCTCAAATGGACCGATATAACGAGGAGATAAACTTTCCTTTCTTCCCAAATCTCTTTATACCTCTACGAGGAGAGACCTTCAAGAATACAAAGTCACCTACCTGGAATTCAAGATCCCTTCTACGATGATCTGCATAACTCTTTTGTCTACTCTGAGCTGTGCACAATCTATCTCGAATGAGTTTCACACTTTCAACTGACTGTTGAACCATTTCAGGACCCAAGAGTCTAGCTTCTCCCACTTCATCCAGCATATAGGAGATCGACATTTTCTGCCATAAAGAGCCTCATATGGAGCCATTTCAATGCTAGACTGAAAACTGTTATTATAAGCAAACTCAGCCAAAGGAAGATGAGTATCCCAACTGCCTTTGAAATTAATAACACAAGCACGTAACATATTCTCGAGAATCTGTATAAGTCTCTCAGATTGCCCATCAGATTGAGGATGAAAAGCAGTACTGAAATTCAATTAGTACCCATAGCACCCTGAAGAGCCTGCCAGAATCGAGAAGTAAAACGAGGATCTCTGTCAGATACAATACTCACAGGAACCCCATGCAGTCAGACTATCTCCTGAACATACAAAGATGCCAACTGAGACAATAAATATCCCATAGAAACAGACAAGAAGTGAGCTGATTTAGTCAACCTGTCCACTATAACCCAAACAGCATCATGGCCTCGTCTGGTACGTGGCAAACCAGTCACAAAATCCATAGTAATATGCTCCCATTTCCATTATGGAATTTCTAATGGTTGCAAACAAACCTGCTGGACGTTTATGTTCCACTTTTACTTGTTGACAAGTCAAACATTTGGAAACATACTCAGCAATCTCCCTTTTCATATTATTCCACCAAAAATGTTTCTTCAAGTCTTGGTACATTTTAGTGCTTCCAGGATGAATAGTATACTTGGCTTTGTGAGCCTCTTCAAGAACTTTCTTCTTAATCTCAAGATCAACTGGAATACAAACTCGACCTCGAAAGGTAAGAATTCCATCACTGTTGAAAGAAAAATCTGATTGCTTCCTTCATTCATTCCACTAATGATTTTCTGCAATTCAGAATCAATTACCTGAGCTTCTTTGATCTGTGGAGTAAATCTGAAGTAGCCTTTATATTAGCAAAGATAACTCCATGATTTGATTCACAAGGACTCCAATCACACAAGTCTTCAAACATCTTCCATTCACGAATCATCAGGCAAGAAATATAAGTCTTTCTGCTCAGTGCATCTGCCACAACATTTGCTTTTCCTGGATGATAAAGGATAGTACAATCATGATCCTTCAATTTCTCCATCCATCTACGTTGCCTCATGTTAAGCTCTTTTTGAGAAAACAAGTACTTCAAGCTTTTATGATCGGTAAAGACTTCAAATTTGGTTCCATACAAGTAATGCCTCCATTTATGCAAAGCAAAAAATAATCGCAGCCAACTCTAAATCATGAGTAGGATAATTCTTTCATAAGGAGATAATTTTCGAGAAGCATAAGCTATTACCTTGCCATCTTGCATCAGAACACAACCCAATCCTTCTTTAGAAGCATCAGTATAAACCATGAAATGCTCAGAACCATTAGGCAAAGCCAAGACTGGAGCTGTAGTCAAACGCCTTTTCAACTCCTGAAAACTTGCTTCACATTTGTCATTCCACTCAAAAGAAATAGCTTTTCGAGTCATATTAGTCAATGGAGTAGCAATCTTGGAGAATCCCTCAATGAACCTCCGATAATAACTAGCCAAGCCCAAGAAACTACGGATTTCAGTCACTGTAGTTGGCCTCTTCCAGTTTACAACTGCTTCAACTTTGGAAGGATCTACTGCAATACCAGTAGCAGACACAAACATGCCCCAAAAATGAAACCTCTTCTAACCAGAAAGCACATTTGCGGAATTTTGCAAATAATTGTTTCTCACGAAGAACTTGTAATACCACTCTGAGATGTTGTTCATGCTCAGCCCGTGATTTAGAATACACAATATCATCAATGAATACCACCACAAAACAATCAAGATAGGGCTTGAAGATACGGTTCATCAAATCCATAAATACAGCTGGAGCATTTGTCAAACCGAATGGCATAACAATAAACTCATAATGCCCATACCTGGTACGGAAAGCTGTCTTTGGTATATCCTCAGATCTGATTTTCAACTGATGATAACCACTTCTCAAGTCAAGCTTCGAATACACTACTGAACCCTGAAGCTGATCAAACAAGTCATCAATATGAGGTAACGGATATTTGTTCTTGATAGTTACCTGATTAAGATCTCTGTAATCAATACACAATCACAGAGTCCATCTTTCTTTCTGACAAATAACACTGGTGCACCCCACGGTGATACACTAGGCCTGATGAAGCCCCTTTCAAGAAATTCCTCAAGCTGTGTGTTTTTAACTCTCTCAACTCAGCGGGAGCCATTCTATAAGGTGCTTTAGAGATTGGTGCTGTACCTGGTAGTAACTCAATACAGAACTCAAGCTCTCGATCAGGTGGCATGCTATACTCAGAAGAGAACACATCTGAAAATTCAGACACAACAGGAATATCCTCCATCTTGGGAACAGATAAACTCTGATCAAGCACACATGCGAGATACCCGGCACAACCACGAGATAAAAGTTTTCTAGCTTTTAAAGAAGAAATAACATGTATAGCACATAAAGGCCTATCACCTTCAAAGGTAAAATCAGGCAAATCAGGAATAGAAAAAGTTACTACTTTTCTATAACAATCAACAGATGCATGATGCACATATAGCCAATCCATGCCAAGAATCACGTCAAAGTCCCTTATAGGTAACACGACTAGGTCAGCAAGAAGGGCATGATCACCCACAAGAACCTCACATTTCTTGTAAACCTCAGAAGTAAACATGCAATCTCCCATAGGGAAGATACTTCTAGCACATAAGGCATAGAATCATGAAGAACATGCAAATGCGACACAAAATGAGATGCCACATAAGAATGAGATGAGCCTGGATCTATCAAGACTCGCGCTCTCTCGTACTAGAAAGTAATATAATACCTCCTATGACCGCAGAAGTCAGCTACACCCTGCTGATCTAAAGCAAACACGACCCTGAACTTTTGGTCGACCCCCACTATCTCTCTTGAAACCTGAGGCTGGTTGACATGTACCCCCAACTTGATTTCCTCTACTTTTAAGACAATTCTTAGCAAAGTGCCCCGCTTCACCACACACTAAACATTTTCCTTGCTTTGACCAACACTTGTCTTCAGAATGACCTTCTTTCGAACAAAAACCACATACTTTCCTGGAACCTTGGACTGTTGTCCTCGAACCAGTTGATACACTACCTTTGCTTTCAGTTGGCTGTCGAAATCGACGATCTTGGCGGCCAGATTTACCACCTTTAGAACCAGATCCCTGAGTTTTCTCTGATACACGACCAGTCATGGTTGTTCCCAACTTCACCTTGTGTTCTTCGATATCATTTTCAATAGTATAAGCCTTCTCCACTGCTTGATGATAACTAGTGAGCTGTAGAGAAAGAAGTTGCTTCCTATACTCAAACCTCAACCCTTTAACAAACCTCTGAGCCTTCTTGGCTTCGTTTGGAACTAAGTGATCATAATACCTCGCCAATTCTGTGAACTTGGTTGAGTATTGCCCCACTGTCAAGCTTCCTTGCTCCAGATTAAGAAATTCCATCTCTTTTCTATCTTGGACCACTGTTTGAATAAACTGTGACTTGAATGCTTTAAGAAAATTCTCCCAAGTCTGTGGTACACCTTCCAGTTCCCAACTTTTACTCAACACTTGCCACCAATGTTCAGCGGCTTTCTCAAGTTTAAAGGTTGCAAAGGTTACCTTATCACCACCTGCACATCTCAAGGCTGTAAAGATCTTCTCAATACTTTCAATCCACTCTTCTGCCTTCTTGCATCAAATTCCCTGTCAAAACTACGAGGTTTCAACTTCAAGAACCTTGTAAGGCGATTAGGATAATCCCAGTCTACATTATCAACCATTCTTCTTGAGGAGTTATAGATCTCAGCTGATTACTGCCACTAGTACCTTCAGAACTCATTGTACCTATAGGTAAACACTCGACGTTAATAACAACACCCTAAGACTCACCCATACCTAGGCCATAGACCCTATCCAGACTTAGAGCAAACCAAGGTAGCTAAACAGGGTAGCTAAACCAGGGTAGCTCTGATACCAACCTGACACGCCCCCAGGTCCTGGGATCCCCTAATAGAACCTCGAACCTGGATGGGAGTGCCTAACGAGGAACAAGAAACTTAATGACATTTGTTTAACAAACTGATAAGATATATATACTCTAGAGTAAGGAGCTATACTAGCTCACAACACGAGTTCTAGACAAGAAAATTAAAACCAAACTTAAATACATACACAGCGGAAATATGCCTAGCACATAAGCTGGCATCAAGAGTACTATACAAGATGTCTAGTGACAACATGAACTGAACAAGACTGTCTACCCCAAAATAAGGAGTTACAAACCCATAGAACATCGTCCTCACCAAATGTAAAAGGACACAAGCCCCAAAATAATCACGACCTGCGAAGTAAGCTCCCTGCTATGTCGAGCCTCACTGCGCACTATCCTTCCTTTCCTGGGGGGGGGGGAACAATTAAAACAAATAAAGGGTGAGATAAATCTCAGTAAGCTATTAGATGCAACTACATGACATGTTATCATGCAATTCAAGTAGATACTCAAGTAATCATATATCAAGTATCATCAAGTAACAAGTATATGAGAGGATAATCCACTCATCAAGTAGCACATAAAGCTAAACAAGAAAGTGATAAGGATATTGCTTCCTTCCTTATTCCTCCCAAGAATACCATTGTTGTCGTAGCTTGTATTACTTTGACAATCACGATCAATAACAGGAACTGATTATTCAGTATGTATCAGAAGACCCGGTAACCAGTGTCATTCCCAATATCAAGACTCATGAATATTCACGAGGTGTTCAAGACAGGAGTTTAGCATTCACTTAAGTCAGGCTTATTGCTCCAACTAAGGAAGCTATATGCCCTTACTATGGCCGGTAGTAAGGGGTCAGGCGGAAATACATAGGGAACCGATTGTCACTTAACCCCAGCTCTCGCGACAAGCGTGTGAACCTATACATTTCGAACAAGCAAGGAGAACCAGCTGGACTCACACAAGAAGGTACAAGTAGATATTTACTTGAACTACGGGAGAAGAACTAATCCAAAAGTAGTGGACTAGCTCAACAAGGAACATGCTTCAAGTAATCAAGAAGTCACCTTGTATCAAGCAAATGTATGCAATGTTTGCACATACACAACAAGAACATGTCTCATACACGTTAGTGCTTACTTATAGCACTTTCTAGTTCACTACCATACATATGTATGGTGTCAAGCCATGTACAAGATTTTATTATCTTATACAAGTCTTAATCCATTTCTATGGATGTTCAAGTCATATACAAGATTTTAATGTCTTATATTTCAAGTTATAATTCCAATCTTTGGACATTCAAGCATGTATAAGAGTTATACATTTACTCTTACCAAATCCCAATCCTATTTTTAGGATGTTCAAGTCTAAGACCTTATGCTAATGCCTCTAAGGTGCACAATCATTGGATTCACAACAAGTATAACACATTAGTGCTTATTCATAGCACTTTCAAGACATAAGGAAGAGTTACTACTCTTATACTTAAGTTCTCATTTTAATTCAATGAGTATACATGTTTAAGACCAAGTTCTGATGCCCTAAAGTATCACAACCCTTGCTAGGGCATCTTATACTAAGGTTATATACCTTAACTAGGGTTACTTCCAACTTATACAAACTTTAAACAACATTTTTGGTTTTCAGATAACTGTGCGGTCGCCTAAAATTAACTGTGCGGTCGCACACAAGCAGGTTAATTTCTTTGAAAAACTTTTCAGAAAGATGTGCGGTCGCCCAAGGATTTTTGTGCGGTCGCACAATGTACCAAAATGCGAAATTTTTATTCTTTTCCCAGGTTAAGAAATTTTCCGTCCCAAAACGTAGGAGTAAATTTTACTACCATTTTAACATACCCAGAAAAGGCATAACATTATTCAACTCTCATTTTCCCAAGTTCTTTCATTATTCTACACAGT
The DNA here is from genome assembly GCA_026119855.1 of Campanula takesimana. Classification (NCBI taxonomy): domain Eukaryota; kingdom Viridiplantae; phylum Streptophyta; class Magnoliopsida; order Asterales; family Campanulaceae; genus Campanula; species Campanula takesimana. The sequence goes on along the minus strand of JAOWBW010000393.1, from coordinate 1,033,957 downwards.
AGAGTTTTACTCCTTTTGTCCCAAATTTACAAGTACCACAAAAATCACCCCAAACACAAAATTAACAATCACAAGTATTGAGAATAACATTATGCATGTTATTACAAGCAAGGGGAGCTAATAACTACCTAGTCAAAATTCAAGTTGACCCAAACTTTCTGTTCGGCCTGGAACGCTCTATTCAACGCCACGAATATTAATCCGGATCAGAATCAAGAACGGAGGGATAATTAAACTCGAGGAGTCGAGAATAGGGAAAACTTTTAACCCTAGGTTTAGAACAGAGAGAACGTAAGAAAATTTGGGAAGAATGCCTCTGAGAAGGCAACCCAAACAAGATATACTTTGAAACTTTTAAAGAATTGCACTTAGGCCCCTCAAGTTTCACTTTTAACAAAAAGGCCCCTAAAGTCAAATTTTCACAAATGACCCAAAAGTCAAAACTAGAAATTTAACCACCTTAACTATTTAAAGCAGTTAAAAATTTAACCCAAGTAAAACTAACACATAATATGCAAGTTCAAATATTTAACGATAATAAGGATGGGCGTTACATATGCCATGATACGTACTAGGCTGGATGTATCTTATGCTTGGAAAATGACGAGAAGATGACAGTCCGACCTCGGTGAGAGTCACTAGATGGCTGTGAAAGCGATTCTTAAGTACTTAAGAAAGACTAAAGATTCGTTTTCTAATCTATGGAGAAATGGAAGATGATCTCGTTGTAAATGATTACACAGATGCAAGCTTCCAAACCGACAAAGATGAAAGAAGATCGCAATCGGGTTTTGTGTTTATTTTGAATGGTGGAGCTGTAAGCTGGAAGTGTTCCAAGTAGAGAGCAGTCACCAATTCTACAATTAAAACTAAGTATATTGTTGCATTGGACGCTGCAAAGGAAGTTGTTTGGATTAAGAAGTTCATTGATTGAACTTGAATTGGTTCCTAGTATTGCTAGTCCAATAGAACTTTATTGTGAGAATAATGGTGCTATTGCTCAAGCAAAGGAACCAAGGGCACATCAGAGTACCTACTTATGATAACGTTGCGGACCCGCTAACAAAGGGACTTCCACAAAGCTAAACATGATGGTCATGTTAGGTCCATGGGTATTAGATACATGAGAGATTGGGCCTAGGGCAAGTGGGAGATTGTTGGTGTTGGTGCCCTAGGAACATTTGTTAAACGTTGTATATGTTATCATTTTATTCATATTAATAAAGAGATGTTTCAATTATTATTATTGTTCATGTTTACTTATAATAATCTCTGTCCCTAGAGCTTATGAAGCACTAGCATAAAGGCTAAATGATCATGGGATGATCATGTTAGATTTATGGGTACTTGTTAGAGAACAAGGGACTGGACATGACCCGCTGTATAAGATTTATATCATGGTCTATGTCGTATGTAAATCTAATAATAGTTATGTCATTTGAATCCTTAAACATGAAGTTATTATAGTCTTCCACTTCATGAACATTATGTTTGACATATTCAAACGCTACCTTTACCAGGTAGTTATAAAGGGTATGATTGGCATAATCGAATTCAGGTAGGGAAGAATAATAAGCTAAATGGATATGTTCCTCTTCGGAGAGATGTCAAGCTTGGACCCCTCGTATGAATGATGTTGATGAAATGTCTGGCCAGACTCAAATGAATTGATTGGATCAATGTCATTTGGATTATCAACATATTCGGGATTGAGAAAGTATTAAAAAAATACAAGTTGACTTGTTGACCATGACTTGTGTTCAATGACATCGTGGACAAAAGGATTGTGACATGTTCTATAAAGGAATGCGAACTTGTATATAGTTACACTATTTGGGTAGGTATGACGGTTTGCTAGAACCTAATCATATCTTATGGGTTTATGATTGAACCCATTGCCAACTTAGTGTAATCCTATAGGGTCACACACAAATAGAACGAATCGTAAAGGACTGAATTGGAATTTGGAAAAAGGGCAGATTTTTGGTCTGGCACGACCGTGATAGGCACGACCGTGTTTAATATAAATCACGACCGTGCTAGGCACGGCCATGCCGAATATAAAGCACGACCGTGCCAATATTCAGCAGACGAATGGCAGGCGCGCACCAATTGGCACGACCATGCCAATTATAGGGAACGACCGTGCTAGAGCTGCTTGGACAGAAAGTTTGCAACTTAATTGGGTGACGGGATTTAGGTTTCCTAGGTCCATAAGGGTTAAGAACTAGGACCTATAAAACATCTTTTCACCAGCCATTAAGTATGATGAATCCTAATAGTTTGTGAGAGCCTCCAAAGAGTTTGAAGGGTTATTTCTTGTTCTAAGATCCCTTGGGTGAAGAACAAGAACATCACAAATAAATTCCATATAGTTCTTGTAACGCCCATCCTTATTCTTGTTAAATATTTGACTTGCTTGTTAAATTCTTGAACTTGCATATTATGTGCTAGTTTTACTTGGATTAATTTCTTAACTGCTTTAGAATATTAAGGTGGTTAAATGTCTAGTTTTGACTTTTGGGTCATTTGTGAAAATATGACTTTAGTGGCCTTTTTGTTAAAAGTGGAACTTGAGGGGCTTCCTGGTCATTTCTAGAAAGTTGAAAAGGATAAACTTGTTTGCCTTCTTCTTCTCTGAGTCATTTCCCCCAAAATTCTTTACGTTGTTCCTCTGTCTCAGAAAGTTAGGGTTAGAGTTTTACCCTATTCTCGACTCCTCGTGTTTAATTATCCCTCTGTTCTAGATTCCGATCCCGGATAAATATTTGTGGCGTTGAATAGAGCGTTTTTTGCCGAACACAAATTTGTGTGGGTAACTTTGATTTCGGACTAGGTAAGTTATTAGCTCCCCCTTGCTTGTAATAACATGCATATATGTTATTCCTAATACTTGTGCTTGTCAATTTCGTTTTTAGGGCAATTTTTTGTGATACTTGTAATTTTGGGACAAAGGGAGTATAAAAGACTCTGTAGAAATAAAAGAGGAAATGAACTTGAAAATGTTCTGGGCATGTTTAGAGCATGTTTAGAGAGTATTTTTGTATGTCTTGAATGTCTTGAGTGTTAATAAGTTATACTCCTACACTTGGGACGGAGAATTCTTAACCTAGGAAAGAATTGAGCATTTACGCCCTAGTGTGCGACCGCACAAATCCCTTGTGCCACCGCACAAGCTAGCTGAAGAATTTCCATACAAAATGTGTTGTAGTGTGCGGCCGTCCGGTCCGTTTTGAGCGCCCGCCCGGATGACTTGAAAACTCAAAATGTTGTCCAATGTTTGTATAAGTTGTAAATAACCCCAACTGAGGTATATAGCCTTAGTATAAGATGTCCTAGCAAGTGTTGTAACACCTTGGGGGCATCATAAGTGAGTCTTGAACATGATTATTCAATGATTTGAATAGAGAACTTGAGTATAAAAGGAAGAACTCTTTTATATGTCTTGAAAGTGCTATGAGCAAGCACTAATATGTTATATGTGTCTTGAAACCAATGTTTGTGCACCTTAGGAGCCTTAGAACAATGTCTTGAGCTTAAACATCCAAAGTATAGGATGATGAACTTGAAGTATAAGATGTCTAACTCTTATATATGACTTGAATGTCCAAAGATTAGAATGATAACTCGAGTATAAGACAATAAAATCTTGTACATGTCTTAAACATCCATAGAAGTGGATTGAGAACTTGAATATAAGATGATAAAATCTTGTACATGCCTTGAAACCAATACATGTGTATGGTAATGAACTTGAAAGTGCTAAGAACAAGCACTAACGTGTATGAGAAATGTTCTTGATATGTATGTGCAAACATTACATATAGTTGCTTGATAACAATGTGACTTCTTTATCACTTAAAGCATGTTCCTTGTTGTGAGCTAGTCCGCTACTTTTGGATTAGTTTTACTCTCGTAGTTCAAGTAAATACCTACTTGTGCATTCTTGTGTGAGTCCAGCTGGTCCTTGCTTGTTCGGAGGTATATAGGTTCACGCTTATCATGAGGCTGGGGCCAAAGTGATAATCGGGGATCTATGTATCTGCGCTTGACCCCTTACTACAAGCCATAGTAAGGGCATAGCTACCTTTGTTAGAGCAATACGCCTGATAAAAGTGAATGCTAAACTCGTGAACACCTCGTGAATCTTGATCTTGGGAATGACAATGGTTACCGGGTCTTCTTATATATAATGTATAAGCAGTTTCTTGATATTGATCGTGATTGTCAAAAGTACTACAAGCTACGACAACAATGGTATTCTTGGGAGGGATAAGGAAGGAAGCAATATCCTTTTGTAACGTGCTAGCTTAGCCTTATGTGCTACTTGATGAGTGGCTTAGCCTCTCATATACTTGTTACTTGATGATACTTGATGCATGATTACTTGAGTATCTACTTGAATTGCATGATAATATGTCATGTAGTTACATCTAATAGCTTACTGAGATTTATCTCACCCCGTTCCTTGTTTATTTGTTTTCCTTAGATCAAAGGAAGGATAGTGATAGTGCGCAGTGAGGCTCGACATAGCTGGGATCTTACTACGCAGGTTGTTATTCTTTTGGGGCTTGTGTCCTTTTACACTTTGGTGAGGACGATTTTGTATGGGTTGTATAACTCCTTATTTGGGATAGACAGTCTTGTATAGTACTTGTTGTCTCTAGACATCTTGTAATGCCAGCTTATGTGCTAGGCATGTCTTCCGCTGTGTATAATTAAGTTTGGTTTTAATTTTCTTGTCTAGAACTTTTGTTGTGAGCTATATTAGCTCCTTACTCTTGAGTATATATATCATGTCAGTTTGTTATAAGCAGATGTCATCCCGTTTCTTGTTAGTTTCTTGATTTCTTGTTAGTCACGCGCACCAGGTTCGAGGTTCTATTAGGGAATCCCGGGACTTGGGGGTGTGTCAGTTCTAATTGTGAAAGCGTGTTTCACAATTTAGTCTAGCAACCAAGATCAAGAAGCTACTTGATATTCGTTCGGTGGATACCGATAGAGGGTGAAACTTATCACCTCCATTGTTCGTGTTCCTGGTATTGTTCGTGATCAAGATTCAAGTCTCCACCAAGAACAAGGTTGTTAATCAAAGGCATCAAGGGTTAGTATTCTAGTATTCATTATGCAAGTATTTGACTTAATCACATGAATGAATCTATGGGCTTTGGGTTTCTATAAATTTTAAATGCTTAATTCCCGCTGCACATGTTACTAGAAAACCCAACACGTTTGTTAAACGTTGTATATGTTATCATTTTATTCATATTAATAAAGATATGTTTTGATTATTAATGTTGTTCATGTTTACCTATAATAATATCCGTCCCTAGTACTTGTTTGGCACTAGTATAAAGGCTAAATGATCATGGGATGGTCATGTTAGATTTATGGGTACTTGTTTGGAACAAGGTATTGGACATGACCCGCCGTATGAGATTTATATCATGGTCTATGTTGTATATATATCTCATATTAGTTATTTCATTTGAATCCTTAGACATGAAGTTATTATAGTCTTTGAGTTGATGAACATTATGTTTGACATATTCAAACGCCACCTTTAACCAGGAAGTTATAAAGGGTATGATTGGCATAATCGGATTCACGTAGGGAAGAATAATAAGCTGAGTTGGATTTGTCCCTCCTCGGAGAGATGTCAAGCTTGGGCCCCTCGTAGGAATGATGTTGATGAAATGTTCGGCCGAACTCAAATGCATTGATTGGATCAATGATTTGGATTATCAACATATTCGGGATCGAGAAAGTATTGAACAAATACAAGTTGACTGATTGACCATGACTTGTGCTCAATGACATCGTGGACAAAGGGATTGTGACATGTTCTAAAAGGAATGCGAAGTTGTATCTAGTTATACTATTTGGATAGGTATGACGGTTTGCTAGAACCTAATCATATCTTATGAGTTCATGTTTGAACCCATTGCCAACTTAGTGTAATCCTAGAGGGCCACACACAATAGAACGAATCCTAAAGGACTATATTGGAATATGGGTCGAAGGACCATTTGGGAATATTAGGAATTTAGAGGAAGAATAGTGGAAAAGGAAAGGTCTGGTCGGACGCGGACCAAGATCATTTCCCCGGGCGGACCAAGTACAAGACCCAATCGGACCATGCTTGATCCGGCCGGACCTACTTGTGTACCCGGGCGGATCTGCGGCTTCGGCCAGAACTTTCCTTAGTCCGTTTTCTTGCGGGTTTGACCACTTGTTTCCTATTTGGAATAGGTGTAACAAGTATAAAACCTACCTCTAGTTTCCCTAATCATTACATAAGTTTGTGTAAGCCTCCAAAGAGTTTTTGAGAGAGTTATTTCTTGTTCTAAGAAATCCCTTGATTGAAGAACAAGAACAAACACAATATATTCTATATAGTTCATATAATTGTGAAAACGTGTTTCACAATTTGGTCTAGCAACCAAGATCAAGAAGCTCCTTGATATTCGTTCGTGGTGTGGATACCGCTAGAGGGTGAAACTTATCATATTCAAAGTTCGTGTTCTTATTTCTTGTTCGTGATCAAGTTTCAAGTCTCCACCAAGAATCAAGGTTGTTAACCAAAGGCATCAAGGGTTAGTATTCTAGTATTCATTATGTATGTATTTAACTTAATCATATGAATGGATATATGGGCTTTGGGTTTCATGAAAATTTTAAATGCTTAATTCCGCTGCGCATGTTACTAGAAAACCCAACAATATGGACAGAGTTGTAATTGCAGAGGGTTCAGAAAGAGTAAGGAGTTATAATCGTGGTGGCACAAAGGGGAGAGCAAGGTCTCAATCAAGGGGGGATAGAGACATGAATAATGTTGAGTGCTTCTACTGTGGAGAGAATGGTCATATGCAGATGCGTTGCCCACAATTTTGTGAAGATTTGAAGAGTATGCGTGGTGTCAAAGGAAAGAAAAAGGTTGACGAGGATAATGTCAACACAGTTGATTGTATAATTTTCAGCTTAATATCATTTAAACTTTCTAAGCATTCAATGCGTTAAAGGTATGTATCTCGGTTGTCCTACACATTCAACTATTGTACAATTTAAATATAATGTTCATTATTTTAACTTCATATATAAATTTTGAAAGTGAGACATAATATAGTGGTAATATCTAATCAAAATTCACTTGGGGCAAAAAACAATAATAGATATCATGAATTCCCTCTTTCTCATATTAGTTTTAAAGATTATTGTTCGTGCGTTTAATGCACGAGGTGTTGTACTAGTTTACATATAAAGTTGACTACTTGTACCAAATTAAAGATAATGACATATTTGTCTTTGTTTGGTGGAGATTACACTTTTGCCCTTGATAGTGACATTTCTGGGAGTGAAAGTGACTATCTTGTTATTATTATATCATAGATCATAGATGTGTAGTTTTTCACTATATATTGATCAAATTTTATTTTATTCACTAATTTATAAAGCGACAAATTATCATATAAAAATAAATATACATGCAAAATTTACTTCTTCTACCAAGTTAAAGATAACGACTTTTGTTCGTCTCGCTCCGACATTCGATTTGATATGTGATGCGTTTCGTAGTTCATCAGGAGTCAAAAAGTTACGACGGTTTCCGCGCATGCGTGCAAATGACTCCAATAACTTCGACGCCTTAGTATCCGAATCAATTACTACTTTTCACTATATATTGATCGAAATTAAATATTTTCATTGAATAAAAGATTTATCAATTTACATATAAAGTTGACTACTTGTACCAAAATAAAGATAATGAGATATTTGTCCTTGTTTGGTGGAGATTACATTTTTGCCCTTGATAGTGACATTTTTTGGAGAGAAAGTAATTATCTTGTTATTAATATAATATAGTTATAGATAGATAGATTTAATTGAGAGCCCATTGACAAAATTTGATCTATTTAGTACTACCTCTGTCTTTGAATTTTTTTATGATTGCCAACTATTTCACGTTAATTTGATTAAATTAGTGGCAATCTAATGGTCAGAAAGAAATTTTAACAAATATTATTAATAAACAACTTAATGATTTAAGATAATTAAATTTAAATTAATATTCTGTCAAAAAAACTTTCGTATTGAATATCAAAAAGTAAATGGGACAAACTTTTTAGTATATGGCATAGAGGGAGTATGTCATTCTTTTTTATGAGTGCAAAACAAAAAAATACCAGTGACTTGGTGGTTTATAAAACAAAATTTCATTCATAATTCAGTAAAAGAAAAAAAGTGGGCTAGCGGGTCGGGTTTAACACTTGGCAGGCTTTGGGGACCAGGGAAAATTATGCCCTGCCCAACTGATGGCACTAGGGCATACGGGCTGGGCTAGCACATTTAGTAAACGGGCCGGGCTATTGGGGGCGTCGGGCCTCGTTGGACTTTACATGGAAAAGCTTGATTATGATTGGGCCATGTTCATCTTGGTTGGTAGCCTATAATAATAGCAAGACCTTTGTGAGTGGTGGAGGGCTGTACTTGCCATATGTATCTTGTTTGATGACTAATTGTACTTTTCTTAATTTGAAGTTTCTTTTTTTTTGAAAGATTAATTTGAAGTTTCTTACTCCCTCCGACCCAAAATATCTTCTTTGCTTCACTAGCTATGTTTTGAAAGATTAATTTGAAGTTTCTTACTTCTTCCGTCCCAAAATGATCTTCTTATTTGTCATTATCCCAAAAAGTTCTTCTCGTTTCTACAATCTAAGCTTTAAAAGTGCACAAACAAAACATAGCTAGTGGAGCAAGTGTTCTTATCCTTAAAAAGTAAAGTTTGAATGTGAAACAGGAAAATCATTTTGGGACGGAGGGAGTAGTTGAGTAATTCACTTACTTTCAGACAGAAATGGTAATTTACTTTGATCAAGGAGTGATAGTCCCGCCCGTTTTGCCCATGGATACGGTCAAAAGATCTTTATGAATTTTCTTGTAATTGTGATAAAATAAAATAAATATTAATAGTGGGAGTCCCCGCAAAGATGAGAGTTGTGGTGGACCCAGAAATTTAAGGAAGGGGGACAAGAACTTTTGGAGCAAAAGAATGATGAACAGGGTTGGGTTTAGGGGTAGTGCCCCGATTTTATTTTGTTAGGCCTCGTTTGGCGTGCGGGAATTAGTGTGTAGGAATGGACATTCGATAGCTAGGTATCTAAAACCTAGGATGATAGGTAATAGATATTTCCATTCCCATGTTTGGAATGTATTATGTCAAATGAAAATGAGATACTCATTACTTGTTTGACAAGTACTCCCTCCGTCCTTATTTACCTTACAAAAATTGCCATTTTGGGTGTCCCCATTTACTTTACAAAATCCTAAAAAGAAAAGTTTTTATTACTTTTTAAATAGTGGGGCCCACTTGTCATACTCACAACAACTATCCACTTACTTTTCTCTACCCCACTTTCTCTCTCCCACTCAACTATCTACACTCACAACACATCAACTTTACAATCATTTTCTTAATTTTTGTGCAAAACCTCATTTTTATAATGTAAATGGAGACGGAGGGAGTATTATTTAACAGGTAATTCTTTTTTATTAGTAATATAATTTTATAATTGTTTTTTTTTTCATTAACGTTCATTTCTTCAAATCTGTTAAACAGAATATAATGCTTCATACAGTTATATTATATTAGACAACTAATAAAATTTATCGAGAGACAACACTAGATTTCGATAATCAATTGTGAAAATATATAATCATTTAAAGTGATATTAAATTAATAGTTCAATATGTAAGTGTGCGTAGACCACACTTGCCGAGTAGAAAAAACAATCATAATGTGTTTAGGATTTTCGCCTTTCTTGGTGGAAAAGGATTCCTATTTTATATATAACTAGTGGGTAACCCGTGCGTTGCACGGGTAATAAATTCGTCAATTTTTTTTTTAATTTGTTTTTTTAATGTTTTTATTTAATAAAATAACATAATATTTTTTAATATATTTATATTGTATATGAATTAAAATATTTGCTTACAAATTTAATGAATTGTGTTAAAAAAAAAATAGTTTTCGTTGTACATAATTTGTATTTATATGATAATTGAAATTTGAATATAAAGATGATTTATTATTTCTATAAATTAACTTTTAATTTTATAGATGATTGATTTAATAATATTAGCTATTTTCCATTGAATGATTTTATAATATATATACATATTATGATTAATAAATATAAAATTCTATAATTTACATCTAATCATATTAGTAAAATAATAATTTTATTAATTAATAATATTAATAGTAATACTTAACATATATAGTATCTATTATTATTAATTAATACTCCCTCAGTCCTAGAGTTAGAGTCATACCTTGCTTCCACACACTTATTAGAAAAACAATAGAAAATGGGTAAACATTGCAAGTGGATTGAGAGTATAGATGTCCAATACACTATTCATAGTGCAAGTGAACAAAATGTAACTTAGTTAGTTTGGTCTTTTTATAATTATAGAAGCATTAGAAAGACAAAATTGTCAAAAATACTATTCATTATTTCTCATCATTTGTCATTTTATAAAGAAACTCTTACTCTTGGATATACTAAAATAGAAAGTAGGACTCTTACTCTCAGACGGAGTGCGAACTATTAATAGTAAATATTAACATATATTGTTTAATGATTAACTAATACTACTAATAATAGTTAATTTATATTATAACTATTATGATTAAGTTATACTACTATTAAAAATAATAACTAATATATACAGTAACTATTATGATTAACTAATACTATTAATAGTATTTTTTAATTTTATTTAATAATTATCAATAATAGTTAATATAAATATTAACTATAATAATGATTAACCATTTAATAGTTAACTATTATTTACTTAATAGTATTATCTAATAATATTATTTACTATAATTACTATAGTTATCTATTATAATAACTATTACTAACAATAGTAATAATTACTATAATAGCTAACTATTACTATTATTAGTAATAGTTAACTAGTAATAGTTACTATAATAGTTACCTATTACTATTATTAGTAATAGTTAACTATAACTAATAATAGTAATAGTTAACTATAATAGTTACCCTATATAGTAACTAATATTATTAGCTAAGAAAAAGAAATTGAAAAGTCATATAATTATGAAGGTGAGTTTGATGTGGCGTCACCAAATGTAAGCTTTTTCCATTGTTTCTCCACATGTCAACACCATAACCCTCCTCACCAACTTTAATATATATATATATATATATATATATATATATATATATATATAAGATTTATTAATTAATTGTAAATATTTATTAGATATAGATATATTTTAGTTTCCTATTCTTTAGGGATTTGATTATGGAATACTAACCCTAATGAATATCTTCCTTCTTTAGTGTTTATATTTTTCTTGTAGGACAATCATTGCCATATCTTAAATTACTCCCACCCATCTATAAAAGGAGGAGGAGAGCTCCAGATTATTTACACACTCAGAATATTAAGAGAGACATACAAAGTTCAAGAGTGTTGTCATTTGTTAATATTTTCGTAGGTTATTGATGTAAGTGCATGTGCGGGCACATCGCAGTCTACATCGTGTTTTGTACTTGTTCTAGGATAGACTTGATTCTTCAAGAAACGATTCGTTTTCATCTTTGCTGCTTTGTCCAGCGTAGGATCGTCTTCTCAGAGTATCATTAAGTCTTAGACAAGTGTTTTAGTATTTTAGTATTTAGTGTTTTCATATTTGGTCGCGTCTCTTGATTTCATTGTTTGTAATCGATCTTAAACGTTTTAATAAAGAGAAGTTTTTGTTGTCTACAACATATTGTTGTAGATGTGTAAATAACTCGTGTTTATGATTTATTCCTCTGCAAATTTTGTTTGTGTGGACTCTGGTGTAACCACATTAGAGCTTACACTGCGTCTCTGTTCTTTATTTTATCTGATATCCTAGCTACCAAAACTTTCAAAATAAAATATTGAATTTATTTGAAGCAAAATCTAGAAACAATAATGTTGAAATTAAATACCTATTAAACATCTATGATTTGATTATCAAAATCCATGAGATTCGGCCATGGAAATGAGCAGTTAATTGTGTAAAGGTGTATCATAGTCCTTTTTGATTTAGAGAGGAGCTTCAACATTAACAGACATGTATAGGAATTGGGCAACAAACTTCATACATGTTGGCTTTTGAGAGTAAGGTGGTGTTTGATGTATTAAGCACTTGATGCTTGATGCTTAATAGATTGTAATGTATATTTTTGAGGTAGGGTGCCTTTGATGACATTGATGTATAGGTGTTAGAGGTTACGTGAGGCTCTTAATGCTTGAGAATCAAAATCATTGCTTAACCAATAAGAGCCTCATGGAACTTTCAACATGTAGAGCTCAATGTTATTGTTGTTCAAATATATGTATAGGACCTAGAATTGCTTAATCCCAATCATAGTTATCACTTAGGATCCCCCAATTTTTATTTGTATCTTTATGATATCTTTAGAATTCCTAGTGACCAGCACAGGTGTATTACAACTCTTCATTACAAGGCAAACCAGCTAGAGGACAATAGAAAACATATCAGCAGACCAGCACTCAAGTTGCCGATCAAAGAACTACTCAGCATATAATACAAGTTACCGGCAACTCACCAATCAGCAAGGACAAGACTGAATTTTACTGGTAGTCAACTCAAGATATTCTTCACTTGAATATCTTCAGGTTACATTGTTCTACCTTAGTTGACTTTACCGTTTGCTTTTGTACTGTCTTTCTGAAAATTGCTATCTGTCTATGCTACGGTTTTTGTGCCAGTCTGACACCGAGCTATTTTTAGCTCTACTCTGTCCCTACTTGCTTTTTGCAGGTAACCGGTTGAGACAAAGGGGTCTTTACCCATCAGAATTTTCCAGGCATGCGTGTACTTCAAATCTCCGCCATAAATGCCAAAGATATCGCATTTAATGCTCCTCACCTACCCGGCTGGAATTCAAAATACAAGCCTTCTTCCCCAAGACTCAGGTCATTCACTCCCTCATAAAAATAGAGGACTCAGAGCATTGAAGAGGGTGGGTGCATTGAAGAGAGTTGAATTGTTTTGAAGCATTAAAGCTCAAACATTCATTGTCCCAGAAATCATTAGACATTTAATAGGACATACACTTGTGCACAAACTCATCAACATTGTCAGTATTCCTTAACTAGATTATTTAAGGAATACGTTGTTTGAGTTTTTCACACACCCACCTGAGTGAGATAAGTTCTTTTGGACTTGGCGCTCAAATACACTTGGTCAGATTTTGTATCACGATCCATTAGTGATCTATAGAGTTTAGGTCTTTGTAACCGGCAAAGCCGTGCTTGTAATAATAGAATAGAGAAAGCTAATAGTGCACTTAACCCAAATCCAAGTTCTGACCAAACTTGGTAGTGGACGTAGCAGTATTTACATTGTGAACCTCTCCAAATACTTGTGTCCCCTCGTGTTTACTTTATTTCTGTTTTGATCTTGCCGGTTTGGAAACCTATCACCGGCAACTCGTTATCATTCATACTGATTCATTGTTATTTCCTTTGACCAATCTCTTGAAACTGCATTAAAATTTTTGAAATCACTTTGTGTTAAACCAAGCTCTCAAAACCTTTTCATACTGATTTTGTGTGAGTTAAACTTAGTCATATCTTCTCCGCTGCGCTTACTGATAATAGTTTGCAAACTGATTAGTGACTTTGCTTTTGAAAGTCTATTCTTTGAAAAAGTTTTAATTAGGCTATTCATCCCCCCTCTAGCCTAATTTCCTACCAATTGGGCCTAACAATTGGTATCAGAGCTTGGAATTTTGAAATAAATTTCCAAGCTTTGCAGCTTGTTTGCCGATACCATAGAAGGAAAAATCATGCAATCATTCAACATCACCACCATCCCGTTGTTGAATGTCAATGAGTTTGGTGTCTGTAAATCTCGTATGATAAAGTATATGAACTCAATAGATGACCGGTTGATGAAGGTCATAGAAGGTGGTCCAATCATACCTTTAAAAGTCTCAACCACCTACCGACCTATTCCCTCCACACCGCTGACACAACATGCTGATCGTGACACTGAACAAAAAACCCATGTTCAAATTGAAGAAACTCTGGTTGAAAAACCTAGAGAGGAATGGACCGAGGATGACAAACTTTCAGCTGCTCTAGATGGAAAAGCATGCCACATTATCTCTTGTGGTTTGGATGACAAGCAATACAAATTTATTGACTTGTTCTCCACGGCTCAAGAATGCTAGAACAAGCTCCTTGCATACTTTGAAGGTGATGAGTAGGTAAAGGACAACAGACTCTATGATTGTATTGCTGAGTTTGAATCCTTCAAGAAACAAGATGGTGAGTCACTCAGGAGTGCCTACGACATATTCTGCGAGGTAAGTAATTTATGTGCTTCATTAGGTAAGGTTTATACTATGAAAGACCTAAATATTCGTTTTCTAAGTTCTTTGGGAAATGAGTATCATACCAAGGTCACTGTTGTTAGAGAAGTGAGAGACTTAAACAAGACTTCAATTCAGAATCTTGTATCTAGTCTATTTCTGTATGAGAGAGAACTGCAAAAACTTAACGTTCTCGATAAAAAATTTAAAAACTTATCTCTATCAGCTCAGTCACAAATATCCTTCCCTTCAAACAAATTCCATCCCATAGATCCCCATCAAACACCCTGTGGTTCCAAAACCTCAGAAACAACCTCAGAACAACCGATGGAAGAAGACGAGTTCGCCTCCTTCGCCAGAAACTACAAGAGGTTCAAAGACTTCAAAAGGATGCAGAAAGGAAATTACCAGCAACAAAAGTCATTCACACCACCTTTTAAAAAACCAGCAAGCTACAACAAACCCTCCACTAGTGCTACTGATGGAAAGAACAACAAAAGTGACTTAGTTTGCTTTAATTGCAGAAAACCTGGTCACTTTGCTTCCAAATGTCCTCAACCAAAATATGAGTATGTGAGGAAGTCAGTAAGCAAGAGACATCCTAAGTCTCGAAGCTTTGTTGCCGATAAAAGCACAGAAAAGGCCTTACCAGTTTGGTGTGAAACTGACTCAGACGAAGATGCCGATGAAGATGAAGATGCTGATGTAAGTTTTGTTGCCCTAGACTTGGAAGATTCCAATGTATCATCCTTGCAGACTCCAGTCTACCAAGATCCATCTCCTCCCAGAACTCAAGTCAGAGAAGAAGCTACTGGAAGACCTCAACCACACTTCAAAGAGATCAGTGTCAAAGCAGAAAACCCAAAAGGATACAAGGTTCATCAAGTGGGAACCTCACTCTATGGGAAGTGTAACTCTTCTCACTTCATTGCCACCAAACCAAAATCCCTACCGATGACTAGAAAACTCTTATTCACTGAACATCCGAGTATTGCCAAAAGCCTTTCAAAACCTATCTCTTCCCTACCTGACTTCTCTCTTGAACCAATTCCCTCTATCCTTAAAAGTTCAGCTGATCCTCTTCCTAAAATATCCAAAGCTGAAATGGTAGAGACTATGGATGAACTTTTTATTGATTATGAGAAGCTGAGTAGCGTTCATAAAGTGATGGCTGTTGATTTTAATAGAATTTCTGCAGAGAATGACTTGCTTGTGTCTGAACTTAAAGTTCTCAAAGAACATGAGCTTGAGTCTGTTCTTCTAAAGAAAGAAAACCTAGATCTCAAAAGTTAAGTAACAGTATTGATAGCTCAGATCGAAGATCTTGTGAAAAGAAAGAATCATCTCACAAGGATTGTTGATTCTTACACAAAATCTAGAGTTGTTGTTAAAATAATCATGTCAACCCAAATGTCATATAAGGACCAATCTGGGTTAGGATTTGATTCCAGCAGCAGTAGCTCTACTGAAACCTGTGCGACCGAGAAAAAGAGTGAGAAAGTTGAATGTAGTTCTGTTAACTCAGTGCATGTGTATACTAAGCCAATTTACAGTGCTGTGGCTATGAAGTATCCTAAGAACCAGAACAAAAGGAAAGACAAGCACAAACAAAGTCATGTTAAGGTTGCTGATACTGAGTTTGCCGATAACGGTATTCTCGGTGAGTACATAAGCAGAGAAAGTGCTACCGGTCTAACCACTTCTACTGCCGATGGACAAGTACCTCATAAGATGACTACCAAAGGTAAACAGAATGGAAAGAAAGGCAACACTAGAACCTTCAAACTTACTAAGTTTGTGCCTGCTCAATCCCCTTGTTCTACCGATGCACTGACTAAACAGAATGATGTTCTACCGACTCCACAGCCTATTAATCAAGTGAGATGTTCTAATTGTTTTGATTATGGTCATAAGGCTCATGAATGCCTCTTGAAGCACCTATCTGGACCCACTGAGGTTGCTTCTACCAGTGGTGGCCAGATATGGTTGCCAAAGAGGAACTAAACCTCGGACCCAAGAATAAGGGGGACCATAAGCATATTGTTTCATTTCAGGAATGCTTTATGGCCTCAACTGGTGCAAGCAAGGATTTGTGGATTTTAGATAGTGGCTGTTCAAGACACATGACAGGATTTGCAGATCTACTTGCTGATATTACCGAAGCATCAGGTCCCCCAGTAGTTTTCGGTGATGATGCCAAAGGAAAAATAATCGGTATTGGTACCATCAAGAGAGGTGCAATTACTGTACAGAAGGTCTCTCTAGTGGATGGTCTGAAGCACAACCTTCTATCAATGTCACAATTCTGTGATAGAGGAATGCAATGTGTATTTATTACTTCCAGTTGCTATGTGAAAGACATTGCTTCCAATGAAACTCTTCTCACTGCTAAATGTAAAGGTAACATTTATGCAGTAGGCTTAAGTGCTATTACTGGTGTTGCTAATGTTTGTTTTGTAGCTAAGAACATCAGTGAGAACTCATGGCTATGGCACAAGAGACTCAGTCACTTGAACATCAAGTACCTATCCAAGCTTGCCGATTCAAATCTGGTAACCGGTCTGCCTCAAGTGTCTGCTGATCAAGGAAAGAAATGCAAAGCCTGCCAGCTTGGAAAACAACATAAGCCATCTTTCCACAGTAAGCCATGCATGTCAACTTCTAAGTGCCTCCAATTGCTACATATGGATCTATTTGGCCCCACAACTACAGCAAGTATTGAGGGAAGTAGATACACCTTGGTTGTAGTAGATGACTTCTCTAGATATACTTGGGTAGAAACTTTCAGCCACAAGGATGACACCTATGCCGTTGCTACCAAGTTATTCAGACTACTACAGACCCAGAAGAAAAGCGATATCATTAGTATGAGATCAGACGGCGGCACTGAATTCAAGAACAATGGTATTGCTCAGTACTGTGATGATCATGGCATAGATCACAACTTCTCAGCTGCCGGTACACCACAATAAATGGTGTCGTTGAGAGAAAGAACAGAACTCTAATAGAAGATGGTAAGACCATGATTGCTGAAGCTAGGCTGCTGAAATACTTTTGGTCTGAAGCCATCAATACCGCCTGCTTCACTCAGAACAGATCACTTATCAACAAATTCCATTACAAGACTCCTTATGAACTCTGGAGAGGCAGAATTCCCAACATTGGATTCTTCAAAATATTCGGCTGCAAATGTTACGTGCTTTACAACGGTAAGGAGCACAGAGGTAAATTTGATAAGAAGGCTGATAAAGGAATCTTTGTTGGATACGCTAAACATAGTAAGGCCTTTCGAGTTTTCAATAACAAACTTTTGAAAATTGTTGAATCTGTTCATGTAACCTTTGATGAATTTGATTTGTTAGAGTCTAACAAGGCTCCAAATAGTACTAATGCTTCTAATGTTCATGAGATAGGTGAATCTCGTAATTCTAACCATGCAGATCAAGTACCAGCTGCTGATTCAGTCATTTCAGTAGAAGAACCAGCAGATGCCCAATACTTTCCATCATCGGCAGAACATGAACCTACCAATAACTTTCATAAACCATTTGCTGATGAAAACTCTGCTGATCCCCTTGAAGACAGATCTAGCCCTCAGCCGATTTCTGTTATAAGACCTAACCTAACAAGTTCTCATCCACCTCTCACACAAAACTCTAATTCTTCCCTTCCACCATATGCTGACCATGATCCTCCTCTAGAATCACTACAACAAGAGTCAGTAAGACATGATGTGCTGAGAGAAGTTAGAGCAATTCGTGATCATCCATTAGAAAATATGATTGGTGATTTTTTGGTCCTAGATTGATAAGGAACCTTAGCAAAGCATTTGATGAAAGTCTCTTCTCATCTGCTATGGTGTCCAACATAGAACCAAAGAAGACTGAAGAAGCTCTTGCTGATCCTGGTTGGGTTGAAGCCATGCAAGAGGAACTGAATCAGTTTGAAAGATGCAAAGTATGGGAACTTGTGCCAAGACCAACTTCTCAGCAAGTAATTGGTATAAAATGGATCTACAGAAACAAGTTGGATGAATCTGGGAATATCACCAGAAACAAAGCAAGGTTAGTTGCAAAAGGCTACCAACAAGAAGAAGGAATTGATTACGACGAGACATTTGCACCGGTTGCAAGATTGGAAGATATAAGACTTTTCTTAGCCTATGCTGCCTTCAAAGAATTCAAGCTATATCGGATGGACGTGAAAAGTGCCTTCTTGAATGGAGAACTCCAAGAACTCGTTTATGTTGAACAACCACCTGGTTTTGAGGACTCCAAGAAGCCTGATCATGTCTACTGATTGAAGAAATCTCTCTATGTCCTAAAGCAAGCTCCAAGGGCATGGTATGAAACCCTTTATAAGTTTTTACTTAGTGATGGCTTAGGTTTCACTCGAGGTAAAATCGATACTACTTTATTTGTTGCCAAGCATAAGGGTCATTCATTGTTTGTTCAAATATATGTCGATGATATTATCTTTGGATCTACTAATGAATCACTTTGAAAGAGATTTGAGAAGCTAATGCAGAGCAAGTTTGAGATGAGCATGATGGGTGAACTAACATATTTCCTTGGACTTCAAGTCAAACAAACCAATAAAGGAATTTTCATCAGTCAAGCCAAGTACACTAAAGAACTTATCAAGAAGTTTGGCTTTGACAATGCTCACTCTCAAAGCACACCGATGGGTACTAACATCCATTTAGATAAGGATAAATCTGGTAAAAAGGTAGATATGACTGTCTACCGAGGTATGATCGGCTCACTCCTCTATCTTACTGCCAGTAGACTAGATATCATGTTTTCCGTTTGTGTTTGTGCCAGATTTCAAGCTGACCCTAGAGAATCCCTTCTACAGGCTGTTAAATGCAGTATTAAATATCTATGTGGTTCTGTTAACATTAGATTATGGTATGCTAGAGATTCATCTTTTAATCTAATAGGTTATGAAGAGCTTGTAGGGTGACCATACTACAACAAAAATACTCATTAACAACGTTCGAAAAATGTTGTAGTAGATGTTTTACAACGTTTGGCTAAACGTTGTTACAGCCGACGTTGTAATAGGTCCCATTCTACTACAACGTTTGGTAAACGTTGTACTAGGAGTTTTCTACAACGTTTGAAATGTTGTAACATCACTTTACAGCGTTTTACTAAACGTTGTAATACACATTTTTCTACAACGTTTGAACGTTGTAAAATCACTTTTTACAAGCTTAAGCTAAACGTTGTGATAAACTGACAACAAGGTTTTTCTAAATGTTGTAATATTGTTCAAAAACATTTATATTTAACGTTGTAGATATATTTCTACAACGTTTATATTTAAGGTTGTAGATATCTTTCTACAACGTTTTTTAAACGTTGTAGATCTGTTTTTACAACGTTTTAAAATCGTTGTGATAGTCAAGAAAATAAAAAAAAAATTATTTTATTTTCCTCCCCACCACCTCTCCCGCCCCCGCGCCCCTGCCCCCCATCCACCATCACCACTAATTTCAGTTGAAACCATAAAACAAATTGACAAATACCGAAATGAGACTTTCGGAGATAGAGAAATTTCATAAGTAACATAAATTAAAAATAGTAGTTATATTATACAACAAGCCAAATGTAATAACCAAGAACTGAGATACTATGATAATACGTACTAACTGATCTGCAAGCATCAAAACAGTTTTGAGTGTGAACTTCCTATTACAATAGTTGAACAAGTCTTCTAAACTTGGTCCAAGAAGAGGTCAATGACCATGGCATTATATTCGCCTTCAACTCCAAACCATTTGAGGTGTGGGTGCTTGGTCTTAACAGACTCCTGCAAATGCAAGAATGTCCTAATGTGAAAATTTGTGATGATATAATATGGATAGTAAGGGTATATATGCATATGAACAACTAAGTTTCTTTAATCTAACTACATTATGTTGAAACAAAATGCCACTAATTTGGGAACAAATGAGGGAGTAGTAACTCAGTATATAAGCTTTAAAGCAATATTATCAAATCCGTACTGCTGCACGTTTAGACTAATTGATAACAAATTTCCTAATATGGGAAATCGGTTCAGAATGAAATCATCGTTGGATGTGGAATTCATTAACCGATTTAAATTTTGTTTTGCTGCCAGTATTGATTGAAAACATCTTTTGTTTCGGGGTTCTACATTTCAAGTGATTCGAAATATATAAACCAAACTCTATTAAATTTTGTTTGAATATTAAATTTGACGAGGCTTGCTACTTCAAATACTAGGTTCATACCAGCATAGCTTTCCCCAGTAAGATACAAGCCTCTGGATTTGTACGCTGGAAACTTCTCATACCAATTCATCAGGAAGATATGCATATCCATGGCTGCAAAAAAAAAAAAGAAAAAGGTAAGGACGATTAAGCTTCACTAAAATTCTGCAATATTGTGTCTGACAGTTTCATTGATAGCATAATGGATGGACAATAATTAATGGTAATTAATACTACCTCTGCCCCAAAGTAAATATCCAAATTTGCTTTGGACATTCAATTTGGGACGGAAGGAGTGTATGGGGTATTTGGGCCTACCTTTATTCCATGATTTGGAATTTCTCCTTAGGCCACGTCCATCGCCTCTGGGAAATAAAGGACCCAACTCTGTGAAGGCACCTCCACCAATTGATGAACAACCTGGACCTGAAAATGCAAGGCTGAATTTTAAACCTTATGATCGATCCTACACTTAGCATCGCCTGGTGAAGCTAACAAAACCAGAAAAATATAAATATGCATAGGCAAGATTGTGCGTGCCAACACATTTTTCTAAACAACGTTCATTACAAATTGCAACCAACTTGAAAATCACCAGTGTTACCAAAACATGCCACCAAGACAGTTAAATAGTGCAACAAAATACATAGATATTCAGTATAGTAATACAAAATACTTGACTGCAACCAACTTGTAAGTACCAAATTACAGGAACAACTTATAATTACCAAAGTTAGTGGCAGCTCAATTTTTGTTCCGTTCCTCCAGGGAGAAAAAGATGATAGTGACACTTTTAGTTTAAAAATTCAAGTTGAAGTCTAACCAAAGTGAAACTTTTAGTTTAAAATTTCAAATGATGAAAATTGCGTCGAAAATTGCATGGACTGACTGCTGCTTCATCACAAAGAAGGGCAGACAGTTTAGTGACCCATTTTGCTTTATTCCATCATATTCCCAAGCCAAAAAATAGTGAGTCTTTGGCTCCATCAGAAATGATGGAAAAGGCACAAATATTTAAGGGTAAACAGTGAAAAAGATTTGGGTGCCCCCATATGGTGTTACAAAAAAAAAATGATAGCAACACCAATACAACAACAACAAAACTCGTTGCCGCCAACACCACAACCACTGGATGCCACCATCACCATAACACACTACTGTTGCCACTTCGTTCAGACCAAAATAGCAAACAAACAGCCTCTCCCTCTCTTTCACTCAAGAAAACACAATTGACAATCCCATTAATTTGCCTATGCTGCTCTACCCCAAAATCAATATGGTAGCTATTAAAAAAGTCAAAATTGGCAAAGAATACCTGTAGAAGAATTGATGCCTTTGCATATAACACTCCATCTGCTGGTAGCATAATTATAAGCAACGTATTTTGAAAGCATATTTATTGCCTTTAGAATTGCAACGTAGATTTACTGAAGTGCCCATTAGGATTGATTTTGGCGATTCTTTGTCTTCTTCCTTATCATCGTCAGCAACCTCACAAAACGGGACCAAGTTCTTCCAAATCTGCAATCACCCTTGTAACGTACTGTAATAACGGTTATTACAGTACGTTACAAGGGTGATTGCAGATTTGGAAGAACTTGGTCCCGTTTTGTGAGGTTGCTGACGATGATAAGGAAGAAGACAAAGAATCGCCAAAATCAATCCTAATGGGCACTTCAGTAAATCTACGTTGCAATTCTAAAGGAAATAAATATATTTGTTGCTTATAATTACACTTATGTTTTGTTCCATTCCAGGTTATTTAACTGCAAAACATAAATAAAAAGCCATTAGTTTGGGAGAGAAAATAAAACATCTCGAGTAAGTAGCCATTAATATGGGACGCCCAAAACGGAAATAAGTAGCCATTAGTTTGTGAATATGTTATATATATGGCCATGTCATGATATTTGAAGCAACGAGTCTGACAGCACATTGTGTACATTTTCAAAAAAAAAAAAAAACGTCATTTACACAAGCTGAATCTTTCTAGCACACTCGGAAGTGGTGACTAAGAGTACAAAATTTAGAACAGCAATCTAGATGACCAAAACTTGAGCAGGTCTATTTATATACTAACGATAACCAACAACAACTCGACGATTCATTAAGAAATTTAGAACAACAATCACAATTGTACAGAATTTCAGGCCCTTACTAGTATAAAACAAATATTCAATAACCATCACTAGAAAAACAAAATATTCAATTTCTCATGATAAATTCCCAGTCACAAGTAAAAAGCTTTGATTTTCAATAAATAAACACATAATCAGCTTTGACCAACATAGAAATCTCCTTCATCATCAATAGACCCCCTTGAAATAATTGTGAAGATTACCCTAGAATCAAACAGAACGGGTCATCAATCATTCTTACCAAAAGATCAAAGGCATATTGGTTTTCAGGCCTCCAAAAAAATTTGAACTTTAGTATAGTACAATAGCTCAAAATTCAATTAGATCCCCACTTTGACAAATTTAGTGATTATCTAACAAATGATTCAACTTAAATTGACCCAAAAGACTTATAACATCAATTCCATTCGAAAAGAGAATCATGTGGACTTAATCAGGTTTTAGATATATCAAAATATCACCTGGATTGCCCCACCATAATACTCAGGTGAAGGACCAGAAGGAGACTGCACTATTGGATAAAATGGTCGTGCAGTAGCTGGCACAGATGTGCTAGTCGGTTGAGGATGATGGAATTTACAAGTTATACCAAATTTGTACTGCCCCATTTTTAAATAGTAGGAGCATTCTTTCTCGTCCTGATTTGTTATAAATAAACAAGTGATTAATTTTTTAAATTCAACAAAAGAACAAGCATGTTATATTGTTATATATCGGAGTCAGAATATAAAAGGCAGAGGAAGATATAATTACTGGTCGTACTGGGTGTCCGTAAATATTTAATGGCACATTGATCAAGGATCCACCAGCATGTCTAGGATTATGGAACTTGCAGGATGCACCAAATGTATAGGTACCAGTTCTCAAATAATACTGCACAATGCGAAATAACAATAAAATATTAAGATAATTAAACAGATAACCCCCTACCACATTTTAGAAAAACTAAATATACATCCCAATATGCTGAAACACCATCATTTCAATGAAACAAAATAATTTTCAAAACAGAGTACCTGGCATACAAGCTCCCCTGCCCGCTCAG
Source organism: Campanula takesimana (assembly GCA_026119855.1). Lineage (NCBI taxonomy): Eukaryota > Viridiplantae > Streptophyta > Magnoliopsida > Asterales > Campanulaceae > Campanula > Campanula takesimana. Next base: position 1,010,119 of record JAOWBW010000393.1, on the reverse strand, counting down.
GATACTCCCCTCCTCCAATTTTTACATGTGACACAACCTAGACAAATTATATCAAATGTTAGAAGGGTTATTGCTACCGGAATAGCACCACCGCCACCACCACCCTTGTTCATCAAGACTTGCCCTGTTCCTCTTGTGCCCATCTTTGCTGTTGAGCTGAAATTCTACCCAAAAAGAAAACATTCTAGATTATAAGGCCCTGAAATTCTCCAAACAACTCTCGCCCAACAAAAGGCTGCAAAAAATTGAGTTACATTCTAGATTCCAGAAGCATGTGAGATTAAATAAAGTTAGCCTTACCTGCAATTGTACAGAAGCTTCATCCATTCTGCCCAATCTTCTCTTGTACTTCGCTGAGATGCCTCTCCAGCAGAGTATAATCGACTATCATCAACCTGTATAGAACTTTGATAAGCTGGATATATTTAAAGGTGTACTTTGCAGAAAGTAGGAATGCATGAGTGGATCATTACCTTTAACGGGAATACATGAGTGGTATTTTTTCCCTTCCCCCTCCTCCTTTATCCGGGCTTGGGATCGGCAATGCAATGCTATATAGCAATCGCATTGGCGGAGTTAAAAAGGGGTTTGTCTCTCCCAAAATCAATTACATAATAATAACCAAGTAATATCAAGTTCTCATATCATAGTAGCAATAACCCAAAACAGTAGCAATAAATCAAAATAGGAAACATACATGTCCAAAATAAAAGATCCAAAGTACACCAAAGCAGTAGGATCAAAGGGTACATCCAAAATAAACCAAAACAGGAAACATAGATGTCCAAAATAAACCAAAACAGGAAACATAGATGTCCAAAATCAGATTGTTAGGACATATTTAATCAAAAGATATGAAATCCGTATGCCATGCGACCGTACTCTGAACTGCGTCTTTAATGATTGACATGTCTGAGTTAGGCCTCCACAATGGAGCAGTAGGTTCTATGGGTACATCAACCCAAACCTTCCAAACATCCTTTCCGAGGCGAACGTGGTGCACTAAAGCATTCGGATCCATGGAAGCAACTCTACCCTCAGCAACAACCGTCTTTTGCCAATTCATGTACATCATTAATTTGCATTTACGCTCAACATTGACATTAACAGGATTATCTCTTGAGTTTTCTTTGTCCACTCCCGCTCACACGAGGAAATCACGAACATTAGAGCTACCATTATGTGAAGAGGGAGAGGGTGTCTTTCCACTCAGATTATCCCTTGAACCAACACTAGACATCCGCGAAGAGGACATGATTGTATTTGATGAATTCCCCTTTGAAACCAAATCCTAGTAAAAAAAAACAAGTTAACATGTAAGTGGGAAATGCAAATCCAAAACAATGTGATTTACTAAACAATACTTGCCTGCACTAATTTCTTCAACACATCCACTCTTCAGGCTTTTCAATGTTACTTGGTTTAAGTGCTGCATATTTGGCCTCCTTGTCTCGCATTTTTGATGCATTTCTAATAGATGTTATCAGCCTTGATTTACACTCCCTCCAACGAAGGCCCATTACTTGAACAAAAAGCTTCTTATATAAGTCATCAACATTGAATCTTGCCTGTACAATTGATAACATCACAAATAATGTAACATGTACAGTTGACTTTTTGTACACTCATTTAGGGATAGGAGTAAATAAAGATTACCTTTACGCATGTCCACAAATCATCCTTTTTTTCCTGCTCAACATTCCTCCAATCATCATAAGTGACCGGCACAAGCTCTCGTGCCAACGTACCCAGGTATGAAGATAACCACTTAGAGTGCAGACAGATAGGTTGTCCCCTTTCATTAAATTCCACCTCTACGCATTCTTTAGCATTTAAGCTTAATGTTCTCATCTTTGTAGGACCTCTTTTTCTCTTTGCCAATCTTTCCTCATCTTCAATTTTTTGATCAACAGGAACTTCAGGAGAAGGCACCCTTTGCACATTAGAATGTTGGACAGGAGAGGGATTTGATCCTCTTTCAGAATCCCGAAGGCCTTCATTTCCTTGTTGCGAGATTGAAATTGCTGCTAATCTTAATTTCTTCGTGTGCTTCTTCTCAGGTTTTGAACTCTGTATAATTATTATTAAATCAGATTAATAAAAAATATATATATAACAGGTGAAAAATTACAAATATATGAACATTGTTACACCCTGGATATGAAGCACCTTTCTAACACTAAAAGAAACAAATAAAAGTCCCCAAAAAAATATACTCCTTCCATCCCAAAACAAACTTCTCATTTTTCCAATGCAAGCAGCTTTCTGGGACAGAGGGAGTATCTATTTTTTGATGATGATAAAATTTAAGTCTTACCTCTACATTGTCATTAACCATTATGATGATGTTAACAATTAACTAAGGTCCAGTGTTCAAAAGCTCTCAAGATCCACCTGTCATGATAAGAGTATACCATAAGAAATATGTTAGTACAAGCAATAAAATAATACATATGCTACACAACAAATAAATAAATATAAACAAATATGCATGTAAAAGTAAATAAGTAAACACTATCTGTACAAGTAATGAAATATACAAATATGCTATATTTTCAAAGTTCATTCATTTTCCAAACCCCACAACTATAAACTGCTGTAAAAGCTAAAGTTCTGAGACAAATATGCACTCTTTCTGATGGCAATTTTCGAAACTCACCTTCTTCAACCTTAGGAACTTGTACAACAACATGATTTTGCTTTTAACATTGCATTCCAACTATTACTAGTTCATAACCCCAATTAAAATCTCAATCATTTAATTTACATGTAACTTTGTTTCATTCAATTCTATAACAAAACCTAATTACCTCAATTTAAAACCACACAATCATACTCTATACACACCCATCTACAAATGCAAACACACATGGTAGGGACATACACATAATTCCTTTCAATTTGTGTATCAAAATTCAAAACCATATCACAATTCTAGTAAACAATATTAATAATTTAAGATATATACGAAGCACATAAAAACACACACAATTAAAAATGCATAAACACTGGTTTTATTTATCGTAACACATCTGATTCCAATTAGCCTCTTTCGCAAAATGGTTCCACCATAGTAATGAAATAAACATATATACCACAAGTAATGAAATGAATAAGTATGGCAGTACAAGTAATAAATTAAAAGTATACTCATACCAATTTTCCATCACAACCCACTCTTGCGCAACTACTATCTTGGGACTGGTTTTATCAAGAAAAGATACATACATTGGGTTATACGACAATTCATCGCTCTCATCCTCGTTGTTATCATAGATTTACATATCATTATAACCTCTAGGTGGTGGTCTCACAACAACTTGCCAATTTGATGTATTGCTTTCTTTCTAGTAGAATACTTGTGAGGCTTGTGTTGCTAGTATAAAGGATCTCCTTTAAATTGATCTTGAAATTGATTGAAGTTGACTAATGTAAATCCATCTTCAACTTTCACTCCACGATAAATATTCGCCCAGTTGCACTTAAATAAAAGAATCTGAAAAATGTGATAGTCCAACACTATAATGTCACGCAAGATCCCATAGTGACCTATTGTGCTGCTACTACGTACTGTAGTTGCTTCAAGTGAAACACCACTATTCTGTGTGAACTTTTCAGTATCCTTGGTGCGATATCGACGGCCATTTATTATAAAGCCAGAATAGGAGATTGCTTGCCTACTTGGCCCATACGCTAACCACTTTATTGTTTCAGAAACTTCACATGTGGCCCTTTGCTCTTTAACCTTATTTTTGAACCAATTAGAGAAAGTCTCCGAATGCAACTTTGCAAGATCATCATCAGACAGATTGGCATGTAACATCTTCAACTCTTCCATGCGCATCCTAAAATAAAGAATTAGTGGAAACATTCTTAAGGTATAAAGTGGACAAAATTTCATTGAACTTAAACTTACTCTTCATATGGTTCAACTTCTGCCGTATTAAACAACACATAACGATGACCATTCAGCATGTCTTCCTTAGACAATATAGTATGCTCTCCTTTAGAAATTGGTCGCCCCTCAAATGTTTTTTCATCTTCATAATCTTCATTACGATCGTGGGTTTCACCAAGTGCAAAAGCTTTCTTATTGTACTTACTACAAAATCTCATGGACTCTTCCGCAAGATAGTTTTCACATATGCATCCTTCAGGACGAGCAGGATTTCTAACATATTCCTTGCATATCTTCATAAATCTAAAAAGAATGAATACAAAATGTGAAGGACAAATATATTTTAAGGATACATAATCTCAAAGAAAGGTTTAAAATACCTTTCAAACGGATACATCCAATGAAATGTATTTGGTCCACAAATACGTGTTTCTCGTCCTAAATGCATTGTCATAGAAAAATGAACACAAACAAAGTAATGCATTTCTTGGCCCTTTCGGTAAAATTCCACTCAGTGCGACCGGCAATAATTGTTGCATCAATACATGGTAATCATGGGACTTGAGTCCAAGTATCTTGGCATCTTGTGCAAAACAAGTTGCAATATTTGAACTGTACCCGTCCGGAATCTTCAAATTTCTTAGTCGCCAATAAAATGTCTCAATCTCAGCATCTGTTAACGTATGTTGGGCTGCTGGAAGAAATACTTTCCCATTGCCTTCAACCCTTGCGTGCAACTCAGGTCAAATTCTCATTTCTTCCAAATCTTTACGAGCACTAGGACCATCTTTTGATTTTCCTTTAATATCAAGCAAAGTGCAAACTACACTCTCACCACAATTCTTTTCAACGTGCATCAAATCTAAAAAGTGGCGAACTGGCAAATGCTGAAAAGAAGAAGATTATATAACATTATTAACTAATAACTACATCATTATATTGAACGTATTATTAAAATTTAAAATTTATCATACCTCGTAATAAGGCAACTCAAACAAGATTGTTTTTTTCTTCCACATGATGACCTTTATTTTCTTCTTTTTATTTGCCTTCTTCCTTTTCTTTCACCCCTTACCCTTTCCCCGTCTATGTCTTGTTTCTTCATCATTACTCATTTCATCCCATTTTCCAAAATTATTTTCAATCCCATTAACAACTTCTAAAACTTCCGAGCCAGTCAATAAGGGAGGTTTCTCTCTCTTCTCATGGGTTCCATCAAACCAAATCTTCTTTTTTTGATAAGGATGATTGGGTGCAAGGAACCGCCGATGGCCCATATATGCACATTTGCCGTTGTGACGTAGCCATATTGAACTAGTGTCAACACCACAAATAGGACATGCCTTCTTACCTTTCGTCGTACACCCAGCTAGATTTCCATAAGCTGGAAAATCATTAATTGTCCACATGAGAATGACCCTTAAATTAAACATGCTTTTCGTTTAAGCATCGTACACCTCAACCCCACTTATCCATAACTCTTTTAAATCTTCAATCAATGGCCTCAAATATACATCGATATCATTTCCTGGTTGCTTTGGCCCAGGGATTAACAAAGTTAGCATCAAATTTTCCCTTTTCATGCATAACCAAGGGGGGAGGTTGTAGTTAACAAGCATCACAGGGCAGCAACTATGTGTAGAACTTAGATTACGGTAAGGATTAAATCCATCCGTAGAAAGTCCAAGCCTAAGGTTCCGAGGATCAGATGAAAAACTAGGCCATTTACTATCAATAAACTGCCACTGAGGCGAGTCAACCGGATGTCGCATCTTGTTATCCTTACTACGATGACTGTTATGCCACAAAATTTGCTCAGAATTCCCAGCTGATCTAAACATCCTTCTAAATCTAGGAATTATAGGGAAGTATCTCAAGACCTTGGATGGTACCCCCTCCTTGATTTTACGCTCATCTCCTTTTCCTACAATTTTCCACCTGGATTTTCCACACCTCGGACAGTTGTCTAGGTCTGCCAAGTCTTTTCTAAATAGACAACAATCATTAGGACATGCATGTATTTTTTCATAACCCAAGTCAAATGTCTTAAGTAACATTTTAGCAGCATATGTAGAACTAGGAAGTTCATTCTTCTGTGGAAGCATGTCACCTACGATTTTGAGAAGCTCGGTAAATGCTTTATCAGAAATACCATTAATAGCTTTATGTTTGAAAAGCACAACTGTGGCTGTCAACTTTGTATAGTCACTACAACCCGTATACAAGGGAGTTTCTGCATCTTCTAATAATTTTGAAAACTCCTCATCGCCCATTAGTCCATTATAATTTGGAATCTCTTCCTCGTCACGTGCATCAATGAACATCCTGTATATATCCGATAATTCATCGTGATCACATGTCATTTTGGAGGAAGTGCTAGGACGTTATTCCCCGTGAAAAATCCATACATCGTATGTCTTATCCATCCCATACATCACCAAGTGTGAAACTACTTCATCACTAGTTTGATAATCCATATTTCTGCATCCAGTACAAGGACATCGAATTTTGGAAGGATTTCCTAGCTTTCCCAAACTTACTGCTACAAATTTTATTACTCCTTCCATGTATGCCGGACTTGGCCTACAAACAAAAGTATATATATTACGTACATAGCTAGCACAAGACGACCTCTAAGTACCAAACCACTTTTGAGCTTAGAATAAAACCTTGGCATATTCACCCACGCTTTATCCATCGAATAAGAATTGCGAGTTCACCTAGAGTATCAAGAGCACTACAAAGGATGATAAGATTAGTGTAGTTTGACAAGAGAGGGTCGGGAACATATCACAATAACAACAGAAAGAATTAATATGACTATAGTAAAAGGTTTATGCAAGATTTACTGAAAATAATTATAGTTATGAAATAAAAACCAAGTAATATCAAGTTCTCATGTCATAGTAGCAACAAACCAAAACAGTAGCAATAAAGTTTGTAATCAAGCTATTATTTCAATTACTTCTATAAAGTCAAAATCACTGCTCGTACCAAAAAGAAATACGACAACAACAACAACAATTTATTCAAACTAAACCCTCCAACAACAACAACAATAACAACAACAACAACAACAATTAAAGCCTAATTTCTTGTCGTTGATAATCTATTTCAAGAAAGGGCTAGAGCTAGGAAAAGACAATACCGTTTTGTTGTTCATTTTTTGTTTTGTTTGTGGAGAACCACGGTGCGATGTCCTCTCCGTTGTCAAGAGTGCTCTGATCTATCACCAGAATCAAATCCAATATTATAAGAAATAGTGGTAGTTATCAAATTAGGGGGAAAAACAGATTTTCAGCTCTGTCAGTATTTCAATTGAGCACCATATGCACCAACTCTAATTGGAAAAATAAATACATGTAATTCACAGAAAAATAAAGTAGAAACCTAGATCATATACTCACGTTTCTACCGGACTGAATATAAAAACACAAAGAATACCAAGAAATTCCTAAAACACTAAAATTGAGGCTTGAATAACTGAAAACCTAGTTCTAATACAGTACAGTACAGTCCCATTTGACCAAAACAGACTATATGTGTTCGTTTGTGCTGTAAAAAGGAATAGAGTGGGGAATAACCTGGAGTCTTGGAGCTTGACGGTGGACTTCTTCTCAACGCCGAGTACAACGGTGTCGGTACCACGAACACCGATGGCAGGGTTTCCCTTCCGGACGGCTTCAAGGGCGTACTCGACCTGGAAGAGATGACGGTCAGGGGACAAAGACTGTAATGGCTCATTGTCGTTGTGCAGAGCCCGAGTGTCGAGTGCAACTCCCAACCTCCGATGCCTAAATCGACGCCAGATTTGAGTGTAATTGATGCGCAGCTCCAACGGACCGGTAATCGTCGATTCAGATTAGTATTTGGGAGAATCAATTTGGTTGAAGGGTGAAGGGTTAGGGCGCAAGAGATAGAGAGAGAGAGAGGGGGGGGTGTTTTGCGGCAGTATTGATTTCTTTTTTGGGGAAAAGGGTTTAGTTTATTTGATACTTTGCGGGAAGTAAAATTTTTGGCGGCCCGTTTAACTTTTTCACTTTTAATTGTTTTTTTTCTCTCTCTCTAATTTAAGCCAATTCAATAGAAACATTGTAATTAATTAAATTTACAACATTTAATATAAACGTTGTAATATGAATTTTTACAACGTTTAATTTTGCAAAACATTGTAAAATTTACAACGTTTGGTACAAAACGTTGTCTTTTTACCAATATTACAACGTTTAGTAAGCAAAATGTTGTTATTTAGGAAATTCAACAACGTTTAACAAAAAACGTTGTAATAGGACCCTATTACAACGTTTTTCCATAAATGTTGTAGAAAAAAACGTTGTAAATGACTGTTTTTGTTGTAGTGCCAGGAAAAGTACTAGTGGAACTTGCCAGTTTCTTGGTGATCGGTTGGTGTCTTGGTCCTGTAAGAAGCAAGCATCAATATCCACTTCTACTACCGAGGCTGAGTACATAGATGCCGGCAGTTGCTGTTCACAGATCATTTGGATGAAGCAGCAGCTGGTTGACTATGCAATTCCAACTCAAGTTTGTCCCATCTATTGTGACAACCAATCTGCTATCTCGGTATCAAACAATCCAGTCATGCATTCCAAAACCAAGTACATAGACATCAAGTACCACTTTATGAAGGAACATGTAGAAAAAGGCAATGTTGTGCTGCTCAAAGTCCATACCGTTTTCCAAAGAGCAGACATATTGACAAAGCCCTTAGATTAGAAATGATTTGAATTCCTCAGAGGTGAGCTAGGTATGATTGATTATTATTGTTAAAAATGTGCTAACTTTGCTACCTTGTGTTAGTTTGCCGATCTCGTCAGCATTGTGTAAAAACCATGCCGACCAACTCATCTTGCCGAATAATATGACTTGCCGATTTTCAAAATTCAAATATCAGCATGAAAATCTCTTATCGGTAGATCTTATCTGAAAAGATAATATTCTCTGACACATGACGTAAGCACGTCAAATCAAAGGTACAATCGGTCACACCACCTCTCTGACACGTGTGTGTACCGCCTTACCCAAATCGTGTCAAAGCTTTATCCTAAATCCTTATGATTAATCAGAAAGGTAACTTTTAATATTTTCAATATTTTTGTTTCCATTCTTACCCCTTCTCTCTTCTAAGTTTAACCGTCTATATTCAACCGTCCGGTATGCGCATTAAATTTATTGTGTGCGCACGTTATCCGAGATATTCGTTAAAGTTAAACTCCTCATTATTTCTCCTTCTCCCATGCAAACCCTTCCTATTCTCTCTCTTCCGTAACATATAAATAGCCACACTTAATCTCTTCATTCTCTTTTCGCTCTTGCTATCTCTTTAACTCTCTCATTATCAAGCCTTTGTCTTTCATCTTCTACTACTCAACAGATTTCCCCATCTCGCTTAAAATCTGGTAATAGTTGATTACATTACTCTTGTTTATCTCAAATTCATTTTGAACTAACTGATTTTAACATGTGAGATTTCTTGAGTACTTTTGCAGATAATGACGAGCAACGAAAAGGATATCTATGGAGGTTATGTTGACTCATCGTTCTTCGACGACTTGAACGACAGAGATTTCTTGAAGAGTTTATTGATTGGTTCTCTTCTTGATTCGTTCATCACTCCGACCGGTGTTGAATTCATGTTCTTGAGTCAAGTGCAAGAATTCTTATCCAACTCAGAGGTCATTTCAGCTCCAAATGATTCTTCTACCTTCATCTCCATCAACTCCACCGTCGTCGGCATGCCTATTTCAGTTACTCCATCATCTATTTCTGCTGTCTTTCCTCTTCTTGGAAAGACAGGGTCTTCCTCCATTTCTGACAAGACTTTGGACAAGGCATGGACCCTTATGAGGGGATCCGGTCCTAGGCAAAGTGGAGATAACCACTTGAAGGCTCATTACAGGAGGAGATTTATGCCCTTGCTGAAATTGTTGATAGATGTCTAGTGTGCAGATCTGGCTCTCACATCCATATAACTGATGTGCAGTTTGAGGCTATGGCCGCTATTGTATTACAAGTTGAATTCAACTGGTGTGTCTATCTTTTTCGAGTCATTGCCATTACTGCCGTTAAGTGGAAAGAGGACAGGTGAAAGAACAAGGCTCATCCTGGAAAGGGTTGTCACTATATGCTGATAAGCATCATTTTGAGGAACAACTCTGCCATTATCAGAGCCTCTCCTTACCCTCCAAGCTTTCTCTTCAGCAATCTTAAGTTTTTCAAGTTGACAGATTGGAAAAGTATCTCAAAGAAATCTTCTCCGGTTCTGCTCCTGTTCCTCCTTCTGTAGGAACCCCAAAGAAGAAGAAAGCAAGAAAGGTTGTTTCAGTTGCTACCGATCCACCTGCTACTATTTCTACTCCTTCTCCGTCTACCGACAGGATTCTTGCTGACTCAACTCCTGCTGCTCCAAGGAAAAGGAAACTGGTCAAGGCTGCTGACAAAGAGCCAACCAAGAAGTCAATGGTTATTTCTGCTGATAAACTATCTGCCGTTCAAAGGCAAAAATCTGTTGCTGATCAGATTAAGTCGTCCAAGTTTCCTTCCGCTGATCCTAGAGCCAAGCTAATTAGATTTTCACCACCTTTACTTTCCGGTGCTTCTCTTGCTGGTCCTCCCTCTATTGTTGTTAAATCTGAAGAAGCTGTCGCCGATGTAGCTGAAGAATCTGTTGCCGATGTAGCTAAGGAATCTATGGTTGTAAGAAAATGCAGACCAGTCAGAAATACCATTTTTCATCTTTTCTTCTGGAATCACTGGTCCCTCATCAATAAAGTCTTACAGAAGAATTGGGTGTTTCCCATAGATCATCCTCATCCCTTCATTCACCGATTGCTTCAATTCCATGAAGAGAGAAATGAGCTGGTCCCTCCAGGCAATAGAGCTGACTATGTTGATTACACAAGCCTGAACAGAATTACCGATGTGTACAATGAGAAGTTTGTCGCCCCTTAGAAAGTTTCAGCGGTTGTCAAAAGCTGAACTTAGACTGAACTTTAGGCGCTACTTTGATTTGATGCCACTTCCCTAGAATCAGGTCTATCTTTTCCAACACAGGATTAGACAAGACCTGATGGTTCAAAGTGTATGGGTAGCTTATGCCTCTTTGTTCAATCAGCAGTCTAACTTTCTTGAGTTTGATCCTTATCAAATGGGGAGACCAGAAGATGACGATGACTTGCTGGTTTACAATGATAGTGAGACCAGCTCTAGTGGTCCTCAGGATGATCAATTCGTGCTGAGTGTGAAGAAGATCACCATTGATCTGATTAAGGACTCTGAAGCCTTTCTCTCAAGTCGAGCTGCCGAACAACCAGCAGCTGCTCCCCTTCCGACTCCCAGAAATTCTGTTGATGCTGCTGATTTTGTTTGTGCTCACAAGACTGCCGATGAAACTCTTTCATCTACTGAATCTATCAGTGATGACAAGATGTCCATCAGCATTATTTACAAGAAGCCCTCTACTCCTACTAGCGTATCGTCGGCTGATGCATTTGCTGACTCAGTCTTGCTTAGTTCTATCCTAGATCTTAGTAAAGGAGGAGGTCCTGCTGATAAAGTTGCTTTTGATAGAGTAAAGTCCATGGCTGCAAGATACCCACGGGAAATGGAAAGTTCCCTCGAGAATCAATCACGGAACCTTATTTTCAAGTAAAACGGAGTCGCCACGTTAGTTTAACTTTAAACCTAAACTTAACGAAAAAAGGTAAGATAAAAAGGATTTGGAGGTCACATTACGCTTTGGGAAGAACTTAAACAGAGTTCACCCAAAGTGCCTCGGAAAAACCGAGTCTCCCTAGTTTGTTGACCAAAAAAAATGTGCAAGTGTGTGTGTGTTTATTTTGGAAAATGGGAGAAACCGACTTGTTTTTTAGAAGGTGATTTTAGAAATAAAATGTAGGCATGTTAATGCTGTCGCGACCCCGACCCGCGGTCCGGAATACGCGAGCTGGACGTCGACTTAAAACCAAAACTCTAAAATATAGAAGTAAAAAAAAAATTCCATTTTGAACCGAAAGATGATAACACAAGGTTTTACAAATCCAAGTTTTAAATCAACAAAGTACATCTAACATAAGCTCCACAGCTTATGCCCAAAAGAATAAAATATACAATTCTTAATGACGTCAATAATGGTGACACTATCCCCAAAAGGTTATACATTTAAATAATGTAAACCGATCCATAACAACCTGCCCCAAAATCTCAATCCTCTCGACGTCCTCCTCGATCCGTGAATCCTAATCCTTTTCCTCCTGGGGGGGGGGGGTTAAGGAAAAACAAAGATGGAAATAAACGGGGTGAGATAAAATCTCAGTAAGTTACTAATGCAACTACATGACATGCTAATATGAAATGACCGATAGCAATTAACATAAGATAGATAGCAGCGGAATAATAAGTGACATGCTGTCGAACAGTAACATCCAATAATCAATCATATAAATAAACATATAACAACAAATGAGAGGCTCCCTATCGCCAACCGTCCCATACCGGTTGGAAATAACGACCAGCTCATCATGCAACACATAAAGCTGAAATAAACACTCATAAGTGGATACATAGCCAAGGTTTCACCCAACTGAAAGAACCAAATAAAGGTCGCTGCGCAGCTTCAATAATCAACAATCAACATCTTCATAGCAGCATGAAAGCTCGAAGAGAAAACCCCGGTACCGGAACCAATAACCATAAAAGTGTCACAAAGGACAAGGACCATGACACAAAGTCATGCCCGATAGCTAGATACATTCACAAAGGAAGCTAACTTATCCTTTCCAAGGCCAATCTGGAAAAGGGGTATAGAAGGGGGCAAAACAATGGTCAACATTATAATGGACTTGGCTTTGCCATTATAATCTTTCCCATCGCCCGATGCAACAAATATGCCAGCTGGCTTCCAATTAAATGCTAAGAAATAATATATTAGCATGAACAAACAACTTAAGGTTCCAAAGTAGGGAACCATACCAAGAAGTCACCAAGAAAGTGAAATGAACTAACAATAACCAATTAAGGTGCTCTAATAATTTCCACAATAATAACACCAATCCCTTATCACATTTGATCACAAAGGATCCAGTTAACTCAATCATACAAGCAAAACTATTCACTCATCTCGAAGAGCTCAAGGAGAGCTTTAAAATGATAGTTTATTCGTCCAAAACGGAGTTCGGATGAGAAAGTTATGGAGGAAACAATTTTAGAAGAAAAGGGAAGAATATACCAGAGTCCCAGCTTGGCACGACCGTGCCTAAGAAAGTGGCACGACCGTGCCAATCATGACGGAAGGAAAGGGAATTTTAGCGCGACCGTGCCAATCATGACGGGAGGAAAGTGAATGTTGCACGACCGTGCCAAATAAAGGAGCACGACCGTGCCAGAAGAACAATGCCCAGATTCTTCCTGGGTTCACCAATTTCGAACCAAAACACAACCTTCACTAAATGCTCAAAGTCAAAGCTTTCAACTAGATTCCAAGGTACTAAAACCACATCTAAACATCAAGGGAACCTAAACAACACCACCTAACAACTCAAAACAAAATTTAAACCCACATTCACATATTCACCATTTTTAATCAAAAATTCAAATAAATTCCAAACAAATTCAAAACTCAACCAAACTTCAAATATAACACATCAAACATTATCTAAACATGATATGAACATTTTAGCATCAAAATGGGGGAAAAGTAACTTACTTGATAATCTCAAAGTTGACGGAATTCAATTCTTTTTTGTTCTACGCGATCCTATCGACGATCTAAACAAGGTTCATGTTTTAAGAAATGAGAGATTACAAGAGGAAGAGGAAGAAATGAGGAGAGAAGGAGAGAAGGAGAGAAAGAAAACTTACCACAATTGCTAGAGAGAGAGAGAGATGGCTGGAAAGTGATGGTGAGGAGTGAGGGAGGAGAGGGAGTAGGGAGGGAGTAGATGAAAAATTATTCAAAATGTTACAACGCTGGCCCCTTCCCCAACTACTAACACAATTACTTACACTCCCGACTAACAATTAAGACTCAACACTCCCACACTAGCCCAAATAACTCGAATAAAATGCTAGGCATAAATATTATAACACATAAATTGCACACATAATTATTTAAATAAATAATAATTTAAATAAATAAATAAGCAAATAATTAAATAATAATCATTTAATTACTAATAAAATAGAGCCTAGATTTCGGGTCGTGACATTATTGTGACATCCCACCAATGTGTGTGCGAGATCCGTTTGATATGATTTGATTGGTACTACTTATACCACCAAGATGCATCTTCTTTTCGGAAGCTCATCTCATAAGAACTTCAAGGTTAAGCGTGCTTGACTTGGAGCAATTCTGGGATGGGTGACCCACTGGGAAGTTTCTCAGTGAGCACGTGAGTGATGACAAAAACGTGCTGAAAAGACTCGTGGTGGTTTGTGGGGCCAGTCCATCAAATCTAATAGCGTTCCGACCTGGTGCTTCGGGGCGGGACGTTACAAATGGTATCAGAGCGGGTCCCGGCCGGAAGTGTGGAGCAAAGTGTTGTGCGGAACAAAGTGCACATTGCAGAGTCGGTGGGAGTCACCTCTTGAATCCGTACGAGCGACCTCTTGAATCCACACTGCCCGGGGTTCCGATCCAAGTGGGTCTTGCCGAGGACGGCAAGGATCCAAGGTGGGGAGATTGTGACATCCCACCAATGTGTGTGCGAGATCCGTTTGATATGATTTGATTGGTACTACTTATACCACCAAGATGCATCTTCTTTCGGAAGCTCATCTCATAAGAACTTCAAGGTTAAGCGTGCTTGACTTGGAGCAATTCTGGGATGGGTGACCCACTGGGAAGTTTCTCAGTGAGCACGTGAGTGATGACAAAAACGTGCTGAAAAGACTCGTGGTGGTTTGTGAGGCCAGTCCATCAAATCTAATAGCGTTCCGACCTGGTGCTCCGGGGCGGCGCGTTACAAATGCCCTTTTATTTTTTGATAATTTTGAACAAAAGAGATAAACTACCCAAGTAAAATAAGGTATTCTTAGGGACGGACTTTCACTTAGCCATGGAAAATGCTAGCAAAGTCAAGAGGGACAATCTTGGTTATCCTATGCATCAAACCCATGTAAGAATAACCAAGACCAAGGTCAAGGCCATGGTTTGAGCAATCATTGGAGAATAATAACAATAATATCTTTACTTGGATAGAACCATAACTTGGATGAATAAAGATGGTCAACTTTATCATCCAAGTAAGGTAATCATTACAAGATTAAAATAAATAAAAGCTTTTCTTGGATAAATCATTACTTGGATGAATAAAGAGTGTGGCTTTATCCTCCAAGTAAGATAAACAAGAAAAGATTTGAAATAAAGACTTTTAAATGGAAATAAACATTAAAGATTAAGACTTTAAATGTAACAAATCCCATCTCCATTTAGTTCATCATTTTAATGCACTATTGAAGTGCAAGATGAAGCTTTTAGGATCATGTGGGTATTTGGATCCAAGTTATATAAAGATTACATGAATAAATAAAGACTTGTAAAATAAAGACTTGTAAATGTAAATGACTTGTAAATGTAAAGACTTGAAATTAAATTGCATAAATGTAAAGATATAAATTAAATTGCATAAACATAAATGACGTAAATGTAACAAATACTCCTCTCCACTTAGTTCATCATTTTAATCCACCATAAAAGTGTAAGATGAAACCACTGGGATTATAAGAGTATTTGGATCCAATCATATACATATATAAAGACTACATATTTATGAGGAAGAAAATAAACAAGTCCAATATCCCAACAAGAACAATATAAAGATGATAATAAAAGTAAATACTTGAAATTAAAGATGACAACAAAGTAAAGATTCAACCTTTAAGCAAGCTTGGGGTAAATCATTAATTGATTGACCCAAGTTTGCCTCTTTTCTTCACTTAGAGATCTTGGACTCTAAGATTTTACTTAACATGGATTGATCACCATCTTTTACAAAGAAAATCACTCAATTTTGGAGAGAGAAAAATTTTAGAGAGTAACTTTTGGAGAGAATTCTCCCTTTAAATGAGAGAGGATGACCTCTCTATTTATAGCATGGATGGGGGGCTTGTTTGCAAATTAAAGTTACATTTTGGCCCTTCAACTATTGGCTTGTTACTTGCTTAGGGGCTAAGCAAAAATAGGATATTCTTTTGTCACAGATTGGATTCTTTTTTTATCATAAAATTGGTTGAAATTGGATCATTTTTTTGCACAAAATGGAGCATTTTTGGCTGAGAATTAACCTTCTAGAAGGAGGGCATGTGGGTGACACAAGGGGGGTGAAGGCCCAATCAGAAATTGCCAAGGAGAGGCTGTGAGGGTGAGGGGACAAAGTGGGAATGACAGACCAATCACAGCGCGCCACGTGGGGGGGTTTGTCTGGCGACTGGAGCGCACGTGGGGGACAAGGCGCGTGAGGCTGGCGGTTGTCGAATTCCTGGAGAAAACGCGCCTAGTAGGTGCACTTTCAAGAAGCTCGCGTGCGCCTTCAAGAAGCGCACATACCAGGTGCGACCGCCTCCCCTTAACCCCTTTTCTAGAAATTCCCACAACGTCCTTTTGGGCTTTGTGGGGATTTAACTTAGGTCTTAGGTCCATTTTTATTACCAAAAGGCCCCTCCCCTTTCTGGAATGATTTTGTTAATACCCAGAAGGCCCCTAAACTTCTAGTATGACCTAAATACCTCCCAAATTCCCCCTCAACTCCACAATTTAATTATTTTGAGCATGATGATCCAGATCGGGGTACTTACAGAGCCCCTCGGCAATGGCACTTTTGAAGAAATCGGGGTTGTCGATAAAAGAAAGAATCCCGATCCGGCGAGCTATCAAGGTAGGAGAGATGGTGACCAAGGTGGTCGAGTGGCTGGACCCTTATGTTTTAAAGGATTCCTACGTATCCCTATCTGAGGGAATAAATCCGGTCGTAGTTCTGGGGTGAGAGACTTTAAGGCTACTCAAACCTAAAGGTGACCATTAAGGTCGGGTGAGGAACTTGGCGTCTCAAACCTGAGGGTTAGGTGGATATCTGTTATCCTCTCCTAAAATGTAGGGGAATATCTGTCATTCTCTCCTAAAGTGTAGGGGAATATCTGTCATTCTCTCCTAAAGCATAGGAGAATATCTGCCATTCTCTCCTAGAGGCATGGGCTTGACACACGTCTGGTTAGAGGCAGGGCTTGGTCAAATTGGCTTTATATAGAGGGTTGACTACAAGGAACGGGCATGACTCTCGGTGGGTCAGAGGCAGGAGTTGGTCAACTTGGATTTATGGAGAGGGTTGACTACAAGGAACGGGCATGACTCTCGGTGGGTCAGAGGCAGGAGTTGGTCAACTTGGATTTATGGAGAGGGTTGACTACAAGGAACGGGCATGACTCTCGGCGGGTCAGAGGTGGGACTTGGTCAACTTGGCTCTATAGAGAGGGTTGACTATAAGGAACGGGCATGACTCTCGGTGGGTTAGAGGTGGGACTTGGTCAACTTGGCTCTATGGAGAGGGTTGACTACAAGGAACGGGCATGACTCTCAGCGGGACTTGGTCAACTTGGCTCTATAGAGAGGGTTGACTACAAGGAACGGGCATGACTCTCGGTGGGTCAGAGACGGGATTTGGTCAACTTGGCTCTATAGAGAGGGTTGACTACGAGGAACGGGCATGACTCTCGGTGGGTCAGAGGCGGGATTTAGTTAACTTGGCTCTATGGAGAGGGTTGACTACAAGGTAGCGGGACTTGGTCAACTTGGCTCTATAGAGAGGGTTGACTATAAGGAACGGGCATGACTCTCGGTGGGTCAGAGGTGGGATTTGGTCAACTTGGCTCTATAGAGAGGGTTGACTACAAGGAACGGGCATGACTCTCGGCGGGTCAGAGGCGGGATTTGGTCAACTTGGCTCTATGGAGAGGGTTGACTACAAAGAACGGGCATGACTCTCGGCGGGTCAAAGGCGGGACTTAGTCAACTTGGCTCTATGGAGAGGGTTGACTACAAGGAATGGGCATGACTCTCTGCGGGTCAGAGGCGGGACTTCGTCAACTTGGCTCTTTGGAGAGGGTTGACTACAAGGAACGGGCATGACTCTCGGTGGGTTAGAGGCGGGACTTGGTCAACTTGGCTCTATGGAGAGGGTTGACTTAAAGGATGGTCTTACGTCATTTTGGACTGCCGGGACAAAGGCTTTAGCCTAAAATGATCACTCTGGGTCAAGGATTAGCTTGGGTCAACTCCTCCTTTTGGGAGTTTGACAGAAAAAACTGGTCTTACATCCGACTAAGGACTGCCAGGACAAAGGCTTTAGCCTAAAATGACCACTCTGGGTCTAGGCTTAGCTTGGGTCAACTCCACCTTTGGGTAGTTTGACGGGAAAACTGGTCTTACGTCTGACTAAGGACGGCCGGGACAAAGGCTTTAGCCTAAAATGACCACTTTGGGTCCAGGCTTAGCTTGGGTCAACTCCACCTTTGGGGAGTTTGACGAGAAAACTGGTCTTACGTCCGACTAAGGACGGCCGGGGACAAAGGCTTGAACCTAGAATGACCACTCTGGGTCAAGGTTTGACTTGGGTCAACTCCACCTTTGGGGATGATTGACACTTTTTCTTAACACTGGGGGAGAGCCTAGGGGCGACCTTTGTGGATGAAAAAGTCCAAGATTTTGGAAAATCATTCTTTGATCAAAAGCATTTTCTTGAAACATTGTTTTTGACAAATGACACCAAATGGACAAATTTGGAAATGCTTATTTCTAAAGGCAAATATTTTAACGAAGCATGTTAGTCAAATTTTTTATTTTAACTTAACCATGAGGTTTGTCATGCATAAAGTCCTTTGGATCTTTGTCCATTTCTTAGGAGTGATCGGGAATAGAGAACCCTTTTGTCGTTGATGTTGGGGTAGCCCCATGTCCTTGTTGTCATTGATGTCAGATCGTCGATGTGGAGGTAGCCCCATATCCTTATGGTTGTTTATGTCGGGGTAGCCCAATGTCTTTGTCGTCGTTGATGTGGAGGTAGCCCCATGTCCTTGTGGTTGCTGATGTCGGGGTAGCCCCAATATGACCTTTGAAGTGAGGTTAGGAACCCATCCCTTTTTCATGACGCACCCTTTCTTTTGCCTAGGCCGCCCTTGCGGGTTTTCAACCTAGCGGGGATCTCTTTTGCGTCTTTTATAGCACACCCTATTTTTTTGCCTAGGCCGCCCTTGTGGGTTTTCGACCTAGCAGGCTACATTTTTGGTGCCCTTTTTTTTATTTTTATGAGTGATCCAGCCGACTCCATAAAACGGGTACTCAAAGTATTTTTCTTGGAGGAAACTTGCAAGGGCATTTTATTTGGGAGAGAGTCCCTTTATGCTGATGAGCTCTTTGAGCAATGTATCATGAAATGGGAGAAGGCCCTTGCGTGACACAACATAAGTGTTTAGCTCTTGCCTAAGATGGAGAAAAGAAGACTTGTTGAGACATTTGAAATTTGCCTTAGTTAATATCATCAAATGCTTGCTTGAATGGACCATGTTTGTCATTAAGTCAAGATTATAGCAAGAAATTAGCCTTAACATGTATAAATGTTGTGATAAATTAAGATTAAGATTCGATCAATGGAAAGATCGGGAGGAGAATGTGTTTAGAAGGTGGAATTGGTCATTGTCTGGGAAATTTGTCATTGAAGGGACCAAGGGACAAGAACTTGGTCATTTTGAGAGGACCACGGTTTGATGGTTTTGTTTCATGCTATGACCGGACCCAAAGGTTGCCTACGTTCCCCTTAGTTTTAGGAGCTCAGGTCGCCGTAGTTCGGCGATGTGAATCGTCTTTTGCTGAAGTCGGTGTCCTTTTGAAGGATGTTGTTTCTCTTTTGATGTAGATCACTTTGCTCTGTGGTGAACTCCTTGGGATGGACCTTTTGGGGTAAACCCTTTTTTGGTGTGAACTCCGTTTGAGATGAATGGGCCCTTTTGAGGTGAGTCCCTTCTTGGTTGTCTTTTGAGATAGACTTCCTTTCTTGCGAACCCTTTGGGGGCAAACTTTGCGGTGAACTTTTGAGGGGAACTTCCTCTTCACATATATTCATTTCCTTCTTTTCACATATTCATTTCCTCTCCCTCTTCTCATTTTTTTTTTCTTTTCTTTCCTTCTTTCCTTTTTTTTTTTGGAGGGAGAGGGGAAACATTACCCCCAACTTGCTTTCTTGGGCATTGACTCATTTGTAGCCCCTTGGTGGCATGTCTGTCATTTTCGGCTTTGACTTTGAAGATCCGGGAAGCCCTTTGCTAAAATGCGCACGCGCGATCACGGTTGAATCTTGGTGGTTGAGCAACAACATCCTTACCTTTTCATTGTCTTGGGATACCTTTGATGTGCATTAAGAATTTGTATCGGAAAGCTGTATCAAGTTGTGTATCGGGAAATGTGTATCGGAGATGTGTATGAAGGGAGACTTGCCATTAATGGTTTCTTCATGCCAATTGATCACAACATATATTCACATCAAGATTAATTGTCACTTAGCATTTTTCATTTGTGTTAGGTCCATTCGTCCTTAATGAGTCGTCAATGACTAGTATGCTTAGAAGTCAATTCATCATTTTAGGGACGTAGCAATCAGTTGATAATAACAAGTAAGGCAATTTCAAAAGTAAATGTATATTGCAAATAATGTCTCAAGTCTAGAAAGAAGAGAATGAAAATGACTCTTTTATTAACTTTATACATACATTCCCAAGTGTGAACCTTTGTAAAAATAAAAAGACACAATCCAAGACGGACTTTGGTGAAAGTTTAGATCCTACGAGGCTGGAAGACCCAATTTTTTTTTAGGGATGGGATCCCATGAAGTGCGATGTTCCATTTCCTTCCTCAATTGTTGGAGGGGTTGTCGGTGTTGGGTTTCGTAGTAACATGCGCAGCGGAATTAAGCATTTAAAATTTATGAAACCCAAAACCCATAGATCCATTCATATGATTAAGTCAAATACAACATAATGAATACTAGAATACTAACCCTTGATGCCTTTGATTTTGCAACCTTGAATTCGATGGAGGCTTGAAATCTTGATCACGAACAAAGCAAGAATCACTAACTATGAAGATGATAAGTTTCACCCTCTAGCGGTATCCACACCACGAACGAATACCAAGAACACTTGATCTTGGTTGCTAGACCAAATTATGAAACACGCTTTCACAATTGTAAGAACTATATGGAATTATGAATATTCTTGTTCTTCACTTTTGGGATCTTAGAACAAGAAAATAACCTCCCAAAACCCTTTGGAGGCACTCATAATAATGTGCTTAATGACTGCTGAAAGGATCCTTAAATAGGTCCTAATCCTTAACCCTTAAGGACTTAGGAAACCTAAATCCCGTCACAAAATTAAGCTGCAGAGTTTCTGGCCCGACTGCACTGGCACGGTCGTGCCCTTTAAGGCGCACGGTCGTGCCAATAGGTGCGCATGTTGCCACCAGCCGCCCAATATTGGCACGGTCGTGCTTTAAACTAGGCACGGTCGTGCCAGTCACCCCGCAAGACTTTGCCTTTGTTCGATTTATGGCACGGTCGTGCCCTTTAAGGCGCACGCCGTGCCAGTTCAACTTTTAGGCATTTTTCCATAATTCCAATTCAGTCCTTCATGATTCGTTCTATTCGTGTGTGACCCTCTAGGATTATACTAAGTTGGCAATGAGCCCAAACATGAACCCATAAGATATGATTAGGTTCTAGCAAACCGTCATACCTACCCAAATAGTGTAACTAGATACAAGTTCGCATTCCTTTTAGAACATGTCATAATACCTTTGTCCACGATGTCTTTGAACACAATTCATGGTCAACAAGTCAACTTGTTTTTTTCAATACTTTTCTCGATCCCGAATATGTTGATAATCCAAATGACATTGATCCAATCAATCCATTTGAGTTTGGCCAAACATTTCACCAACATCATTCCTTCGAGGGGCCCAAGCTTGACATCTCTCCGAAGAGGGACAAATCCATTTAGCTTATTATTCTTCCCTACGTGAATCCAATCATGCCAATCATACACTTTATAACTACCGTGTTAAGGCAGCGTTTGAATATGTCAAACATAATCTTCATCAAGTGGAAGACTATAATAACTTCATGTCTAAGGATTCAAATGACATAACTAATATGAGATTTATATATGACATCGACCATGACATAAATCTCATACCGCGGGTCATGTGCAGTACCTTGTTCCAAACAAGTACCCATAAATCTACCATGATCATCCCATGATCATTTAGCCTTTATACTAGTGCTTAACAAGCTCTAGGGACGGAGATTATTATAAGCAAACACGAGCCATAATAATAATCTTATTATCTCTTTATTATTATGAATAAAATGATAACTTAAACAACGTTTAACAAACGTGCCTAGGGCACCAACACCAACAGTCGGTGGCATATTCCATGTCTTCCACGGGGAACTCGGGCTCCATGTCGTCGGGAAAGATGTCGCGAGGTCTCCATTTGGCTTGGCGTTGTAATTTCCGGATTCGTATACTCATGATTTGGAAGTTTGCTTTGGCCACCTCCTTTTGGTGATTTCCTTTCGAGGTGCGTAGCCTTCGTGCGTGGTACTCGACGAATGTATGGATCTCCATTTGATATAGCTGCTTTTGGGATTTCGAAGCACGGGCCTCTCCTTGTAGACAGTATTCCAACCTTTTGATCTTGTTGTTCATGTGGATGGTTGTCTCGGACGCCAATTCAGATGTGGGGTCCTTGGTCAATATTTCCAATGGACAGAACCGCAAAGGACTTTAGCATATTAAACCTCAAGGTGAAATTATAACCATGATTTAAGAAGAACGCTTCATTAGTGGATTAGCCTTTTAGGAAAACATGATCTTTTATTTTGAGAAAACTTGATCTCCATTTTTTTTTTGGAAAAGCACACTTTTGTTTTGAGTGAAAGACTCACACACATTTTTCTATGTAAACTTTTGACAAGGCAATGATGATAATAATCTTATTAAGAAAAATGACAGTCGATTCAGCACGGTCGCCACATGGCATCTACCGAGGAGTCCATAACTAAACCTAACAGACACCTTAACTGATTTTTCCTAAAGGCTTATCACACATCCTAACAATGGACTTTGACTTTTCCTAAGGGGAGGCTGATGGAAGGGGTTTTGAGATTTCGTCCTCTGTTACGGCAACCACAGCACCATCAATTTCCCAACCCGGGGCATTTAGCCCTTCCGACATTTTCTATGCCACTGATCCTTCCCCAATGTTTCCTGTAACTTCGACTTTGCTGACTTTACGGACCACCATATTGGACACTGAATTTGTCAACTTTTCCAAAACTGGCTCTCCCATGTTGGGATTGACACCTTTGTCAACCACGGGCTCCTTTTCCTTGGGGCGGACATCACTCCATTTATCGACCATCGGGGAAGTCACGAATTCGAGCATGTTGACGCTCGGGTCATTGGGCGTATCGGGGCATGGGGGCATTCGAGCTTTCCCTCCTTAATCAAACCTAGAATCATACGTCTCACAACAGAGCATTCATCGGTATTGTGCCCATGGTAATTGTGGAAAGCACACTTCTTGTTAACATTGAGGTACTTCTCAGGGTTTTTAGGTTGGAAGTTGACAAGAGGCTTTGTGAGGCCTTGCTTAACCAATCCCTCAAATACCTTGCTTATGGGCATTCCGAAATCCTCAAACCTTATGAAATGGGGTTTGGGTTGGCGTTTGGATTTTCCTTCACCTTTGACTGAAATGTGGTGGTGATGAGAATTACCGCCGCTCGATACAAGGGGTTCATTATATTCCATTTGCTTTCTCTTTCCCAATAGATGATTGAGGGGATTCTGCGGAGGTGCAGGGGCGTAGGCATACCCATATCCTCGGTTGGTTATAGGAATGTACATCGGAGGCATGCAAGGAGCTTGTGGTCCAAAAGGTCTTGGATTATAGAAATGATACGGGCCACCCTGGAATCTCATCGTAAAATCTGGTGGAAGCCAGTTAGTGATGCCTAGTCGGGTATCCATATATGGTTTAAACAGTGACTGAGCTCTGGTGACTTGGTTGATGGCATTGAACCGAGAAGGGATACGATTGGGAAAGTGTTGTGAGTATGATGCTTGAGGCGTACCCGGTATGGACAGTAGTTTGTGGGCCTTTTGAGTGGATTGTGTTTGGGGTTTTATAGGAGGCGTCCCATAGGAGATATTGGTTTTGGGATGAGGCAGAGCGAGGAGGATTTGAGTGAGAGGCTCATTTTGAATGACGGTGTGTTGGGGCGAAGACATGGGGGTCTAGGTATTTTTGTAAGATGGAGGGGACAATCTTTGGTTGCAATGCAAAGGTTGGGTAGCTTCCACCTTTTTATTGTGGTTGGTCACTTTGGTGGAGGGTCTATCAGTTTGAAATAGGGTTACATCACCCTTTTGTCCCGTCGACTCATCAAACGGGCTCTGCGTCTCTTCGTGGCTCTTTGTGATGACTTCTTCTTTAGCCCCGGAGGCCTCTTGGAGCAACTCTTCTTTCGTTGGGCTATCCAGATTGTCTACGACGTCATTTCCCAAGATACCATCCATTGAAGCGGTATTTCTGAGGTACTAGGTTGGAGAAGTTGCGGTGACCGGGGAACTCTCTGATTCCACACGCACTAGGCGGCGACATGATGCTCTCTTCCACTTCATCTGAGCATACGGGGAAGAAAAAGAGTAGTTTAGGCTCGGGTAAACGCTGGGTGAATGCTCATGCTACTAATGGGGCAGGACCATTATACTTAGACCTATAGGGTGGAAGGTGGATGGGGTTGAATGGGATCTCGAATCCATCCGAGATTCAAGCGGGGGACCTACTTATAAGGTTGTAACAGACTTCTTGGAGGATAACGGGGATCCATCCAAGGACTTAACTGACTTCTTGGAGGATAATGGGGATCCATCCAAGGACTTGACCGGCTTCTTGAAGGATAACGGGGATCCATCCAAGGACTTGACCGACTTCTTGGAGGATAACAGGGATCCACCCAAGGACTTGACCGACTTTTTGGAGGATAACGGGGATCCATCCCAAGAATTGACTGACTTCCTAGGGGACTATTCCTAGGGATTTAACGGGAACCTTAAGGGGGACCTAGGGGACCATGCCTAAGGGTTTAACGGAGGTCTTGGCGGATAACGGGGATCCATCCAAAGATTGACGGGTGACGCTTGTTAGCGATGGAATGCAATATGTCAAAGACGAGAAGCAAAAACGGAGCAAATTCATGCAAGGTGCAATTAATTATCCATTCAAGTTTACTTAAAACGCATTTTTATTCCTAAATGGTTGGAAAAGATTTCTCTTCTTTTCGAAACTACTCTAAACCCTGGATCAGTGGAGGCCAACACTACGTTTATAAGCCCCTCGTTTTTCACCTGTATTGCACGCTCCCAAGGACGGACTATCCCGGGCGAGGGTCCTATAGGGCACGTGGCTTCCACTGACCAAAAGAACCAAACCTAAGGTTTAGTGTGTCACAAAGTTCCAATGCGTGGGCCATTCTTATCATAATTAAGCCCCGGTTAAGGCTAAGATTGTCTTAACGCTTCAACAAAATTCCGGCATGACCTCATTTTAATGAGGGATCTCGGACCTTAACCGTGGGCTTAAGGATGATTAGGACGGGCCTAGCATTAGGGATTAACGACACGCTGTCACCCTATCCTTAATGCGTGACTTTGGTTAATTATGGTTAACATTAACGCATAAGTCAAGGACCGGGTCAAAGATGACCTTGGTCACACTTGCTTTCATAAGGAGTCGTGACTCGGGCATTAAATTGACCATAATTAACTTTGGACACGTATTAGGGAAGTGCTGACGTGAGCTAGACCAAAAACCAACCATGGTCATGGTATTTGTGTGTCACGGACATGTGTGGTTGACTCGGCTCGGAAGGGGAGGTGGAATGGAGCCGTGCGCGCGAGAAAGGCACAAGAGCACCAATCAAGCTGCATCGTGGCATCCATCCCGGGTTTTAAGATTTTTTGCAACGTGCACAAGGTCGATTGCGCGTTGTGTGAAGTATTCCATGTTCCCTTTTGAGTTAAAATTGGAATTTTCAGTTCATTTTAATGTCATGAACATGAAAGAGCAATATATGAACAAAATGATGAAAATGTAATTTGCACAAGGAATGAAGCCAAGATACGAACAAGAAAGAATCAAAATTTTGTACATGGAAAGGTTGTACACAACAAAAGGTTTTTGAAACCAAAATTTTTACAACAAGAACAACAACCTTTTGAAAATCATTTGTGAAAAAAGGTTGTGCACAACAAAAAGGATTTTAAAAACGAAACTTTCACGAAAATGGTTATGCACAATGAGGCTTTGAAAACCCAAAATTTTATGTCCAACAATTTGTGCATAATCAAGCTTTGAAAATCCATTTTTGGCTAAGAAACGCAAGGGGACCATCAGAATGCTTCTGCCCTGCACAAAATTGCTAGCTTGAAGCATTCTGTGGGCCCAGCCAAACTAGCCGTACGGCTAGAGCAGTAGCTCCATTATTTTTGTAAATCTTCAACTTCTGATCATCAAGCCCCAGTTTATTGCATTTCCAGAACAGTTTCACTCCCAGAAATCAAAACAGAAACATAAAATACACACAAAATATGCACAAAGTAAACAAATGGGGACGGGAGTTTGACCCACACAAAAGTGTCCCCAAAGCTTCTAAAAAGAAGTTTGCAAACACTTTATTCCCTAGCGGAGTCACCACTGTAAGATGCCCGCGGGATATGGAAAGTTCCCTCGAGAATCAAACACGGAACCTTATTTTCAAGTAAAACGGAGTCGCTACGTTAGTTTAACTTTATACCCAAACTTAAAGAAAAAAGGTTAGAGAAAAATGATTCGGAGGTCACGTTACGCTTTGGGAAGAACTTAACCGGAGTTCACCCAAAGTGCCTCGGAAAAACTGAGTCTCACTAGTTTGTTGACCAAAAAAAAATGTGCAAGTGTGTGTGTGTGTATTTTGTAAAATGGGAGACCGATTTGTTTTTAGAAGGTGATTTTGGAAATAAAATGTAGGCATGTTAATGCCCTTTTGTTTTTTGATAATTTTTAACAAGAGAGATAAACTACCCAAGTAAAATAAGGTATTCTTAGGGATGGACTTTTTCACTTAGCCATGGAAAAGGCTAGCAAAGTCAAGAGGGACAATCTTGGTCATCCTATGCATCCCATCTACAGGCTGTTAAACGCATTATTAAATATCTATGTGGTTCTGTTAACCTTGGATTATGGTATACTAGAGATTCATCTTTTAATCTAATAGGTTATTCAGATACAAACTTTATAGCTTGTAGGGTGACCAGGAAAAGTACTAGTGGAACTTGCCAATTTCTTGGTGATCGGTTGGTGTCTTGGTCCTGTAAGAAGTAAGCATCAATATCTACTTCTACTACCGAGGCTGAGTACATAACTGCAAGCAGTTGTTGTTCACAGATCCTTTGGATGAAGCAGCAGCTGGTTGACTATGCAATTCCAACTCAAGTTTGTCCCATCTATTGTGACAACCAATCTGCTATCTCGGTATCAAACAATCCAGTCATGCATTCCAAAACCAAGCACATAGACATAAAGTACCACTTTCTGAAGGAACATGTAGAAAAAGGCAATGTTGTGCTGCTCAAAGTCCATACCGATTTCCAAAGAGCAGACATACTGACAAAGCCCTTAGATCAGAAAAGATTTGAATTCCTCAGAGGTGAACTAGGTATAATTGATTATTATGGTTAAAAATGTGCTAACTTTGCTACCTTGTGTTAGTTTGCCGATCTCATCAGCATTGTGTAAAAACCATGCCGACCAACTCATCTTGCCGAATAATATGACTTGTCGATTTTCAAAATTCAAATATCAGCATGAAATTCTCTTATCGGTAGATCTTCTCTGAAAAGATAAGATTCTCTGACACATGATGTAAGCACGTCAAATTAAAGGCACAATCGGTCACACCACCTCTCTGACACGTGTGTGCACCGCCTTACCCAAATCGTGTCAAAGATTTATCCCAAATCCTGTGATAAATCAGAAAGGTAACTTTTAATATTTTCAATATTTTTGTTGCCATTCTTACCCCTTCTCTCTCCTAAGTTTAGCCGTCTATATTCAACCGTCCGGTATGCGCATTAAATTCATTATGTGCGCATGTTCTCCGAGATATTTGCTACAGTTAAACTCCTCATTATTTCTCCTTCTCCCATGCAAACCCTTCCTATTCTCTCTCTTCAATAACATATAAATAGCCACACTTAATCTCTTCATTCTCTTTTCGCTCTCGCTATCTCTTGAACTCTCTCATTATCAAGCCTTTGTCTTTCATCTTCTACTACTCAACAGATTTCCCCATCTTTCTTAAAATCTGGTAATGGTTGATTACATCACTCTTGTTTATCTCAAATTCATTTTGAACTAACTGATTTTAACTTATGAGATTTCTTGAGTACTTTTGCAGATAATGACGAGCAACGAAAATGATATCTATGGAGGTTATGTTGACTCATCGTTCTTCGATGACTTGAACGATGGAGATTTCTTGAAGAGTTTATTGATTGGTTCTCTTCTTGATTCGTTAATTACTCCAACCGGTGTTGAATTCCTGTTCTTGGGTCAAGTGAAAGAATTCTTCTCCAACTCAGAGGTCATTTCAGCTCCAAATGATTCTTCTACCTTCGTCTCCATCAACTCCACCGTCGCCGGTGTGCCTATTTCAGTTACTCCATCATCTATTTCTACTGTCTTTGATCTTCTTGTAAAGACTGCGTCTACCACCATTTCTGACAAGACTTTGGACAAGGCATGGACCCTTATGAGGGGAGCCCCCCTTATGAGGGGAGCCGGTCCTAGGCAAAGTAGAGATAACAAGGCATGGACCCTTATGAGGGGAGCCGGTCCTAGGCAAAGTAGAGATAACCACTTGAAGGCTCATTACATGAGGAGATTTTATGCCCTTCCTGAAATTGCTGATAGATGTCTAGTGTGCAGATCTGGCTCTCACAGCCATGTAACTGATGTGCAGTTTAAGGCTATGGCCGCCATTGTATTACAAGTTGAATTCAACTGGTGTGCCTATCTTTTTCGAGTAATTGCCATTGCTTCCTTTAAGTGGAAAGAGGACAGGCGAAAGAACAAGCCTCATCATGTAGACACCCCGCCTTGGACCTCTCACCCCGATTGCATACATGGTATTTTTATTTAACTTGTTTTTGTTAATTTATGTTACTTCCGATAAGTTCCTAACTGATTCCGTTAGTTTTGGACTAAACTGGATAACAAAGTTAACTTTAGAGTCATTTCTGTCATTCTGTCGTTTTAGTCCGTGGGCGCTTCCGGCACCGTCAATGGGTCGTGCGCGTTTGGTCCAATAGGCCGGACCCGCGCGCTTCCCGCTTTGGCAGTAACGGATAGCACCATTTTTCCCTCCCTTTTCTTATTTAGAAAATCTCTTCTTGATCACAAACACCTCCTTTTTACATCCACATTCATTCCCCCTTATTTCATAACTCCCAAATCCTTTATTCTAGCCATTCTTCATAAAAACAAAATATTTCATTTTATTATTATTTGATTTTCTTTTATTTCTTTCATTAATTCTTTTATTTATCTTTTTCTTGATTGGTCAATTCCATTTCACATGGATTGACATTTTTCCCTCCAACCTTTCCCTCCTAATTTTACCTATAAAAACCATCATCTCCTACCTTGGAAAGGGACCTCATTTTTAGACTTGAATTTTCTCTGTACACACACTATACACAATTCTCTACATAAATTCTCCCAACAAGAGTTCTTCGTAACAAGACTCTACATAAAATTGTTCTACAACAATTTCTCCACAACAAAACACCATTTTCAAGTCCACGTTTGAAGTCATCTTCTTAAGGTACAACTTCATTTTTCTTCTATTTTCTTCTTCTTAAATGTATGCAATCCCCATTAATGGGACATAACCAATATGACTACTTCACATATTGAAGTTAGTTAAGGTTATCTCCCTACACTCCAACTCTACTTTAAATCCCCCCATTTTTATTTTATTATAATTGTTAGAATAGTTTAACATGTAATCTTTTAGTATAAATTAATAAAACAATTCTTTCTTTATTTCTCTTTTAATTCCCCTTTCTTCTTATTGTAATTAGTTAGCACTTTCTTATTAATTAATTGAAGGACATGTAAACATTAGAACACTAAAAGTAGCAAGACCCGCGTAAGCGTGGCGGAGTGGGTGTTTAAGTACTTCCACTCCGTCACCTAACCCCCGAACCCTTCTCTTCCCGAATCTCTGGTTTTCGTACATAAAAAATTGGCTTTTCTTTAGGTTTTTCTTATGTTCCTCTAAAACATAGGTGGCGACTCTTAAAATCAAGTAGACATCCTAGGTTAATTCACGTGCTCTAGCCAAGCCGTGGTCCCCCGGGGTATCTACAGTGGCGACTCCGCTGGGGACATAGAGGGTTAAACGTGCGTTTTTCATTTTTGGTGTTCTTTTATTTTATTTTCTGGGCATTCGGGTAAAAAGGGTAGGAAGCGCGCGCCTCTGGCCTTCTTGGCCTAAAGCGCGCGCGTCCGACCCTAATTACCATAATCGCCCGCCTCCCATCTTGTCCTTCAATTCCATGTTTCTGTGCTAACGTTTACTGCAGGGGAAAAAGTTCTATAATTTAGGGTCAAGGCAATCCCTTGAACCCGCTGATTTGCAGGTACTGCCCAGACGCGGGCGCCTCCACTTCTCTCAGTCTAACGCGCGCGCCTCCCGAGTAGGCTTCTGAATGCGCACGCTTCTGGGCATTTCCCAGAAACAGAAAAAGTGAACAGAATGGACAGTTTTGACAGTGTCGGCACCGGGCCTGCACAAAACCATCTTTTTATTCTCTGTTTTATTTTATCGGTCACACGAGTGATTCGAAAGTTGTAAATTATGTGCTTATTTGCTTTAATTTCTTTTTTCTTTTGAATTTTTTTTTTGTCACTTGTTAGACCTCACACTACGCGCACAATTCTTATCAACTGCTCACTATCGAGTCGCACAAGTCCAACCCCAAACCTTTCGAGGCCCGTCCTAGGAAGTTTCAAGCTCCACTCGACCTTGACTCTTCCGAAGCGGTAAACCTCAGCCCGTGGCGTAGTTCATGACTACATGACGGGGGTGACCTTTAAGCCTCATATTCAAGCCGAGCACAAACCACACAATTCTAGTTAGGGTCTAACACTCCGTGACTCAAGTCGGTTTCCATGTGCCGAGATTTCCCTAAACTAATGTCTTCAAATCATACATGCCACCCGTTGTTATGGACGAAATAAAACTCCGTCCCCAAGTGGTCATAATGGACGTAAATAAAAAATCCGTCCCCGCATGTATGATTTACTACATTAATTTAGTTTAATCCCGACACATGTAGGATTCACAAGCGTGGTGGAATCCGATGAGTATATGGGACCACGAGAAGGTCTATATACAAGTGTGACGATTCCACTATTTTTCTAGAAACCCCAAAAAGGACCACGTCCTTCCGACTTTTGTAAATAAACTAAAAAAAAGAGTCATTTTTCTTATGTGGTTAAGTCTTTTTCCTTTGTTTGTGGGTGAAATAATTTTATCCAAAAGGTGTTTGTGAGGCCATCCTAAGATCGACCGTG
Source organism: Campanula takesimana (assembly GCA_026119855.1). Lineage (NCBI taxonomy): Eukaryota > Viridiplantae > Streptophyta > Magnoliopsida > Asterales > Campanulaceae > Campanula > Campanula takesimana. The sequence goes on along the minus strand of JAOWBW010000393.1, from coordinate 978,473 downwards.
TTCTCTCCATAGGTCCAATGGCTTCAAATGGCAACGACAACGGCATTCCCGTGTCCAACGAAGGGTTATTCAACATGGTGAAAGCATTGAAAGGGCAAATTGATGCACTAGCCGAGAATGTCCGCCGCAAGGATGATTTATGGCAAGCCCGTTACGAGCATGTGGAAATGGCCCATAAGAAAGAAGTAGCCAAACTCGAGAACCAATTAAAGAGGCTCACGAATGAAAGAAAGGAGGTCCAAAGTTTCGATACCGATTTGGTCAACACTCTCATGTTCTACATTGACCAAAAGCTTAGTGGGCTAAATTTGCACAAAGGCCCAAGCTCCGATCTTCATCATGCTTCTCTTCTCATGAACACAATGGAGGCTCTTCCCGAAAAGTTCAAGATGCCCGATATTGGCAAGTTCAAAGGCACCTCTAGACCCGACGCTCATGTTGACTCCTACATTTGGGCCATGCTACCAAAGAAAGTGTCTCCTCGAATAATAGCACAATGCTTCCCGCTTACTCTCGAGGGGGTCGCAAAAGATTGGTATATGGGTCTTCCAGTTTCCACCCGCCTCAATTGGGATGCCGCTATGCTTGCCTTCAAGTTACAATATCAAGGCAACTCCATATTCCGCCCCACCAAGAAGGAATTGGAGAGCACCGTGCAAATGGGTGATGAATCATTTGGGGACTTCTATCGCCGTTGGAATGACAAGCTAGCCGAGATGGTTGATAGGCCCTCCAAGAAGGAACAAATGGACATCTTCTTGAAGTGTTTGAAAATGGACTACCGCACTCATCTTAGTGGGGCTTTTCACTTCGATTTTTCAAGCATGTATGATGCGGGGGTTAGAATTGACAATTTGCTCCGAGAAGTGGCCGAGTCCTCCTATGACACAAGCTTCAATGACAAAGGGTTCTCAAGAAATGACATGGAAAAATGTAGTGACATGGAAGACTACAACGACAATGAGGACTACAACGACATGGGGGATGACGACAACAATCTCCGTTTCTCTTTCTCTACCTAGAAATAGGATAAAAAAAAAAAAGAGTCAAAAGTCCTCTAATGTGTGCATTAATGTTTTCTCTCGTCCTATGTTCGAGTCCATTGAGTCATCAAATAAAAAGTCGTTATTGTCCTCATACACTCTTCCGAGTTGTTCAATTAATTCTTGGCAAAATGATGAAAAAATGTCTAAACAAGTTTTGGAATGAAGGCCATCGCTTGAACGGAAGGGCTAAACATCAACGACGGCATCAACAACGAAGACATCAACAACGACGAAATCAAGACAAAGAAAGGTGGAGCAATGATCATGAAGCAAAATTTTCAAAAAGGGGATAAAAAAAAAAAAAAAAAAAAAGCTCGCTAGGTTGAAATCCTCAAATCAACCTAGGCAAAAGTTAGAGCAAAAAAAAAAAAAAAAAAAAAAAAAAAGAAAAAAAAAATCCCCCTTCATTCAAAGAAGTTCACAACAACAATATCATTCCACCAAACGAAGGACGAAGCAACAATTTCATCACGACGAATGGAGAATCCACAAGAACTACGGTGACCTGAGCCTCTACACTGGAGGAACGTAGGCAACCTTCGGGTCCGGTCTCATGCAAGAAAGAAGATATGTTTACCCCTAGTGCGTTATGGTGATCGGCCTTCATCTCAAACTTGTCAAGACATCTTTGTACGATTCATTTGCCAATGAATTAATCACCTCAAGATTGAACAACTTTCCTAGATTTGGAATCGCTTTCCGTTCCTTGTCGAGTCTAGGGGTTTCTCTTCTTTTTGCGATACTCCCAGTTTCTTGCAATCAAACTGGGGCTTTCTTTCTCTTCTCTCTTAATGACTTACTTGCCTTCGTGAGTCATTCAAAAAATATACATGAAGTCAATACTAGGGACACTTCCCTAGTCGAGTCAATGTCACTCATCTTTAGTGACAAGAGGTCTTCACCGCAAAATCACATGTCTTATCTCCTCAGCCGGAGTCAATGCACACTTCCTCATTAATCGAGTCAAAAAAAAAAAAGACGCAAAAGAGATGCCCGCTAGATTGAAAACCCGAAAGGGCGGTCTAGGCAAAAAACAGGGTGCGTCATAAAAAAAAAATGAGAGAGTGAGAGAGAGAGAAGGGAAACAGAAATGGAGATCTCCGGCCTCTAAGGAAGACAACTGCACAAGCTCTACATTGGATCTCCTCAACAAATCAATTCCCCATCGAGTCAACTTTGGGATTGCAAAAGGCTCGACAAGATATGGCACCATCAAAGGTTGTCTTGGGTTATCGGCATCATTGTCCAGCAGTGTGCATTTTTGGGTTCATGAAAAGAAGGCCCGTGGTAACCAATACCCATCTGAGAATGAGCCCATCATAAAAGGGCACGAGGTTGCATAAATAATCCCTAGCTAGTCAATTGGCTTGGGTAACAAATAGCAACAACATGTGTCTCAGTTTTCAAAGCTTCTTCAAGTATGTGCTTCTAAAGTACGCCGAAAGGCTCCCGAGAAATGGAGTAGCTCTTGCCATGTCCTCTCATGTTTGTTCCCTCGCACGAGGATGAGTCACTCTCGCTTTGCTCAACAAATAGTGACACCCTAGGGGCTATGTGACTCAAGAACAAGGGGTTCTTTTGCTTCATTTGACAATCAATAAGCCCTAGGGGCTATGCTCGAGAAAGATGTGTGAGAATATCCTCAAAGTCTCTCAAAAGGAATGTCAAGAAACACCTGCTTGTCATGTATGCTCATACTTGTTCCCCCGATCAAGGATAGTCCCTTCTCATTCCATTCCTGATCAATGATGTCACTCTAAGGGCTATGGTCAAGTCTTAAAGGCTCCCTCGGCAAGAAGCAATTCGCTTCAATGTCCCCAGCAACATTGGAAGCTTCCTCAATTCGGCACCGAAGGTCTCAAGGGGCTTCGCAATCTACAATCCTTTGGGCTACGGCATTACAACAATACAAGCAAAGGGAAATATTGGGGCTTCGCAATAAACAAGCTTTTGGGCAATGGTACCCGAGCAATGCAATGTAGATTAGTCTTATGGCTCCATGAAAGGGATCAAGCTTCAAGGGTCTCTCAACACTTCCAGTCAAAAGGCCTCTTGGTTTTAAATGAAAGCTCCGATGATATGAATGAATTTGATGATTCTTGTTAGAACTCACAGCGAGATTCTGAAGAAAGTCTTAGAGAAAAGGAAAAAGATTCAATATGCTAGACTCACCTGGCTGAGTTATGGCGGGCAATGCCAATATGTTAACTCTAGAGACAGAGTTACGGCCAATCCCAATGTTTCTGCAAGTACTGCACCCCCTTCTCCAAGATCAAAAGCACAGGCTGCATCCGAAGATCCGCCGTCGGCTCAACTCAAGAAGACTCAAGCAAACATACCGTTCGAGACTTTGTCACACCAAGACCTTATCATCTGCAACAACATCACCATCTCCCATGAGACGTCTCCCGAAGACCGTACTACATTTGGGTATCAACCACAAAAAGGGCCATCCATCTACAAGCAAGAGAAAGAAGGAGATCGCCTTTAAGAGTCCTGCCCGATGTGGCATCCGCTCGCAATACAAAGCTAAGCCGATTTGGGGCTTCACATCGAAAGGTCTTCACATCCCGCCATCTACAAACTTGATAAGCCCATGACATTTGGGGCTTAGCAATCTCTCAAAGCTTGGTATCAATGATCTTCTCTTGGGGCTTGCCCACGTCAACAACAAAAGACAGTTTATTTGAATGGGCTAAGAGTTGATTCATCTTGGGGCTTCATAAGCCACTCAAAGTTCAGCATTCTAGGGACTTTACAGTCAGCAACCCCTTGGCATCTCGGCATCAATAGTCCTTTTGAAGCCCCATAAACGACAAATCTCTTGGGACTAGACATCAATTTTCGTTGGACACCGCGGCGACAACATTCAAGCAAGGCAATCCGGACTTCGATTGAACATGACTTGATCTTGGGTTGGCTTTACAAACACACAATGGTTAAAATGGTTTACCCACGAACTAAAACAAAAAAATCTTTTTGTCACATGTGTGCATATTCTTTCCCTTCTAATCTAAATAAAAAAAAAAGATTTTTCTTTTTCTTTTTCTCCTTCTATGTGCAAAAGTATGTGCTTTACTTTGCTTTGCTCCTAGCTTCTCCTCCAGCATTCTCCAGCATCCTTGAACTACGCTGGTCTGATTCCTTTCAAGGGATACGTAGGCAGCCTTTTGGCACGACCAACCCATCATCCGGAATACTGTCCCACCGACACTCCATAAAAAACGAATTCATCATCAAAGGCAGCGACACTCTTCGCCAAAGCATCTACCACAACATCACGAATCCATCCAACGACAATGGTAAGTGAAGGTATGGACATCATTCATCTCTCTCAAGCATATCTCTGCTTTCAAAAACCACTTCACACACAAAATCACTTTCTCCATTCTTACAAAAACTCTCTCTCATGCAAAAGTGCTTTCAAAATCACATCACACCAAAAGCACAATTTCTCTCATAACTGCCATTTCACATCTCATACATGTCACAAGCACATATACTTGCAAAGCACAAACTTAACAGGTACCACCACAAGGTCAACAGCATCTACAACTCAAGGCACTTCATCCCCAGCAGAAAGTGATCCGTCGTCAACTACGCCTGCATCCCACGGAGTCAAACAATTACAGTTCAATGGCAACAACTCGGTCCATGGTGAACCGCAAAATCACCACCTTTCCATCAAGCAACACAACAATAGGCAGACGGAGCAAATGGATCCCGCCATCAGCAAACGGATCCCGCATCAGTAAATGGATCCCGCATTCAGCAAACGGATCCCGCATCAGCAAACGGATCCCGCATCAGCAAACGGATCCCGCATTCAGCAAACGGATCACGCTTCAGCAAACGGATCCCACTTCAGCAAATGGATCCCTCTATATCCTTTCTATAGCAATTAAGTCGCTCACACAGGGAGCGCACTCCTATCCTTTGTAATTTCAAATTCCTGCTTTATCGAGTCTTTGTTTTCTCTTGTCGATGTCCTCGGCGGTTGTCTTTCTTTCGTCGACGCGTTTTGCTTCGCAATCCACGTCGCTGAGGGGCTCTGTAGACACCCCGCCTTGGACCTCTCACCCCGATTGCATACATGGTATTTTTATTTAACTTGTTTTTGTTAATTTCTGTTACTTCCGTTAAGTTCCTGACTGATTCCGTTAGTTTTGGACTAAACTGGATAACAAAGTTAACTTTAGGGTCATTTCTGTCATTTTGTCGTTTTAGTCCGTGGGCGCTTCCGGCACCGTCAATGGGTCGCGCGCGCGTTTGGTCCAATAGGCCGGACCCGCGCGCTTCCCGCTTTGGCAGTAACGGATAGCACCATTTTTCCCTCCCTTTTCTTATTTAGAAAATCTCTTCTTGATCACAAACACCTCCTTTTTACATCCACATTCATTCCCCCTTATTTCATAACTCCCAAATCCTTTATTCTAGCCATTCTTCATAAAAACAAAATATTTCATTTTATTATTATTTGATTTTCTTTTATTTATTTCTTTCATTAATTATTTTATTTATCTTTTTCTTGATTGGTCAATTCCATTTCACATGGATTGACCAATTTCCCTCCAACCTTTCCCTCCTAATTTTACCTATAAAAACCATCATCTCCTACCTTGGAAAGGGACCTCATTTTTAGACTTGAATTTTCTCTGTACACACACTATACACAATTCTCTACATAAATTCTCCCAACAAGAGTTCTTCCTAACAAGACTCTACATAAAATTGTTCTACAACAATTTCTCCATAACAAAACACCATTTTCAAGTCCACGTTTGAAGTCCTCTTCTTAAGGTACAACTTCATTTTTCTTCTATTTTCTTCTTCTTAAATGTATGCAATCCCCATTAATGGGACATAACCAATATGACTACTTCACATATTGAAGTTAGTTAAGGTTATCTCCCTACACTCCAACTCTACTTTAAATCCCCCCACTTTTATTTTATTATAATTGTTAGAATAGTTTAACATGTAATCTTTTAGTATAAATTAATAAAACAATTCTTTCTTTATTTCTCTTTTAATTCCCCTTTCTTCTTATTGTAATTTGTTAGCACTTTCTTATTAATTAATTGAAGGACATGTAAACATTAGAACACTAAAAGTAGCAAGACCCGCGTAAGCGGGGCGGAGTGGGTGTTTAAGTACTTCCCACTCCGTCACCTAACCCCCGAACCCTTCTCTTCCCGAATCTCTGGTTTTCGTACATAAAAAATTGGCTTTTCTTTAGGTTTTTCTTATGTTCCTCTAAAACATAAGTGGCGACTCTTAAAATCAAGTAGACATCCTAGGTTAATTCATGCGCTCTAGCCAAGCCGTGGTCCCCCGGGGTATCTACACATCCTGGAAAGGGTTGTCACTATTTGCTGATAAGCATCATTTTGAGGAAAAACTCTGCCATTATCAGAGCCTCTCCTTCCCCTCCAAGCTTTCTCTTCAGCAATCTTAAGTGTTTCAAGTTGATAGATTGGAAAAGGATCTCAAAGAAAGCTTCTACCGGTTCTGATCCTGTTCCTCCTGCTGTAGGAACCCCAAAGAAAAAGAAAGCAAGAAAGGTTGTTTCAGTTGCTACCGATCCACCTACTACTATTTCAACTCCTGCTTCGTCTACCAACAGGATTCTTGCTGACTCAACTCCTGTTGCTCTAAGGAAAAGGAAACTGGTCAAGGCTGCTGACAAAGAGCCAGCCAAGAAGTCAAAAGTTATTTCTGCTAATGAACTATCTGCCGTTCAAAGGAAAAAAATCTGTTGCTGATCAGATTAAGTCCTCCAAGATTCCTTCCGCTGATCCTAGAGCCAAGCTAATTAGATTTGCACCACCATTACTTTCCGGTGCTTCTCTTGCTGCTCCTCCCTCCATTGTTGTTAAATCTGAAGAAGCTGTCGCCGATGTAGCTGAAGAATCTGTTGCTGATGTAGCTAAGGAATCTATGGTTGTAAGAAAATGCAGACCAGTCAGAAATACCATTTTTATCTTTTCTTGCAGAATCACTGGTCCCTCATCAATAAAGTCTTGCAGAAGAATTGGGTGTTTCCCATAGATCATCTTCATCCCTTCATTCGCCGATTGCTTCAATTCCATCAAGAGAGAAAGGAGCTGGTCCTTCCAGGCAATCGATCTGACTATGTTGATTACACAAGCCTGAACAGAATTACCGATGTGTACATTGAGAAGTTTGTCCCCCTCAGAAAGTTTCAGCGGTTGTCAGAAGCTGAACTTAGACTGAACTTTGGGCGCTACTTTGATCTGCTGCCACTTCCCTGGAATCAGGTCTATCTTTTCCAAGATAGGATTAGACAAGACCTGATGGTTCAAAGTGTATGGGTAGCTTATGCCTCTGTGTTCAATCATCAGACTAACTTTCTTGAGTTTGATCCTTATCAAATGGGGAGACCAGAAGATGACGATGACTTGCTGGTCTACAATGATAGTGAGACCATCTCTAGTGGTCGTCAGGCTGATCAATTCGTGCTGAGTGTGAAGAAGATCACCATTGATCTGATTAAGGACTTTGAAGTCTTTCTCTCAAGTCGAGCTGCCGAACAACTAGCAGCTGCTCCCCTTCCGACTCCCAGCAGTTCTGTTGATGTTGCAGATTTTGTTTGTGCTCACAAGACTGCCGATGAAACTCTTTCATCTACTGAATCTATCAGTGATGACAAGATGCCCATCAGCATTATTTACAAGAAGCCCTCCACTCCTACTGGCGTATCTTCGGCTGATGCATTTGCTGACTCAGTCTTGCTTAGTTCTAGCCCAGATCTTAGACAAGGAGGAGGTCCTGCTGATGAAGTTGCTTCTGATAGAGTAAAGTCCATGGCTGTAAGATACCCGCGAGAAATGGAAAGTTCCCTCAAGAATCAAACACGGAACCTTATTTTCAGGTAAAACGGAGTCGCCATGTTAGTTTAACTTTAAACCCAAACTTAACGAAAAAAGGTTAGAGAAAAAGGATTCGGAGGTCACGTTACACTTTGGGAAGAACTTAACCAGAGTTCATCCAAAGTGCCTCAGAAAAACCGAGTCTCCCTAGTTTGTTGACCAAAAAAAATGTGCAAGTGTGTGTGTGTGTGTGTATTTTTGGAAAATGGGAGAAATCGACTTGTTTTTAGAAGGTGATTTTGGAAATAAAATGTAGGCATGTTAATGCCCTTTTGTTTTTTGATAATTTTTAACAAAAGAGATAAACTACCCAAGTAAAATAAGGTATTCTTAGGGACGGGCTTTCACTTAGCCATGGAAAAGGCTAGCAAAGTCAAGAGGGAAAATCTTGGTCATCCTATGCATCAAACCCATGTAAGAATAACCAAGACCAAGGTCAAGGCCATGGTTTGAGCAATCATTGGAGAATAATAACAATAATACCTTTACTTGGATAGAACCATAACTTGGATGAATAAAGATGGTAAACTTTATCATCCAAGTAAGGTAATCATTACAAGATTAAAATAAAAAAAAAGCTTTTCTTGGACAAATCATTACTTGAATGAATAAAGAGTGTGGCTTTATCCTCCAAGTAAGATAAACAAGAAAATATTTGAAATAAAGACTTTTAAATGAAAATAAACATTAAAGATTAAGACTTTAAATGTAAAAAATCCCATCTCCATTTAGTTCATCATTTTAATGCACTATTGAAGTACAAGATGAAGCTTTTAGGATCATGTGGGTATTTGGATCCAAGTTATATAAAGATTACATGAATAAATAAAGACTTGTAAAATAAAGACTTGTAAATGTAAATAACTTCTAAATGTAAAGACTTGAAATTAAATTGCATAAATGTAAAGACATAAATTAAATTGCATAAACATAAATGACGTAAATGTAACAAATACTCTTCTCCACTTACTTCATCATTTTAATACACCATAAGAGTGTAAGATGAAACCACTGGGATCATAAGAGTATTTGGATCCAATCATATATATATAAAGACTACATTTTTATGAGGAAGAAAATAATCAAGGCCAATATCCCAACAAGAAAAATATAAAGATGACAATAAAAGTAAATACTTGAAATTAAAGATGACAATAAAAGTAAATACTTGAAATTAAAGATGACAACAAAGTAAAGATTCAACCTTTAAGCAAGCTTGGGGTAAATCATTAATTGATTGACCCAAGTTTGCCACTTTTCTTCACTTAGAGATCTTGGACTCTAAGATTTTACTTAACATGGATTGATCATCATCTTTCACAAAGAAAATCACTCAATTTTGGAGAGAGAAAATTTTAGAGAGTAACTTTTGGAGAGAATTCTCCCTTTAAATGAGAGTGGATGACCTCTCTATTTATAGCATGGATGGGGGGCTTGTTTTCAAATTAAAGTTACATTTTGGCCCTTCAACTATTGGCTTGTTACTTTCTTAGGGGCTAAGCAAAAATAGGATATTCTTTGGTCACAAATTGGATCCTTTTTTTGTCACAAAATGGGTTGAAATCGGATCATTTTGTGCACAAAATGGAGCATTTTTGGATGAGAATTAACCTTCTAGAAGGAGGGCATGTGGGTGACACAAGGGGGGTGAAGGCCCAATCAGAAATTGCCAAGGAGAGGCTGTGAGGGTGAGGGGAAAAAGTGGGAATGACAGACCAATCACAGCACGCCATGTGGGGGGGGGGAGGTTTGTCTGGAGACTGGAGCGCACGTGGGGGACAAGGCGCGTGAGGCTGGAGGGTTGTCGAACTCCTAGAGAAAACGCTCCTAGTAGATTCACTTTCAAGAAGCTCACGTGCGCCTTCAAGAAGCGCACCTACCCGCCTCCCTTAACCCCTTTTTTGGAAATTCCCACAAAGTCCTTTTTTGTGGGGATTTAACATAGGTCTTAGGTCCATTTTTATTACCAAAAGGCCCCTCCCCTTTCTGGAATGATTCTGTTAATACCTAAAAGGCCCCTAAACTTCTAGTATGACCTAAATACCTCCCAAATTACCCCTCAACTCCACAATTTAATTATTTTGAGCATGATGATCCAGATCGGGGTACTTACAATGGCACATCATGTTGAGAAAACTACAGACACTCAACCAGCTGCTGAAGCTAGTGCTGCTGAAGAGCCTTTGGATTCTCAAGTTGAGGAAACTATTGACACTCAACCTGCTGATGCAGTTACTGTTGAAGCTGTGCCGATTTCAGGAGGAGAAGTTGCTGATGCACATGTATTTGCAGATGAGCTAACTATAGAAACTCATCTTTCTGAGCCAACTACTGACACTCAGATTATTCTAGTAGTTGCTGATGAAGACTCTGAGAAAACTTCAGACACTCAGATGGTCCTAATTCCCTCCTCTTCTGCTGAGATTCCAACAGTCATTATTGTTGAACCCACTGGGTTAAGGAAGGTTTTTGAATTGGGAGGAGGTGCTGATTCTCATATTGCCGATCTAGATGCACAGATTGCTGCCGACCTTCAATTTGAAGAGCTCCAGGAAGCTTTATTTGCTCCTGTTTTTCCTCTCCTTCTTACTGGTCCTACTGATGGAGCTAGTCCAGATGTTCGTGCTGCTGCTGCTACTGATAAAGGTGATGATGGAAGATCTGATGAAATTGATCCTGATGATTATGTAGAGCTGCCATCCTTTGTCAACTATGATGCTAGAGACTCTTCTCGACCTGCTGAATATAATTATGAGCTTCATGCCAAAGAGATGATCAGTTCCAACTGGTACACAACCAGCATCTCAATACCTTCTGACAGGTTTGGCAGACCTCTATTCAAGCCTCATGAGAGACTCTCTTACCATTCTAGGCTTCAAAAGATTCGTATTCCTTTCGGTAAAGAGCACCCCTTTCTCAGTGGATCAACTAGTGAGCAACTGATATTCATGCCTTGGTGTAAAGTTGACTTTAAGAGGAAGAAAGGGAAGACTCCCCAAGTATCAAGGATGAAAGAAAAGACTGTTTATAAAATTTGCCATTCTTGGCCTGACACACTGAAGATTGGATGAAGAGTTCCCCTTTCCGGAGAGTATCCAACAGAGGTGAGTATCACCACCAATGGATGGATGAGAAGGTATATGATGATCAACGACAAGCTCTGTGACATCCTTGAATTCCATGATGTTGACTCTAGAGGGATTCTGTACTTAGTCAAATCTGCAGCTCTTGCCTTGACTCTCCCAATGTTTCATCCAAGACAGCGTGCTGACCACCTTGTCTATACTTCAAGGTTGTTGATTACAAATCTGGTCCACATGATTCTTGAAGGTCGTGCCTACTTGAACTTCATTATGGCCTTATTTCTTTCCTTGGAAGATAATGGTGTGTTCCATCTGCCGGAGGATCGTGCCTTAATTGTTCATCCAGATTTCCCTTTGCCGATTCTCTGTGTCGGTCATTCTTCTGATGATCCTCTTATTATCTCTGCTGCTGTTTCTGCTGATTTCTTTCGCATTGCTGATGATGATGATGCCCTTCAACAAGTTCTGCTTCTACCTTCTGCTCCTAGTCCTCTTCCAGCATCTCCATTACCGATCGTGCTATCTTCTGATGATGAGATGACTGTGATTGCTGCTGATGTGATTTTAGAAGATGCTGACTTGATCAATGAGGATTTTGTTCCTTCCCTGCCGGTTCCATCTCCTCTTAGTCTTGTTAAGCCAATTGTCATTGAGAAGCCCGTGGTACTGAATAGTATGTAAGAATACTTCAGTCACCTTGAAGGGGATGCTAAAAATTTGCAAGTGTCTGCTACTCGTACCGATCTAGGTGATACTAGCCTATTCTTCAGAGACAAACTGCAACACATTTTTGAGGACCTTTCTGCCAAAATCCGTAAGTCCAATCAAGAGGAGGAAGATAAACGACTCTAAGACCTGAAGGATCTTCTGGAGAATAGAAAATCATGACTGATTGCTCTTTCAGAAAGTTTGGGAGTTATGCATTCTACTCAGAAGCAATTGATTGATGAGCAGAGATTGCAGATCAGTAGCTTAGATACATCTGAGAAAAATTTATCTGCTGCCAACGCCGCTCTTGCCGATGCTTAACTGAAGATTGCTGCCCTTGAAGCCAACAACAAGATGCTGACTGAAAGGTTGCAGAGTGCGCAAAGAAGATAGAAAAGGAAAGAAGTGTAGATACCCCGGGAAACCACAACTTGGCTCGAGCGGTGAATTATCCTAGGATGTCTAACTTGTTTTAGATTGTTTAGAGTCGCCACCTATGTTTTTAAAGGAACATAAGAAAAACCTAGAAATAGCCTAATTTATGTACAAAACCAGAGATTCGGGAGAGAAGGGTTTGGGGGTTAGGTGACGGAGTGGGAAGTACTTAAACACCCACTCCGCCCCGCTTATGCGGGTCTTGCTACTCTTGGTATTCTAATGCTAAATGTCCTTAAATTTATTAACAGTGCTATCAATTATAATGTAAAGAAAAAGGGGAAGAAAAGAGAATTGTTTTATTTATAAATTTATGCTAAACAATTACATTAAGAAATGTATAGGAAATTAAAGTAGAGATTAAAATGTAGGGAGATAAACTTTAACCAACTTTAATGGAATAAAGTGATCGTTAGGTCATGTCCCATTGATGGGGATTGCATACATTGACTAGAACATGAATAGAATAAAAGAAGAAGACTTGTACCTTTAGAAAGAAGACTTCAAATTTGGACTTGAAAATGATGTTGTTGTGTAGAGATTTGTGTAGAGTTTTGTTGTGTAAAACTCTTGTTGGGAGAATTTGTGTAGGGAAAATGATATAGAATTTGTGTAGAGAGAAAGTTCCAAGTCCCTTTCTAAGGTAGAAGATGATGGTTTTTATAGGTAAAAAAGAGAGGGAAAGGTTGGAGGGAAATTGGTCAATCCATGTGAGATGGAATTGACCAAGAGAAAATAAGATAAATAAAATAATAAATGAAAGAAATAAAATAAAATAAATAAAATAAAAATGAATTATTTTGTTTTAAAGAGATGGCTAGAATAATGGGATTGGAGGTTATAAAACTAGAGGGGATGAATGTGGATGAGAAAAGAAGTCTTTTGTGATCAAGAAAGAGATTTTGCAAATAAGAAAAGGGAGGGAAATAAGGTGCAATCCGTTACTGCCAAAATGGGAAGCGCGCGAGTCCCGCTTTTGGGGCGAGACGCGCGCGCAGCCCGTTAACAGTTCCGGAAGCGCCCGCGGCAGAAAAGGACAGAATGACAGAATGACCCTAAAAGTTAACTCTGTTATGCAGTTTAGACAAAACTAACGGAATCAGTTAGGAACTTAACCGAAGTAACAGAAATCAACAAAAATAAGTTAAATAAAAATACTTTGTATGCAATCGGGGTGAGAGGTCCAAGTCGGGGTGTCTATAGAGCCCCTTGACGACATGGATTGCAAAGCAAAAGCAAAACGCGTCGACGAAAGTAAAAAACACCCGCCGAGGACATCGACAAAGAAAAAGAAAGAAAGGAAAGCAAAGACTCGATGAAAGCAGTAATTTGAAATTGCTAGAGATAGGGGTGCGCTCCCTGTGTGAGCGTCTTTTGTTGGTAGAGGGGGTGGCATGATCCGTTGGTAAACCTGCCGGCTGAATCGTTAAGTGAGGCCGTTAGTGAACCTTTGAAGAGGCCGTTAGTGAACCTTTGAAGAGGCCGTTAGTGAACCTTTGAGGAGGCGTAGTGAAAGTGAACCTTTTGACGAATCCGTTAGTGAAATCCGTGGATGAGGCCGTTAGTGAACTTTTGTTGACGAATCCGTTAGTCAAATCCGTTTGACGAGGCGTCGTTAGTGAACCTTTGTTGACGAATCCGTTAGTGAAATCCGTTGATGAGGCCGTTAGTGAAACTTCGAGGCCGTTAGTGAACCTTTGTGACGAATCCGTTAGTGAAATCCGTTGATGAGGCTGTTAGTGAACCTTCGAGGCCGTTAGTGAAATGTTGTCGAAATCCGTTTGTGAAATCCGTTGATGAGGCCGTTAGTGAACCTTCGAGGCTGTTAGTGAACCTTTGTTGTCGAATCCGTTAGTGAAATCCGTTGATGAGGCCGATAGTGAACCTTCGAGGCCGTTAGTGAACCTTGTTGACGAATCCGTTAGTGAAATCCATTGATGAGGCCGTTAGTGAACCTTCGAGGCCGTTAGTGAACCTTTGTTGACGAATCCGTTAGTGAAATCCGTTGATGAGGCCGTTAGTGAACCTTTGAATGACGAATCCGTTAGTGAAATCCGTGGATGAGGTCGTTAGTGAACCTTTGAGGAGGCGTTAGTGACCCTTGAATGAGGCCGTTAGTGAACCTTTGAAGAGGCGTTAGTGAACCTTTGAAGAGGCCGTTAGTGAACCTTTGAGGAGGCCGTTAGTGAACCTTTTGAAGAGGCCGTTAGTGAACCTTTGAAGATGCCGTTAGTGAACCTTTGAGGAGGCCGTTAGTGTTAGTGACCTTTGACGAATCCGTTAGTGAAATCCGTTGATGAGGCCGTTAGTGAACCTTTGTTGACGAATCCGTTAGTGAAATCCGTTGATGAGGCCCTTAGTGAGCCTTTGAATGAGTCCGTGGGGATGCAGGCATGGTTGACTGTGGACCATTTTCTGCTGGGGATGAAGTACCTTGAGTAGCGGATGCTGTTGACTTCGTGGTGATACCTGTTATGTGTGTGCTTGGCAGGTATATGGTTTGTGCAAGAAGATGCATGAAGAGAGAAATTGTGCTCGTGGTGCAATGTGATTTGAGAGCAGTTTTGCATGAGAGAGAGCTTTGTGAGGAATGGAGAAGTGATTTTGTGTGCGGTGTGACTTGAGGAAAGCCTCGGGTGCATTCATACCTTCACTTACCATTGACACTTGATTGGAGATGGATTGCTGAAGGATGTTGAAACTTTTGATGATGATGATGAACTGCCGTTGCCTTCGATGGAATGTTGTTGAGGCGATATTCTGAATGATGGGTTGGTCGTGCCAAAGGCTGCCTACGTATCCTTTGAAGGGAATCAGACCAGCGTAGTTCAAGGATGATGGAGAATGATGGAGGAGAAGCTAGGAGCAAAGCAAAGTAAAGCACATACTTTTGCACATAGAAGGAGAAAAAGAAAAAGAAAAATCTTTTTTTTTTTTTTTTTTTTTAGAAAGGAAGAATATGCACACATGTGAGGAAAGATTTTTTTTTTAGTTCGTGGGTGATCCATTTTAACCATTGTGTGCTTGTGAAGCCAACCCAAGATCAAGTCATGTTCAGTCGAAGTCCGGATTGCCTCGCTTGAATTCTGTTGTCGCTGGTGTGCCCAACGAAGATTGATGTCTAGCCCCAAGAGATTTGTCGATTATGGGGCTTCAAAAGGCTTTTGAAAGAGAGGGGATGGGTTTGCTGACGTGATTGTGTATAAGCCCCTAGAATGCCTTTGATGCCAAATTTGAGGGACTTGCATAGCTCCAAGATAAATCAGTCTTGGCCATTCGAGTAAATCGCCCTTTGTTGTTGTAGTGAGCAAGCCCCAAGAGGAGATCGTTGATGCCAAGCTTCGAGAGATTGCAAAGCCCCAAGTGTCGTGGGCTTGTAGATGGCGGGATGTGAAGACCTTTCATTGTAAAGCCCCAAATTATCTCGTGATTGGCTCGGCATTGAGAGCGGATGTACCGTTTGGTAGAATTCTTGATAGAGATCTCCTCTTGCTCTTACTGGGGAGATGAATGGCCTCATTGTGGTCGATACCCAAATGGCTGAGGGTTTATGTCAAAGGATGCAGTAATGTCTTGCGGTGCCGTCGAGGTCGCGGAGGATAAGGTCTTGGCGTGATAAAGTCTCAAATGAGTATGCTTGCTTGACTCTTCTTGAGTTGAACTAATGACGGATCTTCGGATGCAACTAGTGCTGTGGCCCAACTTTATCTGAGCTGCACCTTGTGCTTTTGATCTTGGAGAAGGGGGTGCTGAATTGCAGAAACATTGGGATTGGCCGTGGCATTTCCCGCTATAACCCTGTTTTGATTAGAGTTTAGCATATTGAATATTTTTCCTTTTCTCTAAGACTTCCTTCAAAATCTCGCTGTGAGTTCTAACAAAAATCATCAACTCATTTATAACATCGGAGTCTTCATTTTAAAACCAAGAGGCCTTTGACTTGAAGTGTTGAGAGACATTTGAAGCTTGATCTCTTTCATGGAGCCATAAGACTACTCCACATTGCATTGGTTGAGCATTGTTGTCCCCAAAATACTGTCGGTTGCGAAGCCCCAATATTGCCCTTTTTTGTTGAATTATGTAATGCCGTAGCCCAAAAGATTGTAGATTGTGAAGCCCGTTTGAGACCTTCGGTGCCGAATTGAGGAAGCTTCCAATGTTTCACATGAATTGGCTGGGGATACTGCTGGGGAGTTAATTGCTTTTTGCCGAGGGAGCCTTTGAGACCTTCGTGCCATCATT
>JAOWBW010000393.1:872967-961966 GCA_026119855.1 Campanula takesimana | reverse complement strand
AACCTTAAGTAATGCTTACGATAACACCACCTCTCAACCGAATCATTCCATTATTATCTTCATTACTAATCAAAATCCGTACTAAAATCGAGAATCTCAAATTAATTCCACACATAATCTCGAGGTATCTCAAGCTCGCCTTATTCATAACCTTAACTACACCGCAAAGGTACTTCCCATTTGTAAATCGCATACTTAGTATTATTCCTCAGAATTTCAAAACATTACCATCTCGAGCTTGATTAGCTTTTAAAATATGAAAGGCTAAAGAATTTTCCCATCCCCATAATCTTCACCAAGGCTATATCTCTAAGGGTTCCCACTATAGTGCTCTCGCTCTAGGTAGCAACCGTAAACTAGAGGCGTAATATAAACCACAAATTTTAATACAAAATGTTCACTTAAATCTACTCCATAATATCATCGTCATAAAACTCCAATCCTTGAAAGCCTAAAAATAATTACGAATACGCAACAGTCCGAGAATGGCCTAAATTTTATCTTCAAGGGATTTCCTCTAGCTCCCTTTTTAGTTATAATCTGTGCTCATATACCCAAGGAAATCACACATCTCAAATCCTCAATAGCTAACCCAAGTTAGTCTTTCACGCATACATTTATTAACCTAATGATACTTAGGCTCAATAGTACTACCATCATAATAAACCCATTAGCTAGCAATGTTCCATCTACCAAATCGTAGTATTCTATAATATGCCAAGTATTGATACTCCACTTCCTTCACATAGTTGTAATCCAAACAAGAAATGCCACCAAGACAAGATTTAGAACCATAGAACACTATTTAACCAAAATTTCAAAATGCCTTTAGCATAAATCGAGAAATTATTACTCTCCCAAAATGTACTTAGTCCTTTCTAACTTAACAAGCTTACCACCATTAATGATCATAACTCCTACAACAAACTCACCATCCATAACAAATCGTACACCTTTCCATACTAATCCATTCGATGCATTCACGGAGATGTACTAAAAGTGACCAAAATTTTCCTTAAGAGATCCTCATTGAATCCTCAACTCCTATAACTCTACCGATACAATCTGGATTTTGATCTAAATATTAGCATTACAACCTTGTACCACAACACCCCAATTTAACCCAAGCTTCTCTTCAAACACTAGTACTATTTAGAAGAAAGTAGAAACCTTACAATGATAATTACACCCCACAATTTGACCGAAGTTAAATACTCGGATTTCAATAAATAAAAAAAATTAGGTATAACTCTACGCAAAGGAACGGTCTCAAATAATTTTAAGAAATTAGGAATGGAGAATATAACCATCTTCCTACAACAATCGACTAAAGCAAGAGTAACATCAAAATCTTGTAATAGCAACATGGCTAATTTAGCAGGTAAAACATAACCATACTTAAGCACATCATAAGCACATAAGACTTCATCAGATACCCTAAACCCCTCCATAGGAGTAGACACCTACAACACATAAGTCAAAGACTCAAAAGAAATAAATGCAACTAAATGCTCATAAACATGAGAATGCAATGATCCTAAAATGCACGCGCTCGCTCTCTCGACATAAATTAATACCTCCTGAAACTGATGAATCACCCGTCGAGTGCTGATTGATTGCAAATACTCTACCCGAAACCTTGGGCTTTCCCGAAGCATCTCTCTTCTGACCCTGTGGTATTCCAGTTCCTGCCCCGATGACTGAACTCTAAACCTCGGACAATCTTTTCTGAAGTGACCCAGTCGACCACAATTCACACATTTTCCCTGCTTCTTCCAACACTTGTCTTCTGAGTGTCCTTTCCTCTGACAGTAGCTGCAGACTTTCCCCTTTCGTGTCCCCATATTAGCACCTTGATTTCCTACTGTTGGTTGCCCTTGAAGTTGCCTTCTGAATCGAGTTTGCACTCCAGAATTACCTCTGTTATCCGAATGTTGCTGTTGTGACTTACTCTGCCCTCCTTGCTTACCCGGGTTAACCATCTCAGTCTTCCTTTTGTGTTCCCCAATGTCCTGCTCAATCAAGTAGGCTCGATCCACTGCATCCTGAAAAGGTTGAATTCTTTGGGCTAAAAGCTGAGTACGGATGGATGTCTTCAAACCCCGGATGAATCTCAAAGCCTTCTGTTCTTCGGTCCTCATAAGATAGTCACAATACCGGGCTAATTTTGTGAACTTAGCTGAGTACTGTGCTACTGACATCCTGCCTTGCTCCAAGCTGAGGAACTCGATCTCTTTCCGGTTTTGATTCACTAGAGAGATAAAATGATCCTTGAATTTCCTCACGAACCACTCCCAAGGATATGGTACAAGAGTCGCATCCCAACTGGTCTTCAGTGCCTTCCACCAATGTTCCGCAGCCCCCACGAGCTTATAAGCTGCAAACAGAACCCTATCCTCATCAGTGCAACCAAAGACATCGTAGATTTTCTCCATCGATTCTATCCATAGCTCGGCTTTCTTCACATCCGGCTCACCGTCGTACTCATTTGGTTTCAACTTTAAGAACTGCTCCAAACCATATCGCGGAGGTGCTACATGTTCCTCTCTCGGCCCTTGGTCATGAATTGATTTCACGGCCGCTTCAAACCTGCCCTGAAACACTGCACGGTTTTCTTCCCTTAGACCATTAAGATTCTGAGTCCCACTGATGTCTTCACCAGCTCTTCTAGCCATTGAGAACAATTACCTGCATAAAACATCAATCGTTACTCACTCCGAACACAACTACCCTCCTAGGTCGTTCTAGCCACCTATACCGATACTTAGAGCTAAACCATAGCTCTGATACCAACTGTCGCGACCCCGGACCCCGCAGGCCCGAGACCGCGATCTGGACGTCGACTTAAAACCAAAACTCTAAAATAAAGAAGTTAAAAATTTCATTTTGAACCAAAAGATGATAACACAAGGTTTTACAAATCCAAGTTTAAATCAACAAAGTACATCTAACATAAGCTCTACAGCTTATACCCAAAAGAATAAAATATACAATTCTTAATGACGTCAATGATGGTAAAACTATCCCAAAAGGTTATACATTTAAATAATGTAAACCGAACCATAACAACCTGCCCCAAAATCTCAATCCTCTCGACGTCCTCCTCGATCCGCGAATCCTAATCCTTTTCCTCCTAGGGGGGGGGGGGTTAAGGAAAAACAAAGATGGAAATAAACGGGGTGAGATAAAATCTCAGTAAGTTACTAATGCAACTACATGACATGCTAATATGCAATGACCAATAGCAATTAACAATAGACAGATAGCAGCGGAATAATAAGTGTCATGCTGTCGAACAGTAACATCCAATAGTCAATCATATAATTAAACATATAACAACAAATGAGAGGCTCCCTATCGCCAACCGTCCCATACCGGTTGGAAATAACGACCAGCTCATCATGCAACACATAAAGCTGAAATAAACACTCATAAGTGGATACATAGCCAAGGTTTCACCCAACTGAAGAACCAAATAAAGGTCGCTGCGCAGCTTCAATAATCAACAATCAACATCTTCATAGCATCATGAAAGCTCGAAGAGAAAACCCCGGTCAGAACCGACCGATCAACCCATCCAAAAGAAGTGTCACAAAGGACGGGAGACATGCCACAAAGTCATGCTCCAAGTAAAGCTAAAATGCACACAAAGGAGCTAGCTCTTCTCACATCCAAGGCCAATCTGGAGGAGGGTAATAATGGGGCAAAACAATGGTCAACAATTACAATGGACTTGGCTGTGCCATCATAATGTTTCGCATCGCCCAAACACACAAAAATACCAGCTGGACTTTCAAGTAAAGGCTAAGTAATAAAATACTAGCACAATAAACAACCATTGATTCCAAAGTAGGGAATCATACCAATTAATCACCACAAAAGATGAAAACGATTACTCAAGAAGAGTTCAACAACAATAGCACAAGGAGTTTCTCATGAAAGAGTCCAACAACAATGACCATTAAAACATAATGATTCCAAGATAAGGCACGTACCAAATACATCCTAAATATGATACTCACAAGTTACTCATAAAGAGCACAACCCAAACGGTCGCTCACAAATAGCACAATGACTATTACCAAGGTGATCATAAACATTTACTCAAAAGATATACTAGGACTATGAACTCAACCACCTCATCACACCTGGAATTCCAAATAAGAAATCTAAATGAATACATCTTAAGGTTAATCAAACCGTAGGTACCCAATTGCCAATTCACGCTTTATCTCCGTTCATAACGAACCCATTCTAAACACCCCAAACAAATCCAAAAGGTTACACTTATTAGATCATGATCACGAACACATCATAAGGTGCCCAAACATATACTAAATGATCATCACAAAGATAAGTCAAACCAACGATACCTCAATAAGATGTTCAAAAACCCAATTAACCCTTAATAAATTTCCATCACAAACTTCATCACAAAGGACCCAATTCTATCACTAGAGTGTACTATAATGTTCACTAAGGTCAACTAGGAGGACACCCAAGATTTGGATCAAAACGCGTTCTTCAATCACACAAAATTTACAAATGTAGCTTTTCAGAGGACTGTGCGGCCGCCCAAAAGGGTATGTGCGGTCGCCCAGTAAGACCCTCAAACACAACCAAAAGCTTTCAGAATGTTGTGCGGTCGCCCAGGGAATTTTGGGCGGCCGCCCAATCTTCCGGATTGCCAGAAATCGGGAAGAACACATGGGTTCTTCCATTTTTATACCCAAAACACATTTCCAACCAAAATCCAACCTTCTAACTAGAATACTAATGTACCAACACAACTAATAAGTCTAAAAAAACTCCTACAACAAGATTTAACAACCAAAATCAAGAATCAAACCCAACATTCATAAATCACCATTTTAAACCCAAAATCCAAATAAATTCCAAACAAATTCAAAACCCAACCAAACTTCAAATATAACATCTCAAACATCATATATGCATGATAGGAACACTTTAGCATAAAAATGGGGGAAAAGTAACTTACTTGACAAATCTCAAAGTTGATGGATTTCAATTCTTTTTGGTTCTACGCGATCCTATCGACGATCTAAACAAGGTTCACGTTTTAAGAAATGAGAGATTATGAGAGGAAGATGAAGAAAAAGAAGAGAGAAGTAAAGGAAGAAAAACTTACCCAAAGGATGGAGAGAGAGAGTTTCCTGGGAGAGAGAGAGAGAGGGAGGTGGAGTGTGAGGATGGGGGAGGTGAGGGAAGGAGTAGGGAGGGAGTAGGGAAATGTTTTTTAAAAGATTTACACTTAGGCCCCCTCCACTACACTACACACAAACACTACACTCCCTACTAACAATTAAGACCCAACAATACTGCGCTAACACAAATGACTCAAATAAAATGCTAGGCATAATTATTATAACACATAAAATGCACACATAAATATTTAATTAAATAATAATTTAAATAAATAAATAAGCAAATAAATAAATAATAATTATTTATTACTAATAAAATAGAGCTTAGATTTCGGGTCGTGACATTCACTCCTCCTTAAAGAAAATTCGACCCGAATTTTAACGAGACTTACCCGAAAGACCAAATAGCTACGGATACGATAGTTCCTCCATTTCTCAAATTCCTCAATTGTCCAATCTAACCCACTAAAAGGTAACCTTAAGTAATGCTTACGATAACACCACCTCTCAAACCGAATCATTCCATTATTATCTTCATTACTAATCAAAATCCGTACTAAAATCGAAGAATCCAAATTAATTCCACACATAATTCTCGAGGTATCTCAAGCTCGCCTTATTCATAACCTTAACTACACCGCAAAGGTACTTCCATTTGTAAATCGCATACTTAGTATTATTCCTCAGAATTTCAAAACATTACCATCTCGAGCTTGATTAGCTTTTAAAATATGAAAGGCTAAAGAAATTTTCCCATCCCCATAATCTTCACCAAAGGCTATATCTCTAAGGGTTCCCACTATAGTGCTCTCGCTCTAGGTAGCACCGTAAACTAGAGGCGTAATATAAACCCAAAGTTTTAATACAAAATGTTCACTTAAATCTACTCTATAATATCATCGTCATAAAACTCCAATCCTTGAAAGCCTAAAATAATTACGAATACGCAACAGTCCGAGAATGGCCTAAATTTTATCTTCAAGGGATTTCCTCTAGCTCCCTTTTTAGTTAATAATCTGTGCTCATATACCCAAGGAAATCAACACATCTCAAATCCTCAATAGCTAACCCAAGTTAGTCTTTCACGCATACATTTATTAACCTAATGATACTTAGGCTCAATAGTACTACCATCATAATAAACCCATTAGCTAGCAATGTTCCATCTACCAAATCGTAGTATTCTATAATATGCCCAAGTATTGATACTCCACTTCCTTCACATAGTTGTAATCCAAACAAGAAATGCCACCAAGACAAGATTTAGAACCATAGAACACTATTTAACCAAAATTTCAAAATGCCTTTAGCATAAATCGAGAAATTATTACTCTCCCAAAATGTACTTAGTCCTTTCTAACTTAACACGCTTACCACCATTAATGATCATAACTCCTACAACAAACTCACCATCCATAACAAATCGTACACCTTTCCATACTAATCCATTCGATGCATTCACGGAGATGTACTAAAAGTGACCAAAATTTTCCTTAAGAGATCCTCATTGAATCCTCAACTCCTATAACTCTACCGATACAATCTGGATTTTGATCTAAATATTAGCATTACAACCTTGTACCACAACACCCCAATTTAACCCAAGCTTCTCTTCAAACACTAGGTACTATTTAGAAGAAAGTAGAAACCTTACAATGATAATTACACCCCACAATTTGACCGAAGTTAAATACTCGGATTTCAATAAATAAAAAAAATTAGGTATAACTCTACGCAAAGGAACGGTCTCAAATAATTTTAAGAAATTAGGAATGGAGAATATAACCATCTTCCTACAACAATCGACTAAAGCAAGAGTAACATCAAAATCTTGTAATAGCAACATGGCTAATTTAGCAGGTAAAACATAACCATACTTAAGCACATCATAAGCACATAAGACTTCATCAGATACCCTAAACCCCTCCATAGGAGTAGACACCTACAACACATAAGTCAAAGACTCAAAAGAAATAAATGCAACTAAATGCACATAAACATGAGAATGCAATGATCCTAAAATGCACGCGCTCGCTCTCTCGACATAAATTAATACCTCCTGAAACTGATGAATCACCCGTCGAGTGCTGATTGATTGCAAATACTCTACCCAAAACCTTGGGCTTTCCTGAAGCATCTCTCTTCTGACCCTGTGGTATTCCAGTTCCTGCCCCGATGACTGAACTCTAAACCTCGGACAATCTTTTCTGAAGTGACCCAGTTGACCACAATTCACACATTTTCCCTGCTTCTTCCAACACTTGTCTTCTGAGTGTCCTTTCCTCTGACAGTAGCTGCAGACTTTCCCCTTTCGTGTCCCCATATTAGCACCTTGATTTCCTACTGTTGGTTGCCCTTGAAGTTGCCTTCTGAATCGAGTTTGCACTCCAGAATTACCTCTGTTATCTGAATGTTGCTGTTGTGACTTACTCTGCCCTCCTTGCTTACCCGGGTTAACCATCTCAGTCTTCCTTTTGTGTTCCCCAATGTCCTACTCAATCAAGTAGGCTCGATCCACTGCATCCTGAAAAGGTTGAATTCTTTGGGCTAAAAGCTGAGTACGGATGGATGTCTTCAAACCCCGGATGAATCTCAAAGCCTTCTGTTCTTCGGTCCTCATAAGATAGTCACAATACCTGGCTAATTCTGTGAACTTAGCTGAGTACTGTGCTACTGACATCCTGCCTTGCTCCAAGCTGAGGAACTCGATCTCTTTCCGGTTTTGATTCACTAGAGAGATAAAATGATCCTTGAATTTCCTCACGAACCACTCCCAAGGATATGGTACAAGAGTCGCATCCCAACTGGTCTTCAGTGCCTTCCACCAATGTTCCGCAGCCCCCACGAGCTTATAAGCTGCAAACAGAACCCTATCCTCATCAGTGCAACCAAAGACATCGTAGATTTTCTCCATCGATTCTATCCATAGCTCGGCTTTCTTCACATCCGGCTCACCGTCGTACTCATTTGGTTTCAACTTTAAGAACTGCTCCAAACCATATCGCGGAGGTGCTACATGTTCCTCTCTCGGCCCTTGGTCATGAATTGATTTCACGGCCGCTTCAAACCTGCCCTGAAACACTGCACGGTGTTCTTCCCTTAGACCATTAAGATTCTGAGTCCCACTGATGTCTTCACCAGCTCTTCTAGCCATTGAGAACAATTACCTGCATAAAACATCAATCGTTACTCACTCCGAACACAACTACCCTCCTAGGTTGTTCTAGCCACCTATACCGATACTTAGAGCTAAACCATAGCTCTGATACCAACTGTCGCGACCCCGGACCCCGCAGGCCCGAGACCGCGATCTGGACGTCGACTTAAAACCAAAACTCTAAAATAAAGAAGTTAAAAATTTCATTTTGAACCAAAAGATGATAACACAAGGTTTTACAAATCCAAGTTTAAATCAACAAAGTACATCTAACATAAGCTCTACAGCTTATACCCAAAAGAATAAAATATACAATTCTTAATGTCAATGATGGTAAAACTATCCCCAAAAGGTTATACATTTAAATAATGTAAACCGAACCATAACAACCTGCCCCAAAATCTCAATCCTCTCGACGTCCTCCTCGATCCGCGAATCCTAATCCTTTTCCTCCTAGGGGGGGGTTAAGGAAAAAAAAAGATGGAAATAAACGGGGTGAGATAAAATCTCAGTAAGTTACTAATGCAACTACATGACATGCTAATATGCAATGACCAATAGCAATTAACAATAGACAGATAGCAGCGGAATAATAAGTGTCATGCTGTCGAACAGTAACATCCAATAGTCAATCATATAATTAAACATATAACAACAAATGAGAGGCTCCCTATCGCCAACCGTCCCATACCGGTTGGAAATAACGACCAGCTCATCATGCAACACATAAAGCTGAAATAAACACTCATAAGTGGATACATAGCCAAGGTTTCACCCAACTGAAGAACCAAATAAAGGTCGCTGCGCAGCTTCAATAATCAACAATCAACATCTTCATAGCATCATGAAAGCTCGAAGAGAAAACCCCGGTTAGAACCGACCGATCAACCCATCGATCAACAAACCATCTTCATAGTAGCATGAAAGCTGAAGAGAAACCCGGTACCGGAACCCATAACCAAAAGAAGTGTCATAAAGGACGGGAGACATGCCACAAAGTCATGCTCCAAGTAAAGCTAAAATGCACACAAAGGAGCTAGCTCTTCTCACATCCAAGGCCAATCTGGAGGAGGGTAATAATGGGGCAAAACAATGGTCAACAATTACAATGGACTTGGCTGTGCCATCATAATGTTTCGCATCGCCCAAACACACACAAAATACCAGCTGGACTTTCAAGTAAAGGCTAAGTAATAAAATACTAGCACAATAAACAACCATTGATTCCAAAGTAGGGAATCATACCAATTAATCACCACAAAAGATGAAAACGATTACTCAAGAAGAGTTCAACAACAATAGCACAAGGAGTTTCTCATGAAAGAGTCCAACAACAATGACCATTAAAACATAATGATTCCAAGATAAGGCACGTACCAAATACATCCTAAATATGATACTCACAAGTTACTCATAAAGAGCACAACCCAAACGGTCGCTCACAAATAACACAATGACTATTACCAAGGTGATCATAAACATTTACTCAAAAGATATACTAGGACTATGAACTCAACCACCTCATCACACCTGGAATTCCAAATAAGAAATCTAAATGAATACATCTTAAGGTTAATCAAACCGTAGGTACCCAATTGCCAATTCACGCTTTATCTCCGTTCATAACGAACCCATTCTAAACACCCCAAACAAATCCAAAAGGTTACACTTATTAGATCATGATCACGAACACATCATAAGGTGCCCAAACATATACTAAATGATCATCACAAAGATAAGTCAAACCAACGATACCTCAATAAGATGTTCAAAAACCCAATTAACCCTTAATAAATTTCCATCACAAACTTCATCACAAAGGACCCAATTCGATCACTAGAGTGTACTATAATGTTCACTAAGGTCAACTAGGAGGACACCCAAGATTTGGATCAAAACGCGTTCTTCAATCACACAAAATTTACAAATGTAGCTTTTCAGAGGACTGTGCGGCCGCCCAAAAGGGTATGTGCGGTCGCCCAGTAAGACCCTCAAACACAACCAAAAGCTTTCAGAATGTTGTGCGGTCGCCCAGGGAATTTTGGGCGGCCGCCCAATCTTCCGGATTGCCAGAAATCGGGAAGAACACATGGGTTCTTCCATTTTTATACCCAAAACACATTTCCAACCAAAATCCAACCTTCTAACTAGCATACTAATGTACCAACACAACTAATAAGTCTAAAAAGACTCCTACAACAAGATTTAACAACCAAAATCAAGAATCAAACCCAACATTCATAAATCACCATTTTAAACCCAAAATCCAAATAAATTCCAAACAAATTCAAAACCCAACCAAACTTCAAATATAACATCTCAAACATCATATATGCATGATAGGAACACTTTAGCATAAAAATGGGGGAAAAGTAACTTACTTGACAAATCTCAAAGTTGATGGATTTCAATTCTTTTTGGTTCTACGCGATCCTATCGACGATCTAAACAAGGTTCACGTTTTAAGAAATGAGAGATTATGAGAGGAAGATGAAGAAAAAGAAGAGAGAAGTAAAGGAAGAAAAACTTACCCAAAGGATGGAGAGAGAGAGTTTCCTGGGAGAGAGAGAGAGAGGGAGGTGGAGTGTGAGGATGGGGGAGGTGAGGGAAGGAGTAGGGAGGGAGTAGGGAAATGTTTTTTAAAAGATTTACACTTAGACCCCCTCCACTACACTACACACAAACACTACACTCCCTACTAACAATTAAGACCCAACAATACTGCGCTAACACAAATGACTCAAATAAAATGCTAGGCATAATTATTATAACACATAAAATGCACACATAAATATTTAATTAAATAATAATTTAAATAAATAAATAAGCAAATAAATAAATAATAATTATTTATTACTAATAAAATAGAGCCTAGATTTCGGGTCGTGACATCCCTCCCCTGTTCCAAATTGATTTGTTTTCGTGCTATCGTCTGAAAGTCATAAATCTCTCGTCCGAACTCCATTTTAGGCGTATAAGCTATCGTTTTAAAGCTCTCCTTGAGCTCTTCGAGATGAGTAAGTAGTTTTGGTTGTGTTCTTGAGTTAACTGATTCCTTTATGAATTTAGGTGGTATGGGACTTGATTAAATTATTAATTGGAATTATGAAGCACTTTTATGATGCGCGTTTGTTCAATTCATCTTTTGGTGATTAATTGGAATGATTCCCTACTTTGGAATCAATGGTTGTTTATTGTGCTAGTATTTTATTACTTAGCCTTTACTTGAAAGTCCAGCTGGTATTTTGTGTGTGTTTGGGCGATGCGAAATATTATGATGGCACAGCCAAGTCCATTGTGATGTTGACCATTGTTTTGCCCCATTATTACCCTCCTCCAGATTGGCCTTGGATGTGAGAAGAGCTAGCTCCTTTGTGTGCATTTTAGCTTTACTTGGAGCATGACTTTGTGGCATGTCTCCCGTCCCTTGTGACACTTCATTTGGTTATTGATTCCGGTACCGGGGATTTCTCTTCAGCTTTCATGCTATTATAAAGATGATGATTTGTTGATTATTGAAGCTGCGCAGCGACCTTTATTTGGTTTATCAGTTTGGGAAAACCTTGGCTATATCCTTTGTTATGTGTTTATTTCCGCTGCTATCTGATATATGATAATTGCTATGTGTTATGTGATTTATTATTGACTATTGCATCATAGCATGTCATGTAGTTGCATTAGTAACTTATTGAGATTTATCCCACCCCCTTCCTTTTATCTTTGTTTTTCCTTAACCCCCCCAGGTGCTAAGGATTAGTCTCGCTGATCACGAGAAAGAGGACGTTGAGTGTGGATACATTCTTTTGGGGAAAGTTGTTATAGGTTGTTTACATTATATAAATGTGTAACCTTTTTGGCATAGTTGTACCAAACAATGACGTCATTAAGAACTGTACATTTATATTCTGTTGGGCATAAACTTGTGGAAGCTTATGATAGTTGTATTTGGTTATTATCAAACTTGGATTTGTAAAACTTTGGATCATCACCTTTTGGTATCAAATGGAATTTTTAACTTCGGTATTTCACAGTTTTGGTTTTAGAGTCGACGTCCAGCTCGCGATCTCGGGCCAGCGGGGTTCGGGGCCGCGACAGTTGGTATCAGAGCTATGGTTTGGTTCTAAGTATAAGTCTAGGTGGACTAGTATGACCTAGGAGGGTAGTAGTGTGCGGAGTGATTAACAGTTGATGTTTTATGCAGGTACTTGTTTACAATGGTTCGTAGAAGGAGTGGTGAAGGTAGTACCGGTAATGCAAATCAGAATGATACAAGGGATGAAGCCCGTGCCATGTTTCAAGGCATGTTCGAGGCGGCCATGAAGGCCATGCATGATCAAGGTCCGAGGGTAGAACAAGCACCACCCCGCTACGGATTGGAACAATTTCTGAAGTTGAAACCGGTTGAATTCAATGGGGAACCCGATATAAGGAAAGCTGAGTTATGGATAGAGTCGATGGAGAAGATTTATGAGGTATTTGGTTGTACGGATGAGGACAAGTCCCGGTTCGCGGCTTACAAACTTGTGGGAGCCGCCGAGCATTGGTGGAAGGGTGTTAAAGCTAGTTGGGATGATACTCACACGGTGTATGCGTGGGAGTTGTTTGTGCGCAAATTCAAGGAACATTTCATTCCGGTTGTTGATCAAAACCGAAAGGAGATCGAGCTGCTCAACCTGGAGCAGGGTTTGTTGTCTATAGCACAATACTCGGCTAAGTTCACAGAATTAGCCCGGTATTGTAACTATTTGGTGAGGACCGAGGAACAAAAAGCTATGAGGTTCATTCGGGGATTGAAGACCTCCATCCGTACTCAAATTATTGCCCAACGGATTGTGACCTTCCAAGATGCGGTAGATCGAGCCTACTTGATTGAACAGGACATTGGGGAATACAAAAGGAAAACCGAGGTTGCGGGTGCGGGTAAACCGGGAAGCCATGCTAAATCTCAACCTCAACACCGTTCCGATAACCGAGGTAACTTTGGGGGACAATCTCAGTTCCGAGGGCAACCGATCCCAAGGAACCCGGGTACCACTTCCGGGAACCAAGGGAACCAAATTAGGAGGCTTTGTTCGTATTGTTAAAAGGAAGGTCATTCAGAGGACCGGTGTTGGAAGAAGCAGGGAAGGTGTACCAATTGTGGTCAAATGGGTCATTTTGCAAGGGATTGTACTAGAGGCAGAGGTCAACCGACTGGGGTAGGAGCTGGGGCTCCACAAGGTCAGAAAAGGGACACTACGGGAAAGCCCAAGGTCCAAGGGAAAGTGTTTGCAATGAATCAACAACAAGCCACAGATGATCCCACAGTTATTGGAGGTATTATTTCTATATCTAGTGTGAGCGCACGAGCGTTAGTAGATCCAGGATCATCTCATTCATACATTTCTGTGCAATTTGCTTCCATGTTAAATGCTGCATTCGAGTCTTTACCATACGTGCTAGAGGTGTCGACCCCTATAGGAGAATGCTTGATTTCTGATCGAGTCTTTCGTGCTTGTGATGTGGTTATTTGTGGTCGTGTCCTTTGTGCGGATTTGGTAGTTCTTCCTATCTAAGACTTTGATGTCATTTTGGGTATGGATTGGTTGAGCAAGTTTCATGCTTCCGTTGATTGCCGTAAGAAAACTGTTACTTTTTCTATTCCTGATGTGCCTAAATTTGTGTTTGAGGCTAGTCCTCTGAGTAGAAAGGTTCGCTTAATTTCTTATATGAAAGCGAGAAAATTATTGCATAGTGGTTGTGAGGGGTATTTAGCTAGTGTTCTTGATACTAGGAAGGAATCCCCTAGTTTGGATAGTGTTTGGGTAGTTCGGGAATTTCCCGATGTTTTCTCTACCGAGTATGATATGCCTCCCGATCGTGAGATAGAATTTTGTATAGATCTTTTGCCGGGTACGGCTCCGATTTCGAAAGAACCTTATAGGTTGGCTCCCGCAGAGTTGAAGGAATTAAAGGTTCAATTGCAAGAGTTGCTTGATCGAGGGTTTATCCGCCCTAGTGTTTCCCCGTGGGGAGCACCGGTTTTATTTGTGCGGAAGAAAGACGGTTCCTTGAGATTGTGCATCGACTACGGAAAGTTGAATCAGGTTACGGTGAAGAACAAGTATCCTCTACCTCATATTGACGATTTATTTGATCAGCTTCAAGGGTCCGTGGTTTTCTCTAAACTTGATTTGAGGAGTGGGTACCATCAGTTGAAGGTTCGATCGGAGGATATTCCGAAGACAGCCTTTCGCACTCGTTATGGTCATTATGAGTTCTTGGTTATGCCGTTTGGGTTGACTAACGCGCCTGCAGTATTTATGGATTTGATGAACCGGGTTTTCCATCCCTATCTTGACTCGTTCGTGGTGGTCTTTATTGATGATATACTCGTCTACTCTAAATCCCGAGAGGAGCACGAGCAGCACTTGAGGACAGTTTTATCCGTTCTTGCGAAGGAGAAATTGTTTGCAAAGTTTAGTAAATGCGAATTTTGGCTCGAGAAGGTGTCATTTCTGGGTCATGTGATTTCTAAAGACGGGATTTCTGTGGACCCGTCAAAGATTGAAGCCATGGTGGATTGGAAGAGACCTGAATCAGTGACAGAGATTAGAAGCTTTCTGGGTTTAGCCGGTTATTACAGAAGATTCATAGAAGGGTTTTCGAGGATTGCTACTCCAATGACTCAGTTGACCCGGAAGAATGTCCCGTTTGAGTGGACCGAGAAATGTGATAAGAGTTTCGAGGAATTGAAGAAGAGGTTGACTACCGCACCGATCTTGACTTTGCCTAATGGGAGCGATGGCCTAGTGATTTATAGTGATGCTTCGAAAGAGGGTTTGGGTTGTGTATTGATGCAGAATAGGAAGGTGATTGCCTATGCTTCGAGAAAGTTGACCCCTAGTGAACAGAATTACCCGACTCATGATATGGAGTTGGCGGCGGTAGTCTTTGCGTTGCACAAATGGAAGCATTACCTTTATGGAGCGAAGTTTGAAATTTTTACCGATCACAAGAGTTTGAAGTACCTTTTTTCCCAGAAAGAGTTAAATAATAGGCAGCGCCGATGGATGGAATTGTTGAAGGATTATGATTGTACGATTTCTTATCATCCGGGGAAGGCGAATGTGGTAGCCGATGCGATTAGTAGAAAGTCTTATGTGGCCTCGATGATGGTTCGAGAATGGAAAATGTTTGAGGATGTGCGAGATTGGTCTCCTCGTGAATCGAGATATGGGGCTATTTTTGCGAATATTAGGGTATCTCCGACCCTAATTCAGAGGATAAAGGAAGCGCAGAAAGAAGATCCCGAGTTGGTGAAGATAATGGGTAAATTGAAGGAAAAGAACTTCGAGGATTTTTCTATGAGTTCAAATGGAGTGTTGACTTTCCGTGGTCGTTTGTGTGTACCTGATGTTGGTGGAATAAAGAGGCAAGTTTTAGATGAGGGTCACAAATTGAGATATACTATTCATCCGGGTAGTACGAAGATGTATCAGGATTTGAAGCAACACTTTTGGTGGAACAACATGAAGAGGGAAATAGCCGAGTATGTTTCGAAATGTTTAACTTGTCAGCAGGTCAAAGCCGAGCATCAGAGACCCGCGGGACTACTTCAGCCGTTAGAGATTCCCGAGTGGAAATGGGAGCATGTGACTATGGATTTCGTCATGGGACTACCTCGTACCCGTAGGAAGTATGACAGTGTTTGGGTAATAGTGGATAGATTGACCAAGAGCGCACATTTCTTGCCTATTGACATCAGATATTCGATGGAGAAGCTTGCGACCCTTTACATTGATGGGATCGTTAGATTGCATGGGGTTCCGGTTAGCATTATGTCAGATCGAGACCCGAGGTTTACTTCTAGATTCTGGAAGGCGTTTCAGGAAGCTTGGGGTACAGATTTGCGATTCAGCACAGCTTTTCACCCTCAGACCGATGGTCAATCCGAGAGGACCATTCAGATTTTGGAGGATATGTTGCGAGCTTGTTCGATAGACTTTTCCGATTCTTGGGATAGACACCTACCATTAGTAGAATTCTCTTACAACAACAGTTATCAGGCTAGTATCGAGATGGCACCGTATGAGGCCTTGTATGGAAGAAAATGTAGATCGCCTATCTGTTGGGATAAGGTCGGTGAAGCGAAGATCGTGGGTATTGATTTGCTTCGAGATTCGGTTGAGAAAGTTAGAGTTATCCGGGATAGATTGAAAACAGCCCAAAGTCGACACAAGAGCTATGCAGATAACCGAAGGCGAGATCTTAGTTTTCAGACCGGTGATTTTGTGTTCTTGAAAGTGTCTCCGAAGGTGGGTATCCGAAGGTTTGGAAAAAAAGGCAAATTGGCTCCGAGGTTTATTGGCCCGTTTGAGATTTTGGGAAAGGTTGGACTTCTAGCGTATCGTCTTGCGTTACCGCCATCTTTAGACCGGTTGCACAACGTGTTCCACGTTTCTATGCTTCAGAAGTATGTACATGATCCTTCTCACGTGTTACCGAGGATACCGGAGGATATTGAGCCCGATATGACTTACGAGGAACGACCGGTTCGGATTTTAGATGCCAAAGTTCAAGAGTTGAGGAACAAAAGCATTGCGTTGGTTAGAGTTCTTTGGAAGAATCATATTATCGAGGAGTCGACGTGGGAGCTCCGAGATGAGATCGAGAGAAAATATCCGTGGCTTTTTAATTCGGGTAAGTCTCGTTAAAATTCGGGTCGAATTTTCTTTAAGGGGGAGTGAATGTCACGACCCAAAATCTAGGCTCTATTTTATTGATAATAAATAATTATTATTTATTTATTTGCTTATTTATTTATTTAAATTATTATTTATTTAAATATTTATGTGTGCATTTTATGTGTTATATTAATTTATGCCTAGCATTTTATTTGGGCCATTGTAGAAGAGTTGAGTCTTATTTGTTAGTGGGGAGTTTATTAGTAAAGGGTAGTAGTAAGGGAGGGGTCTAAGTGTAGGATTTCAAATAATCATCTTCTCCCTACTCCCTCCCTCACCTCCCTCACCCTATCACCCTCACTCACACTCCACCCCCATCTCTCCCAGCACAAACTCTCTCTCTCTCTCTCTCTCCATTGGGTAAGTTTTTCTTCTCTATCTTCTCTCTTCATTTTCTTCCTCTTCCTCTCATTATTTCTAATTTCTTAAAACGTGAAACATGTTTAGATCGTCGATAGGATCGTTGGAAGCCAAAAATATTTGAAATCCATCAACTTTGAGAAAATCCGGGTAAGTTGCTTTTCCCCCATTTTTATGCTAAAATGTTCATATCATGTTTATATTATGCTTGATGTGTTATATTTGAAGTTTGGTTGAGTTTGGAATTTATTTGGAATTTATTTTGAGTTTTGGTCAAAAATGGTGATTTTAGGAATGTTGGGTTTGAATCTTGATCTTGGTTGATGAATGGTATTATTTGAGTCCCCATTCTAGTTATAAGTTGTTTTGGGTTCATATTCATGCTTGGTGGAAGGTTGATTATGTTTGATTTTGATTGTTATATGAAATGGGTAAGAAAAATGGTAGAAACCCAGATTTTGGCCGGAATTTGCCTTTCCGGGCAAGGAGGCGCGCGCACCCTCCCATAGGAGGCGCGCGCACCCTTATGCCCCTCTTGAACAAAGACCTTCTGTTTCTAGGAGGCGCGCGCACCCTCTCCTCCTCCAATGTTGATTTTCCTTCTGATACAAGGAGGCGTGCGCCCCCTTTTTGTTGAAGCGCGCGCACCCTCATCCCTTGAATTCTAGCATGACCTTCTGATCATATGAAGCGCGCGCCCTCTTCCCGATGAAGCGCGCGCACCCCTCCCTCCCCTGTTCCAAATTGATTTATTTTCGTGCTATCGTCTGAAAGTCATAAATCTCTCGTCTGAACTCCGTTTTAGGCGTATAAGCTATCGTTTTAAAGCTCTCCTTGAGCTCTTCGAGATGAGTAAGTAGTTTTGGTTGTGTTCTTGAGTTAACTGATTCCTTTGTGAATATAGGTGGTATGGGACTTGATTAAATTATTAATTGGAATTATGAATCACTTTTATGATGCGCGTTTGTTCAATTCATCTTTTGGTGATTAATTGGAATGATTCCCTACTTTGGAATCAATGGTTGTTTATTGTGCTAGTATTTATTACTTAGCCTTTATTTGAAAGTCCAGCTGGTATTTTGTGTGTGTTTGGGCGATGCGAAACATTATGATGGCACAGCCAAGTCCATTGTGATGTTGACCATTGTTTTGCCCCATTATTACCCTCCTCCAGATTGGCCTTGGATGTGAGAAGAGCTAGCTCCTTTGTGTGCATTTTAGCTTTACTTGGAGCATGACTTTGTGGCATGTCTCCCGTCCCTTGTGACACTTCATTTGGTTATTGATTCCGGTACCGGGGATTTCTCTTCAGCTTTCATGCTATTATGAAGATGATGATTTGTTGATTATTGAAGCTGCGCAGCGACCTTTATTTGGTTTATCAGTTTGGGAAAACCTTGGCTATATCCTTTGTTATGTGTTTATTTCCGCCGCTATCTGATATATGATAATTGCTATCTGTTATGTGATTTATTATTGACTATTGCATCATAGCATGTCATGTAGTTGCATTAGTAACTTAT
Source organism: Campanula takesimana (assembly GCA_026119855.1). Lineage (NCBI taxonomy): Eukaryota > Viridiplantae > Streptophyta > Magnoliopsida > Asterales > Campanulaceae > Campanula > Campanula takesimana. The sequence continues at coordinate 943,035 of JAOWBW010000393.1, read as the reverse complement.
TGAGATTTATATAAATGTGTAACCTTTTTGGGATAGTTGTACCAAACAATGACGTCATTAAGAACTGTACATTTATATTCTGTTGGGCATAAACTTGTGGAAGTTTATGATAGTTGTATTTGGTTATTATCAAACTTGGATTTGTAAAACTTTGGATCATCACCTTTTGGTATCAAATGGAATTTTTAACTTCGGTATTTCACAGTTTTGGTTTTAGAGTCGACGTCCAGCTCGCGATCTCGGGCCAGCGGGGTTCGGGGCCGCGACATATTTACACTTCTGCGCATACTCCCTGCGCATAAGTGATTGCTTTAAGTTTCCGCTGTGCATTTCACACTCTTGTTGCGCGCTATACTTAGCCAAAATAAGACCTGTGCGCATTAGCCATTGTTTTGCAAAAGGGTTTGAAAATAATTTTAAAATGCTATTCACCCCCCCTCTAGCATTTTTCATACCCTTGTTGCCCTTCTGGGACCAACAAGTGGTATCAGAGCAAACACCTTTATAAAACATTTCTGTTTTTCAAGCTTAACATCTTGGGTGCCGATTCAATATGGCAAAATCAAAACCTTTGGCAACTGCTAACTACACACATGTTCCAGTCTTTGATGAAGATCACTTTGACGTGTGGAAATTCAGCATCTTGACTTATCTCACCTCAATCGATGAAAGGCTTCATGACATCGTGGTTTATGGACCTTACATTCCGGTCAAGGCGAATCCAAATCCACGCACCAACGCTGCTCAACCAACCATTCTAAAACCAAAGGAAGAATGGACTGAAGAAGAATAAAAAAGAGTTGCAAATGATGGGAAAGCAAGAAACATTCTCCTAAGCAATCTAAGCACAGCTATGAAACAACAAGTCATGCATTGTGCTACTGCTAATGAGCTATGGGATGCTATTGAAGAGCATATAGAAGAAGATACTGTCTGTAAGGAGAACAAGAAATATGAAGTGCAAAAGAGATTCAACAATTTCTCTCAACTCCCCGGTGAAACCTTAAGACAAACTTATGAACGCTACTGTGAAATTATCAATCAATGTATTTCACTTGGCATGAAGTTTTCAAACAAAGACTTAAATGTCAATTTCCTCCAAGCTTTTGGCTCAAGATATCTTCATAAATCTAGTGCTCTTGAAGACACCGGAACTTTGGATATTTGGACTCTTAGGAACCTTTATGCAAATCTCAAGGTTTATGAGCTCAAACTTCAGCGAATTAGTGAAACTGAAGGAAAATCAAAATCTATTGCAATGGTGGCGCATAGAGAAGAAGCGCATGCGCCTGCGCCGGTTCAAGAAGAGAAAAGCTCCGATCCCAAAATTTCTACCTCCGAGCTATTAGACATGGATGATGAAGACTTCGCTTTATTTGTGAAGAAATTTCAAAAGTTCAGAAAATTCTCAAGACCCGGCTCAACCAACAAATTTCAAGGATCTACCAGCAGAGCTCCTTAAAAGTTTACAAGGAGCAATGATTCTAAAAGAAAAGAAGACCTTGTTTGTTTTAATTGCAGGAAATCAGGACACTTTGCTTCAAGCTGCCCAATTCCAAAATTTGAATACATGCAGAAGAAGAGCAGCCATACTCCCAAATTTTCTCCTCGACCCAATCGTCACAAGGGAATGGTTGCTGAAGAAGAATCACCAGGAAATGAGCAGAACACTTGGATCGAAACAGACTCCGATGAGAGCGATGAAGATTTTGATGATGGACTCGTTTGTTTGGTGGCAAATGATGATGAAGTTGATACTTATGATTCTGATGATGACTACTCAAAAGATGTTCTTGATATGAATGTCTTGAATAAACCTATCAAGAAATCTGGAGGTTTTCAAGAAGTAAAAAAGAAGAAAAGACCAACCATCAGCAAGCTCGTTGAACAAGGATTTCTCACTCCGGCTCAAAGCGATGGTGGATTGTTATTTGCAAGATGTGATCTGAGCGCATGAAGCAAGCTCAGAAAAGGCAACTACATTAGACCTCAAGTTGAACCAATTCCTATAATCACTCATGATGAGGATATTGCCAAGCAAGAAAAATTGTTCTTAGAAGCTGAAAAGGTAATTAGTAAATTTGGAAAAATGAAGGAAGCTTTAGCACTATCATGTGAAGAAATTTCCTAGCTTAAGACCGAGAAAAATGTTCTAAAATATGAACTCACCCTCCTTAAGGAGCAGATAAAGAGCATGACTCCTCTTACTGTTAAAAACACCTATCTAACAGAACAGAACTCTATACTTAAAGTTCAAAACGATGAATTGGTTGCTCAAATTACTAATCTCAAAAAGATTACAAATGAGTGGTCCAATTCTCGTGTCACTATGGATAGTATCTTTGAGTCCCAAAAAGCATGTGGTGATAAAAGTGGCTTGGGATTCTCATCAACTAGTGACAACTTTAAGTGTGAGGTCTGCGCTGAAAGAGACAGTGAATTTACACCTCAGCAAACTCATGAAATATCCAAGGAAAAACATTCTATTTCAATGGGTAAAGGACAGGAAAAAGTCAAGAGACAAATATTCCATTATGTCTACCCAACGAAACAATTTGGGAAAGCTAAGGAGAAGGAAGTAGCTACAAATGAACCATCTCCTAGCAAAATCATTCTTGAAACCAAGCGCACTCCTTCTACTAGTGCGCATTATGCGCCTAGGAGCCATGCGCCTCATCGCCATGCGCATCCTAGCCCTATGCGCCCTACTAGAAAAAGCGCTCCAAAATTTCAAAAGAAAGATTTTGTTAAGGCTGCCTCATCTGACCCAAAGAAGAATTCTATCCCAAAGAAAAGTAAAGAGTCTGTAAAAACTCATGTGATTGGTGACTTTCATCATTGTTCAATTTGTAATTGTTTTAGACACAAGGCCGTGGAATGCCTTTTGAGATTCACTCCCAATGCCAAAAGACTTAAAAATCCTAAGGTCAAGCAAGAGTGGGTCGTCAAAAGTTGCTAACTCTAGGACCCAAAAGGAATAAAGGGGACCTGCTTAAATGTCTATATTTCAGGTTCTTTGCTTCATGGCTGGATATTCTAAAGGTAGAACGTATGAATGGATTCTCGACAGTGGGTGCTCACGACACATGACTGGAGATGAATCCTTACTTGAAGATGTTCATGAAGAAAGAGGTCCCTCAGTAACATTTGGTGATAATAACAAAGGTCAAGTTGTAGCATATGGAAAGATCAAGAAAGAAAAAGTGTGCATTGAAAGAGTCTCCCTCGTTGAAGGACTCAAGCACAACTTATTATCCATATCTCAATTTTGCGACAAAGGATTAGAATGCCATTTCACTTCAATGCAATGTCTTATCAAGAATGGGAAAACTGGAGCTATCTTACTCACGGGATATCGTAAGACAAATATTTATATTATTGATTTCCATAGTATGAACTCTAGTACTAATCTTTTTTTTGTAGCAAAAAGTGTGAGCAAAAATAGTTGGCTATGGCACAAGCGCATGAGTCACTTGAACTTCAAATGTCTATCAAAACTCAGCAGGGATAATCTTGTCAAAGGACTTCCCAAGGTTGCTGATCATCATGACAACAAATGCGCAGCTTGTCAACTAGGCAAACAATCAAAGCAGTCTTTCTCCAGCAAGACAAATCCCTCAACTTCAAAATGTTTGCAACTGCTGCACATTGATCTATTTGGACCAGTTACCACTGAAAGCATCAAAAGAAACAAGTATACTTTAGTTGTGGTGGATGATTATTCAAGATATACATGGGTGGAGATGATGATCACTAAAGATGAATGTTATGATGTTCTCACCTGATTATTCAGACTGCTCCAAACCCAAAAAGAAGATGAAATCGTTAGTGTTCGATCCGACAATGGAACAGAATTTAAGAACAACGGTGTTGCTCGATATTGCGACGATCATGGGATAGATCACAACTTCTTAACCGCTGGAGTTCCACAACAAAATGTTGTGGTGGAAAGAAAGAATAGGACGTTGATTGAAGCGGGGAAGACGATGATAGCAAAGCTAAATTGCCTAAGTATTTCTGGGAAGAAGCTATCAACACAGCATGCTTTACTCAAAATCGTTCCCTCATCAACAAACGCCATAACAAGACCCCTTATGAACTTTGGCGTGGTAGAACTCCCAACATTGCTTTCTTCAAGATCTTTGCCTACAAATGCTATATCCTCTACAACGGAAACGAACATAGAGGTAAATTCGATGCTAAAGCCGACGAAGGTATTTTTTTTTGGTATGCTAAACATTCTAAAGCTTTTCGTGTTTTCAATAGATCTACATTAGTGATAGTTGAATCTGTACATGTGACATTCGATGAACATTCTCTCCTTGAGCCATATTTGGCTCCTAATGTTGCTGATGATTCTGTTGAGTCTATTGAGACAGGTGTACACTTCCCCACTACGCATACACAAGATCAGAATGCATCAACACAAGGAAATCCATCTACATCAGTTGCGCAAAGTCTTATCAATAGCGCACCAATTAGAGCTTCAACTTCACCTAACAATGCACCTGGAGATTCTTCTAATGCGCATCAATCTACTGCTGCATCTGGTGTCAATCCATCTTTCAATTCTGATCCAGTTCAACCCCCTAACTTTAATGATTTTGATGCTGGTGAAGATGTACCAATTGAAGACCTTCAAGTCACTATGACTCAACCTAACTTACCTCCAGAAATTCGTGAAGTTAGAGATCACCCAATCACAAACATCAATGGTGATCTTCATGTTGGGGTTCGCACAAGGAGAGCTACAAACTTTGATGCTTACACTGCATTTATCTCTCAAATTGAACCAAAGAAGGCTGATGAAGCGCTCCAAGATCCAAATTGGTTTGTTGCAATACAAGAAGAACTCAATAAATTTGAACGATGTAAAGCCTGGACTCTTGTTCCAAGACCAAATGATCAAGGAGTGATTGGTACGAAGTGGGTGTTCAGAAACAAGATGGATGAGAATGGAACCATCACAAGAAACAAATCAAGGTTGGTTGCACAAGGCTATAGGCAAGAGGAAGGAATCGACTACGATGAAACTTTTGCGCCTATAGCAAGACTTGAAGCTATAAGGATCTTCCTAGCTTACGCTGCTCACAAGAACTTCAAGTTATATCAAATGGATGTCAAGAGCGCGTTTCTAAATGGTGAACTCCAAGAACAAGTCTATGTTGCTCAACCGCCTGGGTTTGAAGATTCAAAATTTCCAAATCATGTCTACAAACTCCAGAAAGCTTTGTATGGGCTAAAGCAAGCACCAAGAGCATGGTATGATACACTATCCAAGTTTCTCATTGAAAAAGGCTTCACTCACGGTAAAATCGATACTACTCTTTTCATTGCCAAACATAATGATCATAAATTACTTGTTCAAATTTATGTAGATGATATTATTTTTGGTTCTACTAATGAATTGTTGTGCAAGCGCTTTGAGAAACTAATGAAGAGCAAGTTTGAGATGAGCATGATGGGAGAACTCACTTTCTTCCTCGGGCTTCAAATCAAACAAATGGATGAAGGCATATTTATCAACCAAGAAAAGTATACAAGGGATCTAATCAAGAAATTTGGACTAGATAATGCTAAACCATATGATACTCCAATGGCTACCGGCAACAAACTCGACAAAGACTAAGAAAGTTGATCAAACTTTATATCGAGGTATGATTGGCTCTCTCCTTTATCTTATTGCAAGTAGGCCAGATATCATATTTAGTGTTTGTGTCTGTGCACATTATCAATCTGACCCTAGAGAAGCGCACTTAATTGCTGTGAAACGTATTATACGATATCTCTCCGGCACTGTTAACCTTGGACTTTGGTACACCAAAGATTCGAATTTCAAACTTGTAGGTTATTCAGATGCGGACTACGCAGCATGCACAATTGACAGGAAAAGTACAAGTGACACTTGTCATTTCCTCGGATATTGACTTGTGTCATGGGCTAGTAAGAAACAAGTTGTAGTTTCTGTCTTAACTACTGAAGCAGAATATATTGCTGCTGGAAGCTGTTGCTGTCAGATTCTATGGATGAAACAGCAATTGGTGGACTATGACATCAAAGAAGAAAATTGTCTCATTTACTGTGACAATACATCAACCATTGCGGTTTCTGAAAATCCTGTCATGCATTCAAAGACTAAGCACATTGACATCAAGTATCACTTCCTCAAAGACCACGTGGAGAAAAGAAATATTCATTTGGAACATGTGGGAACCGACTATCAAATTGCTGACATTCTTACAAAATCACTAAATGCTAAGAGGTTCATATTTTTGAGAGGTGAAATGGGTATGCTTGAACTCAGCTAAATTTTGTCCATAAAATTTGTCAATACTAATAATTTTATGTTTTCCTGAAATATTCTAAGTTAGATGCCTATTGCGCATGCGTATCTCATACGCACATGGTGATGCGCACAAGGAAAATCATTTCTAAGATTTCTGAGAATCTCTGAGCATTATAAGTACTGCGCATATGCTTCATGTGCATGCCACGTGGACCTCAGGTAAGTTTTCTTTTCAAAAGTTACACCTAGGTCCTTGACTTGCTGAGTCAGCACATAATTTGCAAGGGTACTTGCGTAATTATGTATTTTTCCTCGTCATTTCTTTTTAAATTTTCTTAGGAAATTACTATTCTACCCTTGCGCACGTCCCACCTCATTTAATGCAAAGTGCATTAAGTGACGCGCCATTAATGCTTAGTGTGTGCTACTTATGATGAAAGTAGAAGAGTCTTCTCATGACCATTAATGCCTGACACACGCGCGCGGCTAGGGATTTTCACGCGCGCTCCTCATTGGTCCACGTCACCTTTTCTCTACTCTATGACATTTCCTCTCTCTCTCTGCACTCATCACTCATCACCATCCTTCTTCATTTTCGAGTATAATCTTATATATATATATCTCTTATGGCTCCCAAATCATCTACATCTTCTAAGAAACCAGAGGATCCACAAATGGTAAGAATCTCTAACCCCTCTTTTCAGTTTTTTTTCCACCATTAAAGGTTCGTAGGTCCAAAATTTTCCCCTTTATGATTTCTCTATGATCCGTTGTTCGTTTTTCAAATTATTTAATGCTATGTGCTCGTTTTACTTGTGTCTATTCATTTATGTAATTTGTTTTACGATCAATGATCATTTGGTTGGATTTCTGTTGAATTTTCGAGTTTTTGGTATTTTCGAATTCTCTTTAGTTTTTCTCAGATCTTGGATGTATGTTCTTGTTATTGTTGTTATGGTTTACTTGTTTGTGTGTGATTTTTCATTTCGAACATTTTGATATGCTTTTTATGCATTTTGGAGCACTTTGACATTTTTATGTTCTTCGTGTTCTTCGTGTATTCAACACATGATCTTCATGTTCTTAGTGGATAGACATTTTTATGTTCTTCATGTTCTAAGAAATCCAAGAAGGCTAAAGCCACTGCCCCTGTACAGAAGAAGGATGAGAAAAGGAAAGCAAAGGCTGTTGCACCTGAGGAGAAGAAGAAGGAAAAGAAAAAGAAGGAAAAGGTCTCGAGAACCCTACTGGATGAGTCTGATGAAGACGTCCACGTAGATGATACTCCTGCGCCCCTCCACCTGTGCATAAGTCAACGCGTGCTTCTACTCCTCCTCCTGCGTCCCAAGAGGAAGATGAATTTGAAGGTGCTTTTAATGACCCACTCATCAGCCCTTCCAAGTCCCTTGGAACCTCTAAGGCTGCACCATCTCAGGGGGAGAAGCAAAAGGAACCTCCCAAGGAGAAGCGTAAGGATACTACAAGTGAGGATGACATCCCACTTTCTGCTAAAAAGGCCACTCCGAAGCGCAGGGTCAAGATGACTGCATCAAAGAAGCGCCCTGCAGAAGACCTATCTAATATTGATTCAGACTCTCTAAGGACTTCTCCTCCGCGCACTGAAAAATCTGCGCGTGAAATTGCCAGGGAAGCAAGACTAGTTGCAGTTGCGCAGAGAAATATTGCGCAGCAAGCCCCACCAGTCTTCATTGATGGTGAAGGCTTTTCTCATGATGCACTAGATCCTACTGTTTATGAGGATGCGCCTATAGTTGAAGATGGTGAAGATTCAAGCTCAGAAGATTATGAAGTCCATCGTTCTCCTATCCATGCGCATCACTCTCCAGTTTTTTCGCAAGCCACTCTTGCTGCTGCTGCCACTCCTGTGCAACCTACTGGAGCTTCAAAGACTTCTCCAATTATTCCTGTTGTAACTCCAGCAACTGATCCCTCAGATCTTTCTAGTTCATCAACTGACATGCGCCAAGTCTTGGCAATGCTTCAGACCATCCAGGCTAATCAATTCGCCGCGCAAACCCAGCACTTCCAGGTGGTCACTGCGCAAGAAAAGATTCAAGAGCAACTCGATTCGTCTGCTAGGCTAGATGCGCAGGCTAGTTTGCTTCAGGCCATTGATTGCGCCATTAAGGGGGGAGAATTCAACAAAGGCAACTGGTTCTTCTGATGCTGCACCTGCAACCAGTTCTGGAGTTGCGCCTATGCCTCCCAATTTTTATGTGCTCCGCCAAGACCTTGAGCATGACTTCAACATTCTTTCATCTACGCTCTCAAAGATCCCCTCTGTTCATGGAATGAATGAAGCTTTATTTTCCTTAGCGAAAACCATGACTGAGGTAATTCAGATTGAGACGGCCAAAGTTATAAACACTATTGATAACTTTGTGCCTAGAGATTCCAGCTCTTCCTCCGCCTCCATCGATGCGGTAAAATCTCATGTCACTCACTGCTTTGTTCAGTTCAGTGATACTTTCAATGGCGCAATGAACCAGGCTATGCTAGACATGCAAGCCAGTCAGAACATGGTTCAGGTGGATTTAACCAAGAGTTTGGCAGATGCGCAGAAAGAAATTCAAGACTTGATTGAATCTACTCAGCAATCTCTTGCAAACCAATATGGTTTGCTTGAGAATACTTTAAATCGGGTTTCTGAAGACATTCAAAAGGATAACAGTTTGATGCTCAATGGTATGAAGACTCATATAAATCAGGCTGTGGAATACAACATCAAGTTCCAAGCTCTCAAGATTGAGATAATGGACAAGATTACCAGCCTGCAGAACGAGCTTAGAGAAGCAGTTTCTAGGATTAACATAGACTAGAAATGTAATTTCTTTTGCTGCGCATATTCTGTAAGTTTTTGATGCGCTTTTGTTTTTGAATTTGATTTTTCTTCCATGTAAAACTTGTACTTGTAACTCTCATCTTTCAAGTTTTAATGAGAAGAATGCATCATTGCGTTTTTACAAAACCTTGTTCAATTCAAACTTTTCGTTTGTGGAACATTGCATACTTTATAAACTTTATGCGCATTGCTTAACTACTCATATTTTATTGCATGATGTTTAAACATTCAGTTTAAACACATACTCAAACTTAATCTCATAACATTTTGGTATGCGTTGAATGATATTTCTGTCTTTTCATATTGTAAGTTATTCCTTTGGATAGACTAGAAATCTATAACACTGGCTAGTGTGTGCATGGACTTGAGACATGATTTACCATTTACATTATTATGGACATGTTTTTATCAAGTACCTTGTATTGCCTTTGTTGTAGTAGGTAATGGCATCAATCATTTAGGGGGAGATTGTTGGGTATGCTTATTATTTTAACCCTCCTATATATGTTTGAATTGATTGATACCATCACCTAAGTTTATTTTAAGGACTTTAGGACCCTATGTAAGAAGTTTTATAACTTCAATTTTTAGCTAAGTCCTCTTTATAGACCAAGCTTAGTGTTTAGGGCTGGAGCTTTGATTTCGAAGTCTTATAAGAAAATTGTCTTAAGTGTGATGCGCATGATCTTCATGCGCAGCACCATCTGCGCACTCTTATGCGCATGACCTTAATGCGCAGCGCATACCTTAGTCATTTTCTTATTTCTTGACCTCACCTTTGTATAGCTTGGAAAGCGTCATGTAAAGCTACGCTTTTTGGTATGAGTCAAAGGGCTGATGTGGACAAACGACAAAATGTGCACACTCAGCATACACGTAGATAGAGACGCGCCTCAGATTTGAATTTCAAATTGAAGACAGCTGTCACCCTTGCATATTTCCCGAATTCTCAAGATCAACCTTCATAGCTTCATACTCATCCAAGCCTAAATCCTAAACAGCCTTTCTAACACCAGATTTTCTTGTGCTCTTCATCTTATAGATTCAAAAAGCCCAGATTTCTGATTCACACACACACCTCTTGAAGTTCCGATCTCATCGATCATACTTTTAGAGAAACACCGGTTATTGTCTAGGATTTTGTTCTTTCATAGATTATAGATCTTTCAGTTAGTTTATACTAAATCGTTGTATCTTGTAAACTCTCTCATATAATAAGATCTCCATTAGAAATCCAAGACTAACCATCTTGGTAGAGGACGTAGATCTTTTCCCGATCGAACCTCTCCAAATAGCTTGTCTATTTATTGTGCTTTTCATTCTACATTTAAGCTTTACTAATATATTGTTTTGTTTGATCTTTGTAGTTACATTGCGCAGATTGAATTGTGTTTGTATTTGTATGCTTATTGCCTTAGTTCCTTTTTGCTCCAATCTTTAAGCTAAACTTAGTGCGTGCGTATTTACACTTCTGCGCATACTCCCTGCGCATAAGTAATTGCTTTAAGTTTCCGCTGTGCATTTTACACTCTTGTTGCGCGCTATACTTAGCCAAAATAAGACATGTGCGCATTAGCCATTGTTTTGAAAAAAGGTTTGAAAAGAATTTTAAAACGCTATTCACCCCCCCTCTAGCATTTTTCATACCCTTGTTGCCCTTCTGGGACCAACATCGGGTCTGTTGTGATGCCAGATCGTACAAACAGTAAGGTAAAGATGTATTGTCTACCACTGCTTTGAGATGTAGATAATATATCGGTGTGTAGTTGGGGCAGTGCTGCGTTGGCATTCTTATATCGAGAGTTGTGTGGTATGACTTCCCCCACTACGAGCCAGTGCGGTGGATTTCTTACTGTTTTGCAGGTATGGTTATCTCATTTTAATGTGCATTATGATGTTAGTTTTGATTAGTACATAAATTGTTTTGGATAATATTTGATGCTTAATTTATGCATATAGATTTGGGCATGGGATAGGTTGCTTTGTACGCAGCCGAAATCTTATAGGCCAATTGAGGATCGTCATACCGGGTTGCCATTGGGGTGTAGGTATACTTATATAATGATTAATTTGGTCGTTAAAATGCATATTTCCAACAATTTGCTTATACTTGGTGTTGTTAATAAATTTCAGGTGGGTCGGGCCGAAATCCCATAAGTTTGTCACTCCATATAACCTCATTAGCTATAGAGATCATCTGGCTATGCTCACAGACCGCACAGTCATTATGTGTCCATACAAGAATAGAGCTCAGCACGCTTCAGCTTATTGTCGTCAGGGTCAGGACGTCTGGAGGTCGGGGGTGCCTCTGATATGTTTCGAGAGGGTAGAGTGGCACTTCCCAGACCATGTGTTGAGACAATTTTGTATGCAGCAGACAGTTCCCGACCCTTGTGACACTGATGTGGAGTTGCACAAACTTGATCGCCGAGGCAATTCACTTGTCGTTAGGAGTCAACGCCACCAGAGGTCTATAGGATTATGGCGTGCCCAGGGGGATTATGTGGTAGAGGGGGTTCGTGGTGTTGAGCATATGGATTACACCCATCCATATTACATTTGGTTCAGGAAGATAACGTGCCTATTTGTCCAGAACCCGTGCCATATCCAGCTGGTTGGATATCAGTCGTCTGCCCCTTTCTTAGAGGGATTGGTAAGCATTTTCAGTATTTATTTGTCCAGAGCAATGCTTTTTTAAAGATTCTTAATAAATATTATTTGTTTTTCAACTATAGGTGCAATCGTTACAGAATGTGTATGTGAGCAATGAAGAGGGGATTGCACATGATGTTGCTCATATGGTAGAGCCGGACCAGTCTTGAGTTAAGGTGAGGAAGCAGATTAGGGATACTCTCCAACTTGTTCAGTATCAGCAGAGACTTCAGGCAACTGCACCTCCACCGCTTGTTGATCGTGTTCAGGGGGTAGTTGCTCCACATCATCAGGAGAGGAGGAGGAGAGCACAGGGACAGGGACAGGGCCAGCGGCGGCATCGATAACGACAAGGACATGGAGAGAATCAAGGACATGGACATGGAGATATGGACTTACAGGATGAGGCCGAGGAGCCCGAGGAGCAGGGAGACAGATGGACAGCTAGTCAAGAGGAGGAGGCGGAGGAGGAGGCTAGGCTACTGGTTGAGGATGGGATTGACACTTCCACATTTCCACCTTTATTTTCAGAGAGTCAGTTAGAGGAGGGCGCTGATGCTTTCTTAGAGGGGATGGAGCCACAGAGACACATATATGATATTCCTACTCCCCCTCTACCTCTTCTACTGTGTCCACAACATCAGGTTAGTAGAGCCCGTGTTCCAGATCCAGATGATGACGACTTTTTTTGACCTTACTCCTCGTCCCCCCCGCCCACCTCGTCACGTTCATCGACAGCAGCAGCAGGTTAGTATGCCCTGTCTTCCAGATCCAGATGATGATGATTTTCAGTCCCCATCTAGAGCCTTGGGAGTACGATATTCAGGGAGTGGTATTAGTGTTCCTACATCTTCTTCACGGGGATAGCTTCGACCATTTACCGATCCGGCTGGGACTTCATCCGGTCTTAGTAACGTGCAGAGGGAGGAATTGATGAGACATACATATTAAAGGAAAGGGTCAAGGCAGCGACATCCAACTAACAAGTACACCCCGTCTGCCTATGATAAGAAGTAGTGAGACATTGTCCCTACGTGACCGGGTTGTGGTCACGAAACTTGATGTTTTTTTTATGTTTTCTTTGAAATAGTTACATGTTTTTATGGTTTTCAAACACTTGGATGTTATCATATTGATTCTATGTTGGTATTGTTGTTTTTTTTTTTTTTTTTGTTTTTTGGCAGGTGGGTATTTCATTTTTGGGATTTTACAGAATATCCAGTATCTCAGTTGGCTAAATCATATCTGGATTCTATTCATGACCAGGTAATTTGAAGATTCTTGTCTTCATATTTGCTTTGTGCAATGGTGTGATCTTGAACATCTATACTGCTATTGCATTTTGTTTTATTGATGTTTTTTATTTCTTGAATTTCATTATCCTTTTTGGTATGGATAGAAGAATGGAGGATGTTGCAAACTTGCAATAGGCTACTGAAGCTGTTGATAACTTGCAATCGGCTGCTAAGGCTGTTGCAAATATAGGCTGCTTAAGTGAAATCAGTTCCTAAATGTCAATTACTACACTCAATTCTCTCTCTCACACATAAAACACTTAGAGAAGCCATGTTTTGGTGTAGTTGGTAAAACAGCTATAGTTGGAGTCTAGTTAACATTTCTGAGAGTAATTTTCTTTATTGTTCTTTCTCCTTTCAGCCCATGCTTTGTGTGAGTGCAGTGAATCCATGCACGAGCATTATAGTTGGGCATAGAATTCACCACTAAATTGGGACGGAGGGAGTATGTAGAAAGAGACTACAAAAAGTGACTGCTCGAGCTTTATAAAGTGCTTAATTATTTGATATGTACCTTGTCATTTTCTTGTAGCTGTGTCTGACTCCATGCGTGAATGTTGATGCTCGCATTTATGTCCACAAAACATTCCCCATAACTCTTGCTAATGTTGTTCTCCTATCATGCTTGTAGGTTCTGCCATCTTTAGTGAACAAAGAGGGTGCCACTCTCTTGGTTGATAAAGACCTGTTAAAGAATTTCTCAACCTTTCTTGTGGGAATAGCAGAACAAAGAAACACTAGTTACTATGACAGCTTTGAGAATGCTGTACTTGAGAACAAAGAGTGTATTAATTGGATGAAGTTCCATTGTTACTCCCTCCGTCCCAAAATAAATGTCATACTTTCCATTATGGATAGAAAGAGTAATATTTTATCTTGAGATGCTTTTTTTTTTTTTTTTTTTTTTTTTTTTTATGTTGGGATTGCTGGTGTTGTTGCTGGTTTTTTTTTTTTTCTTTGCAGGTGGGTAATCTGTAGAAGCAGCAAGGTGGGATGTTCAGGTTCACTAAACTCGCTTCTACCAGTGGCGAGTTTAGTGAAACTGAAATTCCCCAACAGTTTCTTCTCTACTGGACTGTTTTTGTAAAAAAAAAATGCACCTATAACAAAAAAAAAAAGCTGCAAATGTAATAAATCAAACTCAACTAAAAGCAAATTCATTAAAGTCAAATAAAATAGTACATCGAGGTCAGAACGAAGTTCAAAGAAAATATTACATCCAAGTCAAATAGAACGAAGTTCAAAGAAAATATTACATCCAACTCAAATAGAAATTACATGAAATCTCTATGCCCTATTATTTGGACATCTACGACGATTGTGGCCTTCTTGCTTGCATGTTGAACACTGAGTCTTTCGTTTATCTGATTGAAAGTCCATCGTGTTTTGAAATCATCTATATTTGGGCCGTCCGGACTTTGCAGCACGTTTGAGGTTGGGATTAGGTAGAAAATTTGGCACCAACTCATCCACGTTCCAATAGTCCTCATGAGGTAGTGGTTAAAATGTTCCCTTCCATGTCTTGTAGTATTCCAAAAGAGTGTAAAATAGATCAACAAAAGAACGACCGTCCATATGTTGAGCTTGGCAACATGTAAGAAGATCCGAACAAGGCATGTGATATGCAACCCATTTACCACATGTGCAAGTGCAATCATTAAACCGGACAATTTGGATATTTCCACCTTTTTCACCACGACGTGCGGTTGTCACTTGATACACCCCCATTTCATGAGTGTTGAACCTTCTAACAAAATGTTTTTTTGCCTTCTCGTTGTTCTTCCTGTATCGATAGTGAATCTTTTGGCTGAATTGTTGCATGGGATTGATGCTTGGGTTATCAGGATTACCTCCTAAGGCATTCAGTGAAAACCCGTGTCGAACCTGAAAGTATTCCACACAACGGTAAAATGCAGTCTCAACAATTGATGTTATTGGCATCCTACGGGCTCCTTGTTGGTAGTGGTGCCCTAGGCACGTTTAATAAACGTTGTAATTGTTATCATTTATTTCATATCAATAAAGAGATGTTTTGATTATTATTGTTGTTCATGTTTACTTATAATAATCCCCGTCCCTAGTACTTGTTAAGCACTAGTATAAAGGCTAAATGATCATGGGATGATCATGTTAGATTTATGGGTACTTGTTTAGAACAAGGTACTGGACATGACCCGCTGTATGAGATTTATGTCATGGTCTATGTCGTACATATATCTCATATTAGTTATGTCATTTGAATCCTTAGACATGAAGTTATTATAGTCTTCCACTTGATGAACATTGTGTTTGACATATTCAAACGCTACCTTAACACGGTAGTTATAAAGGGTATGATTGGCATAATCGGATTCCCGTTGGGAAGAATAATAAGCTAAATGGATTTGTCCCTCCACGGAGAGATGTCAAGCTTGGGCCTCTCGTAGGAATGATGTTGATGAAATGTTCGGCCGGACTCAAATGAATTGATTGGATCAATGTCATTTGGATTATCAACATATTCGGAATCGAGAAAGTATTGAACAAAACAAGTTGACTCTTTGACCATGACTTGTGTTCAATGACATCGTGGACAAAGGGATTATGACATATTCTAAAGGAATGCGAACTTGTATCTAGTTATACTATTTGGGTAGGTATGACGGTTTGCTAGAACCTAATCATATCTTATGGAATCATGTTTGAGCCCATTGCCAACTTAGTATAATCCTAGAGGGTCACACACAATAGAACGAATCTTAAATAAGAGGACTATATTGGAATTTAGGGTCGAAGGACCTCAAGAGAATTTCTGGAAATATTCTGGGCCTCCTGGTCAACCAAGCGGGCGCTTGGGTTGAACCAGGCGGGCACCTGAATAAAGCCGGAAAGGGCCTTGACCTTCTGCCCAAACAAGCGGGCTCCTGGGTGGTACCAGGCGGGCGCCCGGTATGCCGGTTTGAAAATTCCTAATTTGATTAGGAAAGGTTTTTGACACAAGTTACCTATTTGGAATAGGTCTTAATTGTGTATAAAAACCCCAATTCGGCCAGACCATATTGACAAGTGCTTTTGTGAGTCTCAAAGAGTTTGAGAGAAATTTTATTTTGTTCTAAGATATCATTGATTGAGGAACAAAATAATTCACAAATAAATTCCATATAGTTCTTTATTAAATTGTGAAAGCGTGTTTTACAATTATTGGTCTAGCAACCAAGATCGAAGAAGTTCCTTTGATATTCGTTCGAAGTGTGGATACCGCTAGAGGGTGAATTTTATCATCTTACAAAGTTCGTGATTTGTTCGTGATAAAGCTTCAAGATTTCCACCAAGACCAAAGAGAAAAAATTCATAGCCATCAAGGGTTAGTTATTCCTCTATTCATCTTGTTGTATTTGATTTAATCATATGAACGGATCTATGGATTTGGGTTTCTTAAAATTTTAATTGCTATATTCCGCTGCGCATGTTACTAGGCAACCCAACAGTGGTATCAGAGCCCCGTTCATGTTGATTAATTCAATACTTGGATCATGTTATGTGTATATAAATTGTTTATGTGCCAAGCATGATATGAATATTGGATTATATGATGTTTATGTGTTTTGTGATTTTATGTGGTTTATTGTTTTTCCAACTTTAATCGCACGATTCAATCGCAATAAAAATTATGGTGGATTCTGAATTATTTCGATTATTGATTTTTGATTGGATCAAAGTTTTAATAATCGGGGAAAAATAATTTTGAGACAAAAAATTTTGAACTTTAAAATTCTATACTATTCTGGCCATTCAAGCGGGCGCCTGGTCCTTTGCAGGCGGGCGCTCGGTGGTCAAAATTTGTTCTGATTTTGGTTAAAATCTGAATATGGAATTTTCGATAAATTCGACAAAACCAGTAACAGAACCAGTCCAGACTTGTTGATCTGGAATGGGTTTTGGGTAGTTGGTTTGTGTGTGGATTTTGGGGTTTGATTTTCCTATTTGTTTTAGTCTTGTGATTCCTAGATTGGTTCAAGTTTTGGATGGCTAATCTGCGTTCATCGAGATTGTGTTTCCCAAAATTGATCGCAATCAAAGTTTCAAAGATAAAACGAAGTTAGAATTATGAAGAGTTCATAATTGCTAAAATTGAGAAACAAAGTTCTTGATTCAATGATTGGAGATCCATGTGGAATTGTGAATGCAATTGGCCTACGTTCATCGAGACCATCTATTGCTTAGTTTCGGCCACATGGACTACTTTCTTGGTCTCTTGAATTAGTGCGGGATTGTGGTTGCCTAATGGTTTAGTTCGACCGCACTTCTTGTTGTCTTGATTTGGAGATAATAACCAAAGTTGAAATAGTCTCATCCTCATAATTATAGAGAAACTAATGACACATAAATATCATGCTTAAATTAATAGAGATTAATTTAGTGGCTAAACTTGATGTGTAACATGTTATATTATGTGCTCATAAATGTGTTATATGCTATATGTGATGAACCTTTAAAGAAAGTTTTAAGTCCCTCTTTGCCATGCCATGATTAAAACACTTGTTTATATATGAGTGATTTTGATGTGGGTTCGCCTCCGCGAAGTGCATTGATTTTATTCATATATGAGCAAGATGAGGTTCATTAATTTAATGTGGGCTTGCCTCCGCAAGGTGCGTTAAATTGAATGGTTCCTATGCGTTTAAAATGGTTGGACTTAATTAGGCGTCAAAACAGTTTTGGGCCTAGGCAAAAGATGAGATTAAACATGCTTTTTGAAATTGGATTTCTCAAAGAATCTCATAAAAGGATCTAAGAATCATATTGGATATGATTGACATGATTGTCTACCTAATTAATTTAGTTTTTGAGCGGTCCGCCTCCGTGGACTCAAAAGTTAAATTAAAGTTGGATCTTAGCCCAATTAAATTATATTATACATTGGATGTATATGAAGGTTATATAATTTAGTGGGAGTATTTTATTTAAAATACATTATTTATCTCTTTAATGAAAAACGGTACTTATTAAATTTTGGAAATTTTGTATATTTGTAGACAATGACTAATAACACTCAATCAATGTCGTTGCGATCGATCCTTGAGAAGGATAAGCTCGAAGAGAATGGTAATAACTTTATGGATTGGATCCGTAGCATAAGAATCGTTCTTAGGCAAGAAGATAAGTTGTACATTCTCGATGGGCCTCTTCCTGCTGAACCACCGCTTACTGCCCCTAGGGTAGAAAGAGACAATTACAAGAAACATCGTAATGATTCTAGAGATGTAAGTTGTCTCATGCTCGCTGGTATGTGTTCAAAACTCCAACAAAGTTTGGAAGATTTGGAAGCCTATGAGATAGGCGTGGAGTTGAGAACCATGTTTCAAGAGCAAGCTAGGCAAGAGAGGTACAAGACCATTGTTGCATTCACTACTAGTAAAATGAATGAAGGGCAACAAGTGAGTCCTCACTTTCTTAAAATGAAAGGTTATGTAGAGCACCTTGAGAAACTTGGTTATCCAATCCCATTGGAGCTAGCCACGGATCTCATTCTTAATTCATTACCTAAAAGGTATAATCAGTTTGTGATGAATTATAACATGCATGGAATGGATAAGAATCTCTCTGAGTTGCATGGGATGCTCAAAACTGCAGAGATGAAAATTGTGGAGAAAGGTTCTCCCGTGCTCTTGGTTCATGATGGGAAGAAGGCTAATGCCAAAGGAAAGGGTAAGAAAGTTGTCAAACCCAAAATAAGCAAGGCAAAGGTTGCCAAGGCTTCTGAGGCAAAACCTGATTCACAAAAGGATGCAATCTGTTTCCATTGTCAAGAAATTGGTCATTGGAAACGTAATTGCAAGGCTTTCTTGGAAGAGCAAAAGAAGAAGAAGAGCAGCAAGGCTGCGTCGACTTCAGGTATCTATATGATAGATATTCTCCTTTCTACCACTGATTCTTGGGTATTGGATACCGGATGTGGTTCTCACATTTGTCTAAATGTGCAGGGACTAAAGAATAGGAGACTGCTTAAAGAAGGAGAAGTAGATCTACGCGTGGGGAATGGAGCAAGAGTTGCTGCATTAGCCGTAGGGACTTATGAAGTCACTTTACCTTCCGGATTAATTCTTGTTTTGAACAATTGTTATTATGTTCCGGATTTAAGCAAAAATATTATTTCAATTTCTTGTTTGGATAATGAAGGTTTTAAGTTTCTTATTGAGAATAAGAGATTTACTATTTATTTAAATGATGTGCTTTATGGTATTGCTAATTCATTTAATGGCCTTTATATCTTGGATGTCAAGAATGAAAATAATGACAATGTCTATCATGTAAATAAGAAATCTAAACCTAATGATGTAAATCATACTTATTTGTGGCATTGCCGTCTTGGTCATATTAATGAGAAGCGTATCTCAAAACTCCATGGGGACGGACTTTTAGGTTCATGTGACCTCGAGTCATATGACACTTGTGAGTCGTGTCTTCTTGGAAAAATGACTAAGACACCTTTTACCAAGTTGGGTGAAAGGGCAAGCGACTTATTGGGGTTGATACATTCCGATGTATGCGGACCATTAAGTAGCAATGCTAGGGGAGGATTTCAATACTTCATAACCTTCACTGATGATTATAGTAGATTTGGGTATGTTTACCTAATGAAACATAAAAGTGAAGCATTTGAGATATTTAGAATATTTCAAAATGAAGTAGAAAAGCAACTTGGCAAAAGTATTAAGGCACTTCGATCAGATCGTGGTGGAGAATACTTGAGTCAAGAATTTGATGATCATCTAAAGAATTGTGGAATAGTTTCACAATTGACTCCACCCGGAACACCACAATGGAATGGTGTGTCCGAGAGGAGGAATCGGACCTTGTTAGACATGGTTCGATCAATGATGAGTCAAGTTGATCTTCCAATATCCTTTTGGGGTTACGCCCTAGAAACCGCTGCTTTCACACTAAATCGTGTTCCAACTAAATCGGTTCAAAAGACTCCATATGAGATGTGGAGCGGAAAGAAGCCTTGTCTGTCTTTCATGAAGATTTGGGGTTGCGAAGCTTTTGTCAAAAGACTTATCTCAGACAAACTTGCACACAAATCTGATAAATGTATTTTCGTGGGATATCCTAAGGAAACTAGAGGATATTACTTTTACAACCGTGAGGACAACAAAGTGTTTGTTGCCCGAACTGGTGTCTTTCTAGAGAAAGAGTTTCTCTCCAAAGAAATCAGTGGGAGTAAAATAAATCTTGAAGAAATTCGAGACCCAGAAAATAACATTTAACCAATAGTGGAACAAGAACAAGAACCACAAGGAGTTGTGGAACCTGTTCAAAATACACAAGCAACTCGCAGATCTAGTAGGTTACGATCCGAGCCCGAGAGATATGGATTTCTCGTAACGGATAGTAATGAGGTAGAAATCATTGAGAATGATGAACCGTCAACCTACCAAGAGGTGATGTCTTCTCCTGATTCGGACAAGTGGCTTGGAGCCATGGAATCCGAATTGCAATCCATGCAAGACAATCAAGTTTGGAATTTGATTGATGCGCCCGAAGGTGTAAAAACCATAGGATGCAAATGGGTCTTCAAGAAGAAGACTGATATGGATGGGAAGGTGCATACTTACAAAGCTAGGCTTGTAGCGAAAGGTTATAGGCAAGTTCATGGTATTGACTATGATGAGACCTTTTCACCCGTAGCAATGATCAAGTCTATAAGAATTTTGCTTGCCATTGCCGCATATTATGACTATGAAATATGGCAGATGGACGTCAAAACCGCTTTCCTGAATGGAAAACTTCAAGAGGATGTGTATATGACACAACCAGAAGGTTTTGAACAAGATTCTAAGGTATGCAAATTGCAGAGATCCATCTATAGATTGAAGCAAGCTTCTAGGAGTTGGAATCTCCGTTTTGATGAATCGGTCAAAGAGTTTGGTTTCATCAAGAACGAAGATGAGCCTTGTGTATACAAGAAGATTAGTGGGAGCATAGTGCTTTTCCTTGTTTTATACGTGGATGACATATTGCTCATTGGAAATGACATTCCTACACTTCAGTCTGTGAAGACTTGGTTAGGAAAGTGCTTCGCAATGAAAGATACGGGTGAAGCCGCATATATTCTTGGCATTAAGATCTATAGAGATAGATCAAGGAGGCTACTTGGTTTAAGCCAAAGTACATACATTGACAAGGTCATTAGAAGATTCCGTATGGAAAATTCTAAGAGAGGCACCTTGCCCGTGCTACATGGAGTTTCTCTAAGCAAGACTCAATGTCCTAAGACAAACGATGAGCGTGAGAAAATGAATGATGTTCCATATGCTTCGGCAATTGGGTCCATCATGTATGCCATGATTTGTACTAGGCCGGATGTATCTTATGCTTTGAGCATGACAAGTAGATACCAATCCGACCCTGGCAAAAATCACTGGATAGCTGTAAAAGCGATTCTTAAGTACTTGAGAAGAACTAAAGACTCGTTTTTGGTCTATGGAGGAATGGAAGATGATCTCGTTGTAAATGCTTACACGGATGCAAGCTTCCAAACCGACAAAGATGATAGCCGATCGCAATCGGGTTTTGTGTTTATGTTAAATGGTGGAGCTGTAAGCTGGAAGAGTTCCAAGCAAAGTACAACCGCTGATTCTACAACAGAAGCTGAGTATATTGCTGCATCGGATGCTGCAAAGGAAGCTGTTTGGATTAAGAAGTTCATAACTGAACTTGAAGTGGTTCCTAGTATTGCTAATCCAATAGACCTTTATTGCGATAATAATGGTGATATTGCTCAAGCAAAGGAACCAAGAGCACATCAAAAATCCAAACACATACTTAGGCGTTTTCATATCATTCGAGAGATCGTTGATAGGGGAGACGTAAATATATACAGAGTACCTACTGATGACAATGTTGCGGACCCGCTAACAAAGGGACTTCCACAAGCTAAACATGATGGTCATGTTAGGTCCATGGGTATTAGATACATGGGAGATTGGGCCTAGGGCAAGTGGGAGATTGTTGGTAGTGGTGCCCTAGGCACGTTTAATAAACGTTGTAATTGTTATCATTTATTTCATATCAATAAAGAGATGTTTTGATTATTATTGTTGTTCATGTTTACTTATAATAATCCCCGACCCTAGTACTTGTTAAGCACTAGTATAAAGGCTAAATGATCATGGGATGATCATGTTAGATTTATGGGTACTTGTTTGGAACAAGTTACTGGACATGACCCGCTGTATGAGATTTATGTCATGGTCTATGTCGTACATATATCTCATATTAGTTATGTCATTTGAATCCTTAGACATGAAGTTATTATAGTCTTCCACTTGATGAACATTGTGTTTGACATATTCAAACACTACCTTAACACGGTAGTTATAAAGGGTATGATTGGCATAATCGGATTCCCGTTGGGAAGAATAATAAGCTAAATGGATTTTTCCCTCCACGGAGAGATGTCAAGCTTGAGCCTCTCGTAGGAATGATGTTGATGAAATGCTCGGCCGGACTCAAATGAATTGATTGGATCAATGTCATTTGGATTATCAACATATTCGGAATCGAGAAAGTATTGAACAAAACAAGTTGGCTCTTTGACCATGACTTGTGTTCAATGACATCGTGGACAAAGGGATTATGACATATTCTAAAGGAATGCGAACTTGTATCTAGTTATACTATTTGGGTAGGTATGACGGTTTGCTAGAACCTAATCATATCTTATGGAATCATGTTTGAGCCCATTGCCAACTTAGTATAATCCTAGAGGGTCACACACAATAGAACGAATCTTAAATAAGAGGACTATATTGGAATTTAGGGTCGAAGGACCTCAAGGGGATTTCTAGAAATATTCTGGGCCTCCTGGTCAACCAAGCGGGCGCTTGGGTTGAACCAGGCTGGCGCCTGAATAAAGCCGGAAAGGGCCTTGACCTTCTGCCCAAACAAGCCGGCGCCTGGGTGGTACCAGGCGGGCTCCCGGTATGCCGGTTTGAAAATTCCTAATTTGATTAGGAAAGGTTTTTGACACAAGTTACCTATTTGGAATAGGTCTTAATTGTGTATAAAAACCCCAATTCGGCCAGACCATATTGACAAGTGCTTTTGTGAGTCTCAAAGAGTTTGAGAGAAATTTTATTTTGTTCTAAGATATCATTGATTGAGGAACAAAATAATTCACAAATAAATTCCATATAGTTCTTTATTAAATTGTGAAAGCGTGTTTTACAATTATTGGTCTAGCAACCAAGATCGAAGAAGTTCCTTTGATATTCGTTCGAAGTGTGGATACCGCTAGAGGGTGAATTTTATCATCTTACAAAGTTCGTGATTTGTTCGTGATAAAGCTTCAAGATTTCCACCAAGACCAAAGAGAAAAAATTCATAGCCATCAAGGGTTAGTTATTCCTCTATTCATCTTGTTGTATTTGATTTAATCATATGAACGGATCCATGGATTTGGGTTTCTTAAAATTTTAATTGCTATATTCCGCTGCGCATGCTACTAGGAAACCCAACACTCCTTTCATGACACCATTAAAAACCTCAGACATGTTAGTAGTCATAATGCCATATCTATAACCACCATCATGAGCCAATGTCCACTTTCTGGCATCTAAATTAGCGAACCATGCAATTGCCTCAGGCTTAATTAAACGGATAGTCTCCAAGGTATTCTTCAATTTCCTATCTTGACTTGCTTTACCAGCTTTCCAAAATAAATACTTCAAATCAGACCCGTTGTGCTTGTCCAAGAAGTTTGCTCGCATATGCCTCAAGCAATATCGATGATGCACATTTGGCCACCAAGTATTTTCTGATATAGTCTTAAGAATTCCCCAATGACGGTCAGATATCAAGCATACCTCACGACTCTTGATGATATGTTTGCAAATAAGATATAAGAACCAACGCCAGTTCCGATGGTCCTCTTGTGCAACGACAGTAAATGCGAGAGGAAGTATACTGTCTTGGGCGTCGACACCCATTGCAATCAGTATCACTCCTCTATATCTACCATGTAGGAATGTACCATCAACTAAAATGACAGGCCGACAATGAGAGAAAGCTTCAATACAAGGCCCAAATGCCCAAAAAACACATTCAAATTAGAGATCGACACCAAGAGGAATTGTATGACCAGGAAGTTCTCTATACTCAACAATTGTTCCTCGGTTGTATTTTTGAATGGCTGCTAGGATGCGGGGTAACATTTTTTAAGATTCCTCCCAATCTCTAAATACTTCTGCTATACCCTTCTGTTTTTCAGACCATGCCTTCTTATAGGTAATTGTCTTGTCATATATTTAATTTATATGTGCAATAATAACCCCAATCTTCACATCTGGATCCTTCTTAATAGAACTTACTACTTATCGACCAATGAACTTAGCATCTAGGTTGGGGTGATCTTGACTTTCTCCAAAATACAAGCAGCAATGAGGACTCTTGTATTGGGTCACTTGCCAATACCCAAGCTTCTTCCGACTCACACGAACATAAAAATTGCATGGAAAATCTTTCTGTAGACATTCTATTACCCAGGAATGAGGCGTGCTCTTTTTTACCTTGAACCGCTGGTTGGAATTAATGTGGTACTTCTTCATCTCAAATTGCGCCTCACTCTTGGTAGAAAAGCATACACCTTTAGCAATTTCATCTTTCTTAGGATCCCAAATTGGAAAACTCGTTTGAGTTTGAAAATCAATCAAGCCTTCTTCTTCTCGAGCAAGATTACCAATATCACTGTAAAAAGCATAATCTCCTCTCTCATACATCCGATTTTTCGGCGCTTCTAACGAACCAAATTTGTTTCCACATCATTATCAATCGGGTCATCATCACCCTCCCCCAAATTTATATCAGAATCACTACTACACTCTTCATATCCATCATCAACATCATCTAGTTCTGCATCTACATCTGTTTCTTCCTCTTTTTCATAATCTTCATCATCTTCCGAATTCTCATCTTCAACTTGATCATTTGTACATTGCCTAATATCATAATTCGATGTTTGGGTTGATAGAAGGGTTTGGGTACTTAGACTAATGCCTGCATCTTGATTGGAACTCGGTGAATTCCCATAAAAAATGTCTGCAATACGTGCTTCAACCTCTTCATAACGTCGATTTTCAATCAATTTCGTGACCACATACAACTGGAAATCACTCAACCCACCAAATTTAACAGAAACATCAAACATTATATCCATATCTGCATCATCTTTAATACGAAATGGAAAATACTCACCAATCCCGTTATCGAATGAATGGGGATATCTACAAATAACTTCCAACTCATATTGTGTGCGATCTACATCCATAAATCTATATAATTCATCAATCAATTGATTGTATCTCCATCTACAATGAGCCGTAATCGCACATTTTGGTCCTTTATGAAAATGAGGACCATCAAATGGATGTTCATCATCACCTCCCCAATAGCACATGTAAATGAGTGAAATCCTGTTCATCTATAGCCCTACATTAAGAAATCAGAGTGTTAAAATCTTGAAAACCCTAATTTCAACATCTATACCTATAATACACTAAATAAAAAAAAAACAAGTTTATATAACAAATCATAAGAGTATATATTGAAATCAATGAAATGTTGTTGTTTTACCTTAAAGTCTTCACCAATAATGGAGTTGAAAGATGTAAAAATTGGGTTTTTTTTCGAACCTATTTTGTGATGTTAGGGTATTCTTTCAATCTGAAGAGAATCTGGCACCTTATCTGAAATCTCGCTTAAATTTGCTACTGTTAAAAGCGATTTCAGTCAGTCAAAGTTCGCGCAAACTCGCTAATGGCAAAAGCGAGTTTAGTCAACCAGGGTCAAACTCGCTATTAGTAGTAGCGAGTTCAATGAAAAATAAAATAATTTTCGGCGATTTCTGAAAAAAAAAATGGCAAAATTATTGAAAAAAAAAAATTAAACTCGCTATCACTTGTAGCGAGTTTCACCGGGAAAAAATTAAATTCGCTATCAGTAGTAGCGAGTTTTAAAAAAATGGATATTTTGGCAAATAGTTTGGGAGGGTTTGTATTTTGGGAATTCTTATTTGAAAAGGGAATTATTTGAGAAAAAATTCAGTGTTTAAGAGTGTTAGTACATTTATTTTGTTAGTTTCAGTGATGTGTTATTATTGAGTGTCAGTGCATGTGTTATTGAGTGTTGAGTGTCAGTGATAGTGTTAAAAAGTGATACGATAATGTGGTTGTGTTAATAAGTGTCATTAATTCAACTGTGCATTTTAAATAAAATGTCAGTTATATACGAAATGTCACCGCGCGTTTTAACTGAAGTGTTAGTTATTTTAAAAAATATCACCATACATTTTAAATGAAGTATCAGTTATTTACAAAATATCACTCCGCATTTTTAATACAAGTTTCACCTCTATACAAAATGAAAACCGCGGGTTTTTTAAAACCTTTTTTTTCTAAGTAATAGAAAAAACTGATTTTTCCTAAAATTTTGCTAATAAAAAGTAGTTGCAGCTAGGGTTACATGGTACAGTTTTGTTCGGTCTAATATAATCTACAAACTGAATCGCTACCTATTGGTATGGGTAATTTGAGATTGAACCAAGCCATAAAAAATTTTAAACAGGCCAAATCAAACTAAACCGCCATGAACTAGTTCGGTTTGGTTCAAATCATGATTTAGTTTCGTGGTTCAGATTGTGGTTTAGACTATAGTCCAAACAACGTTTCAGACCGCAACTCTACTAATTATCAGATTTGTCTAAAAGCGAAAGATGAGGGAGGAGGAGAAAAGTCGTAGGAAGAGAGAGACTATAAGAGGAGAGGTACGAACTGGAGAGAACTTATAGGTTTTCAATATATTAATAATGTTGGTGAGTATACCCTACGCACGTTATTCGAATGATGAATGTTATCATTTGCTTTATGTTTTATAAATATATTAAATGCTTATTTGATTATTATATCTTTTGCATGTTTATTATAATAATTTTTATCCCTAGTAATTATGATTAATCACTAGCATGAGTTTGATAGATAATCATGTGATGAATAGGAAGTGTTGGTCCCAGAGTGCAACAAGGGTATAGAACCGCTAGAGGGGGGGGGGGTGAATAGCGGTTTCAACTTTTTCAAAAAACTACCCTTATAAATTCAACCGAGTACTTATCAGTTTGGTCAACTGCGATTCAAGGCAATGAAACCGAACTAATAAAATGCACAGCGGAGTTTGCGGTTTGGCCAAAGTGGATAGATAAAGAATTGGGCGGTTTGACTAGGTTGAAAAACACAATGATGCACAAGATAATTAGAGCTTAAATATCAAAGGAAAATACAATTCATTTTTCAAGTCATTTCATAGATGAACTCAGTGAGAAACCACAAACTTGAAAAATAAATAGCAAGACAGAAAATAAAGATCAAACACACAAATTTGAAGAGGTTCGTTCTTGAATGAACTACGTCATCTACCTAGATGGTTAGTCTATGATTTTCTAATAACTACTAGACTTGTATTAATTTAGAGGAGCTTTTACAAGATTACAATGAAGAATCTAACCTCTAAATAAACAATCTAACCTATCAAAGCTATTCTAACAATCGGTGTTTTTGAAGTGTATAATCTATATGATCATAAAAATCGAGTGTGTTTGTGGGAAAGAAATCAAATGCTCTAATGATCTAAGTGATGTTGAGCAAATGAAAACTTTCGGTGTACAAGGCTGAGAAATGAATGGTTGTTTGGCTTGAAGCTTATGAAGAATTCTGGGTTTGCTAAGGAGATTTTTGAAGGTTTGAATATCTGGGTAAAATCTTCAAAGAAAACTTTGAACACTTGGGAAATTTCTCTCTTGAAGCTCAGCAACCTTCATTGTTGGAAATGAAGGCTATTTATAAGCAGTGCAGTCTTGTGACCGTTGGACAAAGATTTGATTCAAATCTTGATGGTACAACTGCTATCAAAATCCCATTGGTTGAGCTGTTATTTTCGTCCTTTGTTTTGTCTTATAGTCCTAGGTAGTTGTAGCACCACTACCTGACATTGTCCTTTGTTGCAGAGAAAGGACTAACGGTAAACATTTGAATTTACATAACAAAACCGACATTTTTTGCAGAAACTCCAAGTTAACTCGAAGTTATTTGACAAGACATAAATCATTCCTTTATGGTTGTAAAGGGAATGTTTGTCTCAAGGAATAAATGACAACACTTGAATTCTTCATTTAATGATCTGCGGTTCCACCAGGTGCTGGAGCGGTTCCATGAATGAACTTGATGTACGGTTTTATTAAAACTGCGGGACGCGGTTTCATGAACTAACGCGGTTCCACCAAGGTTGCATCAGCGGTTCCATACGAGACTTGAAGTGCAGTTTCATCAAAGCCACAAAATGCGGTTTGATGAAAATATGCGGCTCCATGCTGGCGGTTTAAGAGTTGCAACGATTGCAGTTTGAAGGACCAAACCGCTGAGGACAAACCCATCATAACTCAGCCTATGACAAATAAAAATCGAGAAATGGACTTATCCAAAAAATTAAAGTATAACTTCATTACATAATTCCTAAAGTCCATAAAAAGACACGTGGCATGGATCAATCAAATCAAGTATGGTGTACTAATAAAGAATCCTAACAATCACCCCCTATTTGATTGATGCCATTACCACACTATGACAAAGCAAACATTGAACTTGGTAATAACATGTCAAATTGAAATTTTCTTTAAACTGCATGCCCCAAGTCAATGCACACACTATGATTGATCATAAATTCTAATCTATCAAAACTAAAGGAAATGAAGGACAGATAGAAAAGGAAATTCATTCTGTAGATACCCCGGGAAAATCCCACTACTTGGCTAGAGCGGTGGAAGGATCCTAGGATGTCTAACTTGTTTTAATTGTAGAGTCGCCACCTATGTTTTTAAGGGAACATAAGAAAAACCTAAGAATAGCCTATTTTATGTACAAAACCAGAGATTCGGGAGAGAATGGTTCGGGGGTTAGGTGACGGAGTGGGAAGTACTTAAACACCCACTCTGCCCCGCTTACGCGGGTCTTGCTACTAAAGGTGTTCTAATGCTTAAAAAGTCATTCTTTTATTGAATAGTGCTAACAATTATAATGTAAAGAAAAGGGGAAATAAAAGAGAATTGTTTTATTGATTAATTGCTAAAGATTACATGTCAAACAATTACATTAAGAAATGATTGATAAATTAAAATGTGGCTTAGAATGTTGGAATGTAACCTTGACCAAACTTCAAAAGTGAAGTGGCCTTTTGGTTGTATTCCTTTTTATGGAGATTGCATACACATTAGAAGAGATGAAAGATGAAGAAAGCAAATAAAAAGTTTTGATAAAGAGAAGTAATAAAATTAAGACATTAGAAGAAGAAAGTGAGCATTGTACCTTGTGCTTGAATGGGGGAAGAACCAAAGTTGTCTATAGTAACCACCTTTTGAAAATGAACTTTTGTGTTTTTTTAGAGTATTCTTGAGTCAAAATCCTTCCTCCTTTTCCATGGTGGAATGAAGAGGTATTTATAGGTGTTAGGGAAGTGTTTGTGGTCACAAAGATGGCTCTTCCCCCGATCAAGCCAAGGCATAATGGCCTTGGGGGTTACAAATCAGAAAAGGAGGGAAATTTGGCAAAATCTGGGATTCTGGAGGTGGGAAGCGCGCACATCCCACCCCCTATGGGAAGCACACGCCTCCCAAAAAGGAGGGCGGAGTCGCGCACGTCCCACCTTTAGAAAATCCATATTTTAGCCCAAAAGTTAACCCCGTTATGCAGTTAAGCCCCGAAACTAACGAAATCAGTCAGAAACTTAACAAACACAATGAAAGTCAACAAAAAAAAGTAAACAAAGACTCAAGGTTGACCTTGTCACTTAGTCAAGCCCGAGACTAACGGAGTAAGTCAAGAACTTAACGAAAAGTAACGAAAGTTAACGAAAAGTAACAAAACTTAACATAGAAGAGGAAGATGGAGAATGTGTATGCAATCGGGACATGAGAGGTCTAAGGCGGGGTGTCTACACATTCAGCTGCATATATAGAAGAGATATGATTTGAAAGATTAGAGATTAGATATGAAAGTTTAAACTGAATGTTTAAAACAAATGCACATAAAAGATTTTTCATGATGAATATAGTGCATGAGTTTTGAAAAATGCAAGCATTGTTTTACAAACAAGCAGTTTGAGTAAACAAAGTTTTTGAAACTGCAATGCAATGCATTCTTTCTCATTACAATTCACTTATAAAGATTGAAAATTATAAGTACAGGGAATTATAAGAGATGACAAAAGGAAATGAACAAGCAAAGGAAACTAAGTTAATTATGCGGCTTGATCACTTCCAGGATCCTTCTAAACTGCAGCATCACCTGCAAGTTGATCCTTTGCGGTTTCAACATCTTGGTCTTCATTTCTTGCCTCGGTTGCATAAGTGGATGAGAATTCAAAGTCTGTAGCATGAAGACAAATCAACATCGGTTTTTGCAAGCATCTCTCTATGCTGTCTATCTTCTTGCGCACTAGAACCGAGCTGGTATCAAATGAGTGTGATAACTTGGCAAAGTTTTCTTCCAGAGATGACAACCTTTCATTTACAGCATCTCGCTTCAAGTTGTACAACTCATGATTGACTTTGACCATTTCTAACAGCTTCAATAGGTTAGGAAGAATTCCATCCAGTTTTTCATCAAACTGCTGCTGTTTAAAGGAATTATCTAGCCTCTCCCCCTTAATGGCATCAACAGCTGAGTAGAGTTCAGACTGAAGAGAATGCAGTTGTGAGTCAAACCGAGAGGTTGAGGCCATCTGATGCATCTGAATGTTCCTAACCGCATCCACTATATCACCATTAGTTGCATTAACAGGCAAGATTGGATAAGTTAGAATTGGAGGTGAAGGTTCATCAGATGGTGTATAATTAGGCATATCATCATCATCAGAGGACAATGAGATAGCATCATCGATTTGAGGGGAGGAAGATTGGTCAATGGGAGCCTTGGCTTTGAGTCGAGTGTGGGCATCCTCCAGATTTGTACCCATGGAAATATTTAAGGCTAACTCAAACTCTATTGGATCAAACTGGTAAGAAATAGGGAAAGGAATTATAGATGCGGTTTCAGAAGGAGGCTTTGGAAACAAATTAAAAAACTGACTAGGTGAAAGAAAAATTAAAGGCAATGGTGCATTGAAGACTTTGAAAAGAGTTGGAGTGGAGATATGATCAAGCCGGAGAAAGAATTTTGAATGAAAGTGAGGTTCGGTTAGGACTTGTACTGCTATGGCTTCAAGTAGCTCATCAACAGCACTAAGTACAATTTTATCTGCCACGGCTTCAATTTCATCTGGAGGGTAAATGTAGAAAGAGGGATTACGGCTGGACTTATCTGATAGATGTTTGGCTTTGGCAGCGGCTTTAGCACACTTCTCTCGCAGTTTCTCAGCCTTAAATCTTTTCAAGTAAGTAGCAATGTCTGAGACACATTTCCTCTTTTTAACCAACGGTTTGGGTGGTGAAACCGAGGGTTGAGCCGGAGATGCAAGTGACGGCCGGACCGATGATATGGATTGACTGGTCCTCGATTGAACCGGAGAAGATAGAACCGGATATGGGGTTCTTTCTGGAGAAGAATCAAAATCCAATTTTCTTTTAATTATTGGTGAAGAAGATTCTTCAACCAATTGCGGTTCGTGTTGGAGATTATGCCCTCGGCCCTTGAGAAAGGCTTTGCGTTATGTGTTGCAACCCCGACCCCGCGGGACCGAAGTACGTGAGCTGGACGTCGACTTAGAACCAATACACCAATTTACTGAAGATAAAAATTTCATTTTATACCAAAAGATAATACAAGGTTTTGTAAATAAAAGTTTAATAATAACAAAGTACCACTAACATAAGCTCCACAAGCTTATACCCCAAAATATAACATATACAATTCTTAATGACGTCATTGTTTGGTGACACTATCCCAAGGTTATACATTTAAATAATGCAAACCAGGGGATTCCTTCTTGGTGTCTAACACACTAGCCAAGTAACCCTCACAACCACGATGCAATAATTTTCTCGCTTTCACATAAGAAATTAAACGAACTTTTCTACTCAAAGGACTAGCCTCAAAAATAAACTTAGGCACGTCGGGAATAGAAAAAGTAACAACTTTCTTACGACAATCAACAGAAGCATGAAACTTGCTCAACCAATCCATACCCAAAATAACATCAAAGTCTTGAATTGGAAGGACTACCAAGTCCGCACAAACAATTCCCACGCATACACTGTGTGAGTATCATCCCAACTCGCTTTAACCCCTTTCCACCAATGCTCGGCGGCACCCACGAGCTTATAAGCCGCGAACAGGACCTTGTCCTCATCGGTGCAATCAAAGACATCATAAATTTTCTCCATCGATTCTATCCATAGCTCGGCCTTCTTCACATCGGGTTCCCCATTATACTCCACCGGTTTCAGTTTCAAGAATTGCTCCAAACCATATCGAGGAGGTGGTGCTTGATCTACTCTCGGACCTTGGTCATGTATGGCCTTCATGGCCGCCTCAAACATGCCCTGAAACATTGCACGGTTCTCTTCCCGAAGATCATTCTGATTCTGAGCCCCACTAGAACTTTCACATGTCCTCCTTCTAGCCATTGTGACAATTACCTGCATAAAACATCAACCGTTACTCGCTCCGAACATAACGACCCTCCTAGGTCATACTAATCCACCTATACTTACTTAGAGCTAAACCACAGCTCTGATACCAACTGTCGCGACCCCGACCTCGCGGGACCGGAGTACGCGAGCTGGACGTCGACTTAGAACCAATACACCAATTTACTGAAGATAAAAATTTCATTTATACCAAAAGATAATACAAGGTTTTGTAAATCAAAGTTTAATAATAACAAAGTACCACTAACATAAGCTCCACAAGCTTATACCCCAAAATATAACATATACAATTCTTAATGACGTCATTGTTTGGTGACACTATCCCAAGGTTATACATTTAAATAATGCAAACCGAATAACAACCTTCCCCAAAAGCTATATCCGCACTCGACGTCCTTTCTCGTGATCAGCGAGTCTAATCCTTTCCACCTGGGGGGGGGTTAAGGAAAAACAAAGACAAAAGAAAAGGCGGTGAGATAAATCTCAATAAGTTACTAATGCAACTACATGACATGCTAATATGCAATAGGCAATAAACAGTATAAAAATCCATGTAGCAATTAACAGTTATCAGATAACAGATAGCAGCGGAAATAAACAATTAACAAAGGATATTAGCCAAGGTTTCCAAACCGATAGACCCAAATAAAGGATCGCTGCGCAGCTTCAACAATCAACCAATCAACATCTTCATAGTAGCATGAAAGCCGAAGAGAAAACCCCGGTACCGGAACAATAACCAAGTAACATGTCACAAAGGACGGGAGATATGCCACAAAGTCATACTCCAAAAAGTTAGCTAGACTACTTCACAATGGAAGCTAGCTCATCTCATTCCAAGGCCAATCTGGAAGAGGAAAATATGGGCAAAACAATGGTCAACATTATAATGGACTTGGCTCGTGCCATTATAATCTTTCCCATCGCCCGACACAACCACAAATACCAGCTGGACTTCCAAATAAAGGCTAAGTAATAAAATACTAGCACAATAAACAACCACTGATTCCAAAGTAGGGAACCTTATCAAGAAGTCACCAAGAGAGTGAAATGAACCAACAACACACAATTAAAGTGTTCCAATAATCTCAACAATGGTAACACAATTCCCATATCACATTTGATCACAAAGGATCCAGTTAACTCAAGCACTCAACCAACACTACTCACTCATCTCGAAGAGCTCAAGGAGAGCTTTAAAACGATAGCTTATACACCTAAAACGGAGTCCGGATGAG
The DNA here is from genome assembly GCA_026119855.1 of Campanula takesimana. Taxonomy (NCBI): domain Eukaryota; kingdom Viridiplantae; phylum Streptophyta; class Magnoliopsida; order Asterales; family Campanulaceae; genus Campanula; species Campanula takesimana. Next base: position 909,029 of record JAOWBW010000393.1, on the reverse strand, counting down.
AGAGTTATGAACTATCGAAGATTGTCTGCGAAGAGTACAAGAGGGTGAAGCTCAGGACTTGTACAGCGGAGGGGGCGCACGCCCGCGCAGAAAGGGTGCGCGCGCCCTGGAGGATCAGAAGGTTTTTGCAAAAAGGCCAGGGGAGGGTGCGCGCGCTCGCGTGAAAAGGGTGCGCACGCCCTATAGCATCAGAAGGTTTTCTAAGTTTGAACAAGGGAGGGTGCGCGCGCTCGCACCTAACGGGTGCGCGCGCCCCCTAGGGATTTCGGCCAAAACCCAGATTTCTTCTGGGTTCTTCAATTCGGGCATGAACACTAAAATTCCACCATTTCATACCAAAACCAAAATCCTCAAAATCAACTCTCAAAGTGAACCTAACAAATGAACTAGGACAACTAATGAGCTTAGAGGGGACTTAAATATCATCATTTAACAACCCCAAACCAAGATTTAAACCAACATTTAACAATCACCATTTTTAACCAAAAGTCAAAATAAATTCTAAATAAATCCCAAACTCAATCAAACATCAAATGTATCAACTAAAGCATTATATGAACATGAAATGAACACTTTAGCATAAAAATATGGGAAAAGCAACTTACTTGAAATTTCTCAAAGATGACGGAATTCAAATATTTTTGGTTCTACGGCGATCCTATCGACGAACTAAACACATTTCATAAAATGAGTAATAAGAAAAGATGAGAGGAAGAGGATGAAAATGAAGAGAGAAGGGAGAGGGGGATTTTTACCTTTTCTTGGAAAGAGAGAGAGAGAAAACTGGGAATGGGGAAATGAGGGAGAAGGGAGGAAGAAGAAGGAGGATGTTTTAAAAAATGTTACACTTAAGCCCCTCCGCTCCCAACTAACGCAATTAAACCCCAAATAACTCTCTATTCAAAATGATTCCCCTATTTCACACTTAACACAACATTACTCAAATAATGCTAGACATAATTAAATATCATGAAACACAAAATGCTCACATAAATAAATAATCAAATGAATAAATAAATAATTATTTAATACTAGAATTTAGAGGCGGGTTTTTGGGTCGTGACATTCACTCCTCCTTAAAGAAAATTCGACCCAAATTTTAAAGGGACTTACCCGAAACAAAAAGCCACGGATATTTTCGTTCCATCTCTCCTCAAAGCTCCCACGTTGATTCCTCAACATCATGATTTCTCCAAAGAACTCTAACCAACGATATGCTCTTGTTCCTCAACTCTTGGACTTTAGTATCTATAATCCGAACCGGCCGCTCCTCATAAGACATGTCGGGCTCGATATCCTCGGGTATCCTCTGTAACAAGTGAGATGGGTCATGCAAATATTTACAAAGCATATAAACGTGGAAAACGTCGTGCAAACGATCAAGAGAAGATGGCAATGCAAGTCGATACGCCAGAAGTCCCACTTTATCCAAAATCTCAAACGGTCCAATAAATCTCGGAGCCAATTTACCCTTCTTTCCAAACCTACGAATACCCACCTTCGGAGATACCTTCATAAACACAAAATCTCCGGTTTGAAAATTAAGATCTCGCCTTCGGTGGTCCGCATAGCTCTTATGTCGACTCTGGGCTGTCTTCAATCGATCTCGAATAATTTTAACTTTCTCAACTGAATCCTGAACCAAATCGATACCCCAAATCTTTGCTTCCCCAATCTCATCCCAACAAATAGGCGATCTACACTTTCTCCCATACAAAGCCTCGTAAGGTGCCATCTTGATACTAGCCTGATAACTGTTGTTGTAAGAGAATTCCACTAACGGTAGGTGTCTATCCCAAGAATCAGAGAAGTCTATCGAACACGCTCGAAGCATATCCTCTAAAATCTGGATGGTCCTCTCGGATTGACCGTCAGTCTGAGGGTGAAAAGCTGTACTGAATCGCAAATCTGTACCCAAAGCCACTTGTAACGCTTTCCAAAATCTGGAAGTAAACCTCGGGTCACGATCTGACACAATGCTAACCGGGACTCCATGCAATCTCACAATCTCATTTACATAAAGGGTCGCGAGTTTCTCCATCGAGTATCGAATATCCATCGGTAAGAAATGAGCGGTCTTGGTCAGTCTGTCCACAATTACCCATACACTATCATATCCCCTACGGGTACGAGGTAGTCCCCTAACAAAATCCATTGTCACATGTTCCCACTTCCATTCTGGAATCTCTAACGGTTGAAGTAGTCCCGCGGGTCTCTGATGCTCGGCTTTGACTTGTTGACAAGTTAAACACCTCGATACATACTCAGCTATTTCCCTCTTCATATTGTTCCACCAAAATTGTTGCCTCAGATCTTGGAACATCTTCGTGCTACCCGGATGAATAGCGTATCTCGATTTGTGACCCTCGTCTAAAACTTGCCTCTTTATTCCATCAACATCGGGTACGCACAAACGACCACGAAAAGTCAACACCCCATTCGAACCAATAGTAAAATCCTCGAAATTTTTCTCTTTCATTTTTCCCATTATTTTTACCAACTCCGGATCTTCTTTCTGAGCATCCTTAATCCTATGAATTAGGGTCGGAGATACCCTAATATTCGCAAAAATCGCCCCACGTCTTGATTCGCGAGGACACCAATCTCTAACATCCTCAAGCATTTTCCATTCCCGAACCATCATCGAAGCCACATAAGATTTTCTACTAATCGCATCGGCTACTACATTCGCTTTCCCGGGATGATAGGATATCTTACAATCAGAATCTTTCAAAAGTTCCATCCATCGACGCTGTCGGTTATTAAGATCCTTCTGAGAGAAAAGGTATTGCAAACTCTTATGATCCGTGAAAATTTCAAACTTCGCCCCGTAAAGGTAGTGTTTCCACTTCTGAAGTGCAAATACGATAGCCGCCAATTCCATATCGTGCGTCGGATAATTCTGTTCACTCGGGCTCAACTTCCTTGAAGCATACGCGATAACCTTCCCATTTTGCATCAAGACACAACCCAAACCTTCTTTCGAAGCGTCACTGTAAATTACTAAGTCGTCGTTCCCATTCGGTAACGCAAGAATCGGTGCGGTGGTCAATCTCTTCTTCAACTCCTCAAAACTGTTGTTACATTTTTCAGTCCACACAAACGGAACATTCTTTCGGGTCAACTGAGTCATCGGTGTAGCAATCCACGAAAATCCTTCTATAAACCTCCGGTAATACCCGGCTAACCCCAGAAAACTTCTAATCTCAGTCACGGTTTCCGGTCGCTTCCAATCCACAATGGCCTCTATTTTCGAAGGGTCCACAGAAATCCCATCTTTAGAAATGACATGCCCCAGAAATGAGACTTTCTCAAGCCAAAATTCGCACTTACTAAACTTTGCAAATAGTTGCTCCTTCGCAAGGACGGATAAAACTGTTCTCAAATGTTGCTCATGCTCCTCTCGAGATTTTGAATAGACAAGAATATCATCGATGAAAACCACTACGAACGAGTCAAGGTAACGGTTCATTAAGTCCATAAACACTGCGGGTGCATTAGTCAACCCAAACGGCATAACCAAGAATTCATAATGACCGTACCGGGTGCGAAAAGCAGTCTTCTGAACATCATCCGATCGAATCTTTAGTTGGTGGTACCCACTCCTCAAATCAAGTTTAGAAAACACAACTGAACCTTGAAGTTGATCGAACAAATCATCAATATGCGGTAGGGGGTATTTATTCTTCACCGTCACCTGATTCAACTTCCGGTAATCAATACACAATCTCAGAGAACCGTCTTTCTTCCGCACAAACAAAACCGGTGCTCCCCACGGGGAAACACTAGGGCGGATAAACCCTCGATCCAGCAACTCTTGCAACTGAACCTTTAGTTCCTTTAACTCTGCTGGAGCCATTCTATACAGTGCTTTCGAAATCGGAGCTGTACCCGGTAAAAGATCTATACAAAACTCTATCTCACGATCGGGAGGCATATTATATTCGGAAGAGAAAACATCGGGAAATTCCCGTACCACCCGAACACTTTCCAAACCAGGGGATTCCTTTTTGGTGTCTAACATACTAGACAAGTAACCCTCACAACCACGATGCAATAATTTTCTCGCTTTCACATAAGAAATTAAACGAACTTTTCTACTCAAAGGACTAGCCTCAAAAATAAACTTAGGCACGTCGGGAATAGAAAAAGTAACAACTTTCTTACGACAATCAACAGAAGCATGAAACTTGCTCAACCAATCCATACCCAAAATAACATCAAAGTCTTGAATTGGAAGGACTACCAAGTCCGCACAAACAATTCCCACGCATACACTGTGTGAGTATCATCCCAACTCGCTTTAACCCCTTTCCACCAATGCTCGGCGGCACCCACAAGCTTATAAGTCGCGAACCGGACCTTGTCCTCATCGGTGCAATCAAAGACATCGTAAATTTTCTCCATCGATTCTATCCATAGCTCGGCCTTCTTCACATCGGGTTCCCCATTATACTCCGCCGGTTTCAGTTTCAAGAATTGCTCCAAACCATATCGAGGAGGTGGTGCTTGATCTACTCTCGGACCTTGGTCATGTATGGCCTTCATGGCCGCCTCAAACATGCCCTGAAACATTGCACGGTTCTCTTCCCGAAGATCATTCTGATTCTGAGCCCCACTAGAACTTTCACATGTCCTCCTTCTAGCCATTGTGACAATTACCTGCATAAAGCATCAACCGTTACTCGCTCCGAACACAACTACCCTCCTAGGTCATACTAATCCACCTATACTTACTTAGAGATAAACCATAGCTCTGATACCAACTGTCGCGACCCCGACCCCGCGGGATCGGAGTACGCGAGCTGGACGTCGACTTAGAACCAATACAACAATTTACTGAAGATAAAAATTTCATTTTATACCAAAAGATAATACAGGGTTTTGTAAATCAAAGTTTAATAATAACAAAGTACCACTAACATAAGCTCCACAAGCTTATACCCCAAAATATAACATATACAATTCTTAATGACGTCATTGTTTGGTGACACTATCCCAAGGTTATACATTTAAATAATGCAAACTGAATAACAACCTTCCCCAAAAGCTATATCCTCACTCGACGTCCTTTCTCGTGATCAGCGAGTCTAATCCTTTCCACCTGGGGGGGGGGGTTAAGGAAAAACAAAGACAAAAGAAAAGGGGGTGAGATAAATCTCAATAAGTTACTAATGCAACTACATGACATGCTAATATGCAATAGGCAATAAATAGTATAAAAATCCATGTAGCAATTAACAGTTATCAGATAACAGATAGCAGCGGAAATAAACAATTAACAAAGGATATTAGCCAAGGTTTCCAAACCGATAGACCCAAATAAAGGATCGCTGCGCAGCTTCAACAATCAACCAATCAACATCTTCATAGTAGCATAAAAGCCGAAGAGAAAACCCCGGTACCAGAACAATAACCAAGTAACATGTCACAAAGGACGGGAGATATGCCACAAAGTCATACTCCAAAAAGTTAGCTAGACTACTTCACAATGGAAGCTAGCTCATCTCATTCCAAGGCCAATCTGGAAGAGGAAAATATGGGCAAAACAATGGTCAACATTATAATGGACTTGGCTTGTGCCATTATAATCTTTCCCATCGCCCGACACAACCACAAATACCAGCTGGACTTCCAAATAAAGGCTAAGTAATAAAATACTAGCACAATAAACAACCACTGATTCCAAAGTAGGGAACCTTATCAAGAAGTCACCAAGAGAGTGAAATGAACCAACAACACACAATTAAAGTGTTCCAATAATCTCATCAATGATAACACAATTCCCATATCACATTTGATCACAAAGGATCCAGTTAACTCAAGCACTCAACCAACACTACTCACTCATCTTGAAGAGCTCAAGGAGAGCTTTAAAATGATAGCTTATACACCTAAAACGGAGTCCGGATGAGAGAGTTATGAACTATCGAAGATTGTCTGTGAAGAGTACAAGAGGGTGAAGCTCAGGACTTGTACAACGGAGGGGGCGCACGCCCGCGCAGAAAGGGTGCGCGCGCCCTGGAGGATCAGAAGGTTTTTGCAAAAAAGGCCAGGGGAGGGTGCGCGCGCTCGTGTGAAAAGGGTGCGCACGCCCTATAGCATCAGAAGGTTTTCTAAGTTTGAACAAGGGAGGGTGCTCGCGCTCGCACCTAAAGGGTGCGCGCGCCCCCTAGGGATTTCGGCCAAAACCCAGATTTCTTCTGGGTTCTTCAATTCGGGCATGAACACCAAAATTCCACCATTTTCATACCAAAACCAAAATCCTCAAAATCAACTCTCAAAGTGAACCTAACAAATGAACTAGGACAACTAATGAGCTTAGAGGGGACCTAAATATCATCATTTAACAACCCCAAACCAAGATTTAAACCAACATTTAACAATCACCATTTTTAACCAAAAATCAAAATAAATTCCAAATAAATCCCAAACTCAATCAAACATCAAATGTATCAACTAAAGCATTATATGAACATGAAATGAACACTTTAGCATAAAAATAGGGGAAAAGCAACTTACTTGAATTTTTTCAAAGATGACGGAATTCAAATATTTTTGGTTCTACGCGATCCTATCGACGATCTAAACACATTTCATAAAATGAGTAATAAGAAAAGACGAGAGGAAGAGGATGAAAATGAAGAGAGAAGGGAGAGGGGGATTTTTACCTTTTCTTGGAAAGAGAGAGAGAGAGAGAAAACTGGGAATGGGGAAATGAGGGAGAAGGGAGGAAGAAGAAGGAGGATGTTTTTAAAATGTTACACTTAAGCCCCTCCGCTCCCAACTAACGCAATTAAACCCCAAATAACTCTCAATTCAAAATGATTCCCCTATTTCACACTTAACACAACATTACTCAAATAATGCTAGACATAATTAAATATCATGAAACAAAAAATGCTCACATAAATAAATAATCAAATGAATAAATAAATAATTATTTAATACTAGAATTTAGAGGCGGGTTTTCGGGTCGTGACATTATGTCATGTTCTCATTTGTTATGGAGATAACAACCTTGGATTATTATATGTTTTTGCATGTTTCTTATAATAATCACCGTCCCTAGTACTTATGAAGAACTAGTATAAGTTTAATCGATGATCTTGTGATGATCATGTGTATGTGTAAGTACCCCAATCTAAAATTAACCAACTTTAGAGGAACACCATTCAGGGATAAACTGATAGGCTGGGACCTCACTAAGATAAACCTAAAATTCTAGGGCTATTCTGGAATTAAAATTGGAAAAATCTATAAGCTCGCCAGGCTGAGCCGTACGGATGGTTTGGACGCGGGAGAGCCCTAGCCATACGGCTACTATGGGTACCCTCTGTAGACACCCCGCCTTGGACCGCTCACCCCGGTTGCACGGTTGATCTTGTGTTTCTCCCTCTTTTAAGTGTTTCTCGTTAGTTTCTGTCACTTCCGTTAAGTTCCTGACTGACTTCGTTAAGTCTAGGGACTAAACTGAATAACAGGGCTAACTTTCTAGTCCATTCTGTCAAAAATGCCTTCTCTGAGTCGCGTGCCTCCGACCATAGGAGCCAGAAGCGCGCGCCTTCCGCTCCCAAGGTGGGAAGCGCGCGCCTCTGGGCGTCAGTTACAGATTTCTGTCTAAGAATCCCTCCCTTGCTCATTTTACATGATTTTGCCCATGAAAGATTTCTTGGTGACTGAGTTTTGGCACAAAAAACATTGGTTTTCACCTATAAAAGCATCCCTTTTCCACCCTTTCAAATGACCCTTTTTAGCACTCTTTTGGACAAAAGAATTCTCTCTATACAAACTACACCAAAAATCATTTCCATGGCTTTTTCAAGGAAGTCACCAAGAAGTGTTTGAAGATATTTGAAGCATAGGTAAAAGTTCATCTTCCTCCTTCTTCTCTACATCATCTCTTTATTTTACTTTTATCAATCGTGCAATCACCCAAATCATTTTAGGACATGACACCAATGATCGCTCTATTCCATTGAAGTTGGTCAAGGAGTCATCTCCCTACATTCCAAACACCTTTTAAAACCCCTTTTTTTATCATCAAGAACAAGAAGAACATTTATTTTATGTAGACTTTGATCAAGCAAGACCGACATTAGTCGGGCGATATGGGTGTTTAAGTACTTCCCATCTCGTAACCTAACCCCCGAACCTCATAACAAGAATCTCTATTTTCGTATCAAACTTAGGCTAAATATTAGGTTTTTCTTATGTTCCTCTAAAACATAGGTGGCGACTCTAAACAAATAAAACACGAATAGACATCCTAGGAACAATACACGCGCTCTAGCCAAGCCGTGCCCTCCCAGTGTATCTATAGTGGCGACTCTGCTGGGGACGATTTGAGGGTTAAACTTGCGTTTCTGATCAAAATCTACATTTTCTGGGCATTCTGGTTCCTGATGGGGGAAGCATGCGCCTCTGGCCTTCTTGGCCTAAGGCGCGTGCGGCCCACATCAAGAACCAGAGTCGCCCGCTTCCTGATGTTCTTCCTGTTCTTCTTTTTTTTCTACACTATTCATTTCTGCAGGGGTTACAATGCACATTCAGGACCAGGGCAATCCCCTGATTCCAAAGTCTGACAATCTGACAGGTTTGCCCAGAAGCGGGCGCCTCCCATAGAATCTGAGCTAGGCGCGCGCATCCCACAATACAAGCCAGAGGCGCGCGCTTCTGGGTAGTTTTCCAGAACAAGAACAACTTCAGAACAGAGCAGAACGATTGAGGTGTGGGCACAGTTGCCTGCATCAGGGACTGATTTGAACCTTTTAAAACTGTTTTGTTTTGTGTTTTTTTATCGGTCACATGAGTGATTCGAGAGTTGTAATTACGTGCTTACTTGCTTTTCTTTCATAAAAAAAGTAAAAAATGTTTTGTCACATGTTGGACCTCACACTACGTGCACAAACTTCTATGAATTTCTCACTATCGAGTCGCACAAGTTTATAACCCCAAACCCGTCGAGGCCCGTCATAGGAAGTTTCAAGCTCCACCCGACCTTGACTCTTTCGAAGCGGTAAACCTCAACCCGTGGCGTAGTTCTTTTTTTTTTTTTTTTTTTTTTTTTTGGCGAAAGGAGACGGTACTCCCTAGATTTTATTAATAAAAGGAAAAAATAACAAAAACAAGGTGGGGGAACCCGTGGCGTAGTTCATGACTACATGCCGGGGGTGACCTTAAGCCTCTCATTAGCCGAGCACAAGCCAACACAATTCTAGTTAGGATCTAACACTCCGTGACTAAAGTCGGTTTTCATGTGCCAAGATTTCCCTAAAATAATGTCTTCAAAACATACATGCCAAGTGGATATTATGGAAGAAAATAAAAATCCGTCCCCGCATGTATGCTTTACTACATTAATTTAGTCTAATCCCGACATGTGTAGGATTCACAAGCGTGATTGAATCCGATGAGTATATGGGACCGCGAGAAGGTCTATATACTAGTGTGACGATTCCATTATTCTCTTAGAAACTCAAAAGGGACCCCATCCCTCCGACTTATAAAAAAAGAGTCTTTTCTTATGTGGTTTTGAGTCGTGTGCCCAATGTGTGTTTTAAAGCCTCTTCATGGACCGTGAGTGTTACTCAAGACTGACAAGGGCCTCTTCTGCAATATAGGTTCAATTGGTACTTACAGAGTCTACCGGGATTCAGCGAATCGGTTAGTTCGTGAAGTGATTACTCCAACAGCTCCAGCAACAACCATGACCGGCAGCAGCAACACCATGTCTCTCGAACAACTTTCAGCTATGGTCCAAGTGCTCCAAGAGCAAGTCTCCACTCTTAATAAGGAGGCCTAAAACAAGGATGATCTTTGGCAATCTCACCTCGACAACTAAAGAGAGGCCCACGAGGCCAAGATGGAGCAAAGAAAAGAAAAGCTCACCAAACTTGCCAAGCGGAAAGACAAGAAATACAATGAAGAGTCCGAGTGGACCCAAGGCTTATTCGAGAGTCCTTATGTTAGTGCCCGCACCAAGAAAATGGGGGAACCAAGCACCGCGAACAATGAGCACAAAATGGTTGATTCAATTATGGCCTACATAGATCAACGCTTCAATGGTCTCAATTTGGGGAAAGGCTCCGACACAAGCCTTTATCAGTCATCCATCCTCATGAACATGATGGCTTCTCTTCCCGACAAGTTCAAGATGCCCGAAATAAGCAAGTTCAAGGGAAACTCTTGCCCCATGGCACACATTGAGACTTATATATGGGCTATGGTTCCAAAGAAGGTCTCTCCTAAAGTTATGGCACAATTTTTCCCTCTTACTCTCGAGGGGGCGGAAAAAGATTGGTATGCAACTCTCCCGCTCACAGTCCGTCTTGATTGGGACTCAGCCATGCTTGCTTTCAAAATTCAATACCAAGGCAACACCACTCACCGTCCAACCAAGAAAGAGCTCGAGAACACTACTCAAAGGGACAATGAGTCTTTTATTGACTTCACAAGAAGGTGGAATGACAAGCTTGCTGAAATTGTCGAGAGGCATAACACCAAGGAGCAAATGGACATCTTTCTTAAATGTTTAAAGATCGATCTCCGCACCCACCTAAGTGGGGCTTGCTATGCCGATTTCTCACAAATGTATGAGGTGGGAATCCGAATGGATGAGTTGCTCAAGGAGATCAAGAAAAATACTCCTAGCTTCCGTTACAAGGCCACCTCTAACTCTACAAAAGAGGCTTCGGTCAATGCCGTCACTACCAACAAAGGAAATTACAAAGGGTTCCTCCACCTCAAGGCAAGAAATCTCAAAATGACTGTGTCTACACTCCTCTCCAAGGCATGACTCAAACCGAGGCCTTTGAAGTTCTCAAAGCAAAAGGCCAAGTCACACCTATACAAGGGTATCAACCCAAGTCGATCAATGCCAATCATGGTCATCACAAATATTGTGGCTACCATCAACATAGTGGCCACACCACCGAGGAATGCTTTGTCCTCCGCAACGTCATCCAAGATTTCATAGACAAGAAAGAGTTCATAGTGCCTAGTGGTGACGATGTCAATGTAATAGAGCTAGGAGAATTTGAGGAGACCACTCATTAAATCCCGATTGTGAATGAGGGCTCCAATGTGATGAATAAATTTGACAATTCTTGTTACCTTGTGACTTACGATGAGGTGATGAGGGAAGTACTAGAGAATAGGAAAAAGAGGCAAGATAGGAACGTCAACATGCTAACTCGATCCGGACGAGTCATAGCAAGCAACCCTACTACTTCTGCACCAAGCACCTCTTCTCAAAGATCGCAAGCTCGCGACACTCCCTAAGACCCTTTATTGGTTCAACTCAAGAAAAATCAAGCCAACATCTCCATTTGGGACCTCATTGCATCCTCAAAGAAGCACCGAGATCTTGTCATCAGTAATCTTGATGACACATCAATCTCTCCTGATACTACTCCCGAGGACCTTATTGCAATGATAGGCCACATTCATTTTGGCAATGTCATCACCTTTGCCGACATAGACCTTCCACCATTTGGTTCCGACCATAATGAGGCCATTTATCTCAAGATGAAAGCAAGGGAGAGACCTATCTCAAGGGTCTTGGTTGACGGTGGTTCCGCACTCAACTTAATGCCCGGTCGAATCATGGGCATACTGGGGCTTAAGAATTCAGATTTGAAGCCTTCTACCCAAGTAATCCGAGGTTACAACAGCACTGCCCCCACAGTCATGGGTATGGTGGAAATAGACATTGAGTTTGGGAGCATGGTTATGTCCGTCCCATTTCAAGTGCTTGATGTGCCTTCTTCATTTAACTTACTCTTGGGCCGCCCATGGATACACAGTTCTAATGCCGTCCCTTCAACTCTCCATCAGTGTGTGAAGTTCAGAAATGGGGATGAAATAGTGACTGTTATGGCAGAAAACGTCACCATCCACATAGAGGGGGAGCCCATTCACCAAATTCAGCATGGTTTAGAAGATTCCACCCTCTTCAGTGTCTCAATCAATGCCATTGACAAAGAAGGGGGAAATGGATCATGGACCCTCGGCAATCGCAAAGTCCTCCGCATGATGAGGAATATGGATTACTTCCCCGGTTTAGGCCTAGGGAAACATCAACAAGGTAGAATGCAACCCGTGGAGGTCCCATTCGTCAAGAACAAATTCAGTTTGGGATACGAACCTTCCAGAGATGACTTGAAACACGAGCAAGCCGTCAAGAATGAAAAGGCCCAAGCTCGTAGGGAAGGCCGTCATTATGAGATTCCCGATTTGAGGCCTTACCGCAAGACACTGAATGGCTACTTTGTCCGTCAAGGGGAAGAGGTTCCGTACGTAATCTTTCCTGAGCCATGGGTTAACAGCAAGGGCATCCGAAAGCCCGGTCTCGAAATCTTCGCCGACTGTGAAATCCAGAAATTCGAAAGGGAACCAACTCCCATGTCACCCCGAGAATGGTGGGGGAAGAAAGTAACCATAGAGTCCGAGACAGAGATTACCGTGGGGGATGAATTGACGGATTTAACCCCCATGTTTGAAGAACTCGCCATCATGGACGGGTGCCAAGTCAATGCCATCTACGACACCGACAAGAGAAATGAAACTATCAGCGAGATCCAGTCAAGCTCCGAGCAAATCAACAACTGGTATTCTACAAAGGGGCCCGTGGTATCCGAGTAATTCTTGGTCGAGAAGATGGGTTACATTCCGTGCAAGGTTACAAAGGAAGACTTGTTCACTTTCACTTTCGAGTCCGAGAGTGTTTCTGACATCCTCACCCAAGAGGATATGGAGGCCATAGCCGAGCGTGTGTTCCCTTTCTTTGTTAATGAAAAATTTGATCTTTCTGAGTACCCCGAGATTGCAAACATCATGAATGATGAATTAACTAATAACGAATCTAATGAAATAATTAATAACGATTCAAATAATGATGAAATAGACCACGAAAACACAACATACTTAAATGAACTTGCTCAACAGGTCCGTAGTCGTGGTGAAAATGGTCCAGGGGCTGACGAAGAATTGCATGTTGTTAATCTGGGTACCGATGAAGAGCCGAAAGAAACCAAGATCGGAAGATTCTTCAAGGGGTAAGAGAAAGACAGATTGACTGCACTGCTCAGAGAGTTCGTGGATGCATTTTCATGGTCATACAAAAACATGCCGGGTTTAGACAGAAAGGTTGCGGAGCACAGAATTCCGATTAAAGACGATGCTAAGCCGACAAAGCAGAAACTTAGAAAGATCAAGCCAGAATGGTATCTACAAGTCAAAGAAGAGATAGAGAAGCTCCTCAGTGTAGGCTTCATCAAAGTTATTGAGTATCCAACATGGCTAGCCAATGTGGTCACAGTCCGAAAGGCTAATGGCAAGGTTCGTGTTTGTGTGGACTTCCGGGATTTGAACAAAGCTTCTCCAAAGGATGACTTTCCACTACCCAACATCGACATGCTAGTCGACTCCACTACTGCTTACGAGGTCCGCTCATTTATAGATGGTTTTGCTGGGTACAATCAGATTCTCATGGCTGAAGAGGATCAACACAAGACTGCTTTCACAACACTGTGGGGCACCTTTTTCTACACAGTTATGCCGTTTGGGTTAAGGAACGCTGGGGCTACTTATCAATGAGCCGTGACAGACTTGTTCCATGACATGATTCACAAAGAGATCGAGGTCTACGTGGACGACATGATCATCCACTCGAAGGGGACCTACGGTCAACATTTGATCGATCTCCGCAAGTTCTTTGAAAGGATTCATCAACACAAGATGAGGCTCAATCCCGTAAAGTGCACTTTTGGGGTTATCTGCGGTAAAGCTCTTGGCTACATGGTCACAGAAAGGGGAATTGAAGCAGATCCCTCAAAAATCAAGGCAATCATTGACATGCCTCCTCCTAAGACACAAAGAGAAATCAAAGGTTTCATGGGCAGACTTCAGTACATCAGTCGGTTTGTGCACCAACTTACTTCTATGTGTGAGCCAATCTTCAAGCTACTCAAGAAGAATGTAGCTCTAGAATGGACCGACGCTTGCCAAGAAGCTTTCGACCAAGTGAAACATTACTTGACATGCCCTCCAGTCTTGGTTCCACCTCACAAAGAGAAGCCTCTCTTACTTTAGCTCACAGTAAACGATGAAGCCCTAGGGGCTATGCTAGCATAAGAGCAACGAGACTCCACAAAGGAGAATGCCATTTATTTTGTCAGTCGCCAATTTTAAGGAGGCGAAAAAAACTACTCTGTCTTAGAGAAGTCATGTGCAGCACTGGTTTAGGTTACCCAAAAGCTCAAACATTACATGGAAGCCTTTCCGATCAATCTAGTAGCAAAAGTGGACCCACTTCGCTACATCTTTGAGAAGCCTTTCATGTCAACAAGGATAGCCAAATGGTACTTCATGCTCGACGGCTATGATATCACTTACGTCACACTCAAATCCATCAGGAGGAAAGTGTTCAGTGATCAGCTTGCTGAATTTCCGTGTGACGAAGTGAAGGGGGAGGACTTACAGTTTCCCGACGAGCACTTAGTTTGCACTACAACCGAGGAAAATAAGTGGAAACTCTTTTTCGATGGCGTCGCCAATAAGCATGGTTATGGGATAGGAATGTTGCTTGTCGATCCAAAGGACATCTACACTCCAATTGTAATCCGTCTTGAATTCGAAGCTACTAATAACATTGCCAAGTATGAGGCATGCATAGCGGGGCTAGAAGCGGCCCTAGAAAGAAATATCACAGATCTAGAAGTATTTGGTGACTCCCTCCTCCTTATCAATCAGACGTCGGGTAAATGGCGAATCCAAGACCCGACTCTCCAACAGTATGGTCAATACCTTAAGGAATTGGTTGAATAGTTTCAAGACATCACGTTCAATTATTTTCCAAGAGACAAGAACCGCTTTGCCGATGCTTTAGCCACCATAGCCTCATTGGTTGAAATGCCCAAAGGAAAAATGGTGAAACCCTTAAAAATTTCAAGAAGGACTAGTCCGGCATACTGCATGAGTATTGAGATCAATGAAGTCCAAGATAACCCCCCATGGTACATGGACATCCTGAATTTTCTCAACAACGGCACCTTTCCCGAGAACAGCAATGGGAAATCTCGAATAGCATTACAAAAGCTAGCCGCCAGATATGTATTGATTGCGAACCGAGTCTACCAGAGACATCATCAAGGGATTAATCTTTTATGTGCAAATGAGTCCGAAGCTTAAGAAATCTTGCACGAAGTCCACGAAGGCGAGTGTGGACCCCACATGAATGGGATTATGTTAGCCAAGAAGATACTCTATATTGGTTACTATTAGACTACAATGGAACGAGACTGCATCGAGAAAGTCAAGAAATGTGCGAAGTGCCAGTTCCATGCTAATCTGCAACATGCTCCGCCTTCCCAATTGTACAACATGACCACACCTTAGCCATTCTCTTGTTGGGGCATAGATATCATCGGCAAAGTCCACCCTACGGGAAGCAACGGACAGTCATTCATCCTTGTGGCCGTGGATTATTTCACAAAATGGGTCGAAGCATAACCTTACTGAGTTCTCAACGCCAAGAAAGTGGCCGAATTCGTGAAGAAAAACATCATGTGACGATATGGTATTCCTCATGAGATCATCTCCGACAATGGCTCTCACTTCGAGAAAGAAATGGATACACTTTTGGTTAACTACAAAATTACCAAACACAAGTCATCCCCGTACCGTCCCCAAGCCAATGGAGCGGTCGAATCAGCAAATAAGACAATCGAGGTCATCATACGAAAAATGGCTTCAACGGGAAGGGATTGGCCTGAGAAATTACCACTAGCATTATGGGGCTACCGCACATCAATACGGTCAGCAACGGGAGAAACCCCATACTCATTAGTTTATGGTTCTGAAGCCGTACTCCCAGTCGAACTCGAGGTTCCTTCTCTATGGGTCTTACTAGAGAACCAAGTCAACAAGGTTGACTGGGTGCAAAGTCGATATGAGCAACTAGCCCTACTCGACGAAAAGAGGTTAAGAGCGTTTGAACGCACAAGGGCTTATCAACAAAGAATGGTAAAGGCTTTCAACAAAAAGGTGAAGCCTCCCAATATCAAAGTAGGAGACTTAGTCCTAAGACAACATCCTCCCAATGCCATGAATCCCCTTGGGAAATGGGGACCTCGATGGATTGGTCCTTACGTGGTCAAGAAGATACTAAGCGGCAGTGCGGTTCGACTCGTAGACTTGGATGGTGATCAATTGCCGAATGAGGTCAACCTCGACAAGCTCAATAAGTTCTACGCTTAACAAATAAAGACCATAAAAAAAAAACGCTCGCTCGGTTGAAAACCCGTAAGGGCGGCCTAGGTAAAAATTAGATCACGTGCAAAAAAGAAGCCCGCTAGATTGAAAACCCAAAAGGGCGGTCTAGGCAAAAAACAGGGTGCACAAAAATAAAATAAAAAAATGGTCTTCATTTGTTTGAACTACAGAGACCTGAGCCTCTCTACGAGAGGAACGTAGGCAACCTTCGGGTGCGGTCTAAAACAATAATTTTTACCCAATCATGTCATAACAAAATGCAATTCTTATTCATTTCTTGAATTATTTTGATCATTACAATGGATGATGTTGAGCAATAAAAGACATAAAAACATTAAATCCTAAACAAGTGGTCTACTTAATTGCAATCTTGGGGTACTAGGAAAAATCTAATTTTCTCTTAGCTTTCGAAGGGCCACCGAACAACTCTCAATCCTACTCTTATTGGGAGGTCTAGGAACACTAAGGCGGACTGAAATCTTCTGAGCAGCAACACGCCTCCGAGCGTAAAAGTTATCCAAATGACTGCCAAAAGGGTCAGCCAAAATGTTGTAAGAATCAGCAGCAGCCTCCCTATATCTCAAAGCACTGCTGGGCTCAAAGTCCTTTCCTAGCAACTCAGCGCGAAGCACGTCAACCCAAGTGATTCCGCGATAAAGGGTGCCAAACAGATAATCCAGATAACTCTCGGGAAGAAAGATACTACCCCGGTGAATAGGGGCAGAAGCCCACCAATGGTGATCATCTCCCCAAGCTGACTTAAGCTCTCTTGAAAAGTCCAGACCCATATATGAAACTGGACGGAGCACCCCACTCCTCGGGAAAGGAATAATCTGTTAGCGACCGAACTGCCTCAAAACCCGCTCTGGATGGTAAAATGAAGAGTCTCTCAAGCCGGTTAAGACAACATGCTCAAAACCTGAGGTCCATTCCACAAAAGGACGGAGACCCCAAGAAGGAGGACACCACTCAATGTCAGCTGATAACCGAGAGACAAAGAACTTCTTCCAACTGTTTTCAGATAAAGCCCGAGTCACCAGTTTTCTCCGGTGAACAGCAAAAGGAGACAGATCACCCTCCGGAGAATAAATCCTGAAGTGTTCCCGGAGCCATATGGTCAAAATCAAGGGGCTTCCTCGTCTCATCTCACCCGTCCGGTGCAACTCATCTAAGCCATGCAAGGTCTCCCCTACTACAAAAGGGATTATACTGAATTGTTGCTCCTTGGTCTGTAAGATAATCTCGGCCAACTGCGCATCCGCTGTCCCGAATGGTGTAACGAAAAGAACCTCACTAAAGAGACAAGTTGCCATGGCATTCCTTTTAAAGGACTGAACCAACATGTCCTCTGAATGCAAGATGAAAAACATCGGCAACTCGGTTATATCTACCATGGTACCATGCAGCATCTTCTTCACATCCTCAACAGGGAGGTTCAACAAATCAGACCATGAATAAATCACTCCACGATGATATTTGGGGACGGCAATTTGACCCGCCAGTGGCATGCCAAGAATGGCACCGAAGTCATCAACAGTCGGCACCATTTCATTCGCCGAGAAGTTAAAAGTGTGACTGTCACAATCCTAAAAGGCTACAGCAGCCTTCAACAAGTCCCAATCTGGCTTCAAGGTCCGAAGTGTGAAGAGAATTCGGAACCCAAAATTCTTGACAAAAGCCTTCTTGGGATGGGTCTTGAAAGAGTATACAAAGGTCGATAAATCCTCCCGTACTCACCAAAAGCCTTGGCATCAAGAACAAAAGAATTGGAAGCCATGGAAAATGTAGATTACAAGCAAGATTGGGCAGAGAAAAAGTGTTCAATGATGACAGAAAAGAGCTGTTGGAAGAATGTGTTCGAACAGAGGCTGATATTATAGCTGTTGGGGATCTTTTGGCCAGCAAATGTCAAGCCCCAGATTTAGCTTCCCAGAAGCGCGCGCCTCCCATCACCCACATGACCAGCGTGCGCATCCCACGAGCACCAGCTGAGGCGCCCGCCTCCCATTCCAGAAACGCCTCAACTAGCCCTTGTTAGAAGAAGAAATCATGCAGAAACAAAATCCAAGCGCTCCCGAAATCAGTAGGAATCAACATTCTCCACCCTTGGTGACACAGTTGGGCACACATTAATTAGGTCCGCCCCTAAGGCACGTCTAAATTAAAAATTAGATAGAAACTTCCATTAAAAAAAAATAAAAATAGGTTGTGTCTTTCTTTTCGAGTCAAGGTCAATCTTGGCATTTTCCTCTCTAAAGGGAAAACTCATCTTTTTAGTCCGCAGTCAACTGTGCCCGCACCCCGCAAAAGTCATAAAGTCAACAGCAAGTGCAGCTCCGAACGGAACACGTCATAGACAGCTACAAACAGCAACTCGGCCCATGGTGAACCAAGCAAATCACCACTTCTCAAGCAATCAAGCGGATCCACTAACGGATTCATCAACAAGGGTTCACTAACGGACTCATTCAAGGGATTCACTAACGAGTTCATCAAACGGATTCACTAACGGATTCGTCAATAAGGGTTCACCAACGGACCTATTCAAGGGATTCACTAACGGATTCATCAAACGGATTCACCAACGGATTCGTCAACAGAGTTTACCAACGGACTCATTTAAGGGATTCACTAACGGATTCATCAAACGGATTCACCAACGGATTCGTCAACAGAGTTTACCAACAGACTCATTCAAGGGATTCACTAACGGATTCATCAAACGGCTTGGTTATGCACAATATTTTGGGAAAATAAAATAGGTTTTCAAAGCCTCATTGTGCATAACCCTTCTTGAATTATTTTTTTTTGTTTTCAAAAACCCTCTTTTTGTTGTGCACAACTTGATTTGTACAAATGGCTTTCAAATGAATTGCTCTTCTTGTAAAAATGTTTGGCTTTCATAAAATCTTGGTTGTGCACAATTGTTACATGTACAAAGTTTTGGTCCTCACTTGTTCATATTCTTTGATTGATTGCTTGTATAAATTGCTTATTCCATGCTTGTCCATATTTGTTCATATCTTGCTCATGTCTTGTTCATAATATTGAAAAATGGATTGAAAATTTCTATTTTGACTCAAAAAGGGAATATAGAATTGACTTCACACAACGCGCACTTGACCTTGCACGTTCCAAATACCCTTTAAACCCGGGATGGATGCCAGATGCAGCTCGATTGGCGCTCTTGTTCCCTTTGAGCGCGTACGGGTCCATTCCACCTCCCCTTCCGAGCCAAGTCAACCACACTTGTCCGTGACACACAAATACTGTGACTTCGGTTGGTTTTTAGCTGTGACATCAATGGTCAAGGTTTTGACCCGAGTCCTTGACTTACGCGTTAATGTTGACCGTAATTAACCTAAGTCATGTATTAAGGATAGGGTGACACCGTGTTGTCAAGCCCTAATGAATGGTCCATACTAATCATCCTTAATCCCAAGGATAAGGTTCGAGAGCCATCATCAAAGATGAGGTTATGCAGGAAGTCCCTTAAGTCCCTAAGACAAATCTCGACCTTAACCGGGGCTTAATCATGATTGGAATGGCTCACGCATTGGGAATCTTGCGAGGCACTAGACACTAGGTTCGTTAATTTCGGCCGGTGGAAGCCGCTTGCCCTATAGGACCCTCGCCCGGGACAGTCCATCCTTTGGAGTGTGCAAAGCAGGTGAAAAACGAGGGGTCTATAGGTGTAGTGATGGCCTCCACTGATCCAGGATATAGAATAGTTGCGAAAAAGAAGAGGAATCTTTTCCAACCATTTAGGAATAAAAATGTGTTTTATGTAAAGTTGAACGAATAAATAATTGCACGTGGCATGAGCTTGCTCCGTTCTTTGTTTCTTGTCTTCGACACATTCTTGCGTTAATAAATGTCACTTTGTTAAGTCTTTGGACGGACCCCCCGTTGTCCTCCAAGACCTCCGCTATGTGATTTTGTTAAGTCTTTGGACGGACGCCCGTTGTCCTCCAAGACCTCCGTAGTGTGATTTCGTTAAGTCTTTGGACGGACCCCCGTTGTCCTCCGAGACCCCGTTAAGATTCCCGTCAAGCCCTTAGGCATTGTCCCCTAGGTCCCCGCTAAACCCCTAGGAATAGTCCCCTAGGAAGTCAAGTCTTGGAAGGATCCCCCTTTATCCTCCCAGAATGCCAGTCAAGTCTTTGAATGGATCCCCGTTGCCACCCAAGAAGTTGTTACAACCTTGTAAGTAGACCCCCGTTTGAATCTCGAATGGATTTAAGATCCCATTTGATCCCGTCCACCTTTCACCCCAACGGTCATCTCCCATCAGTAGCATGAGCATTCGCCCAATGTCTACCCGAGCCTAAGTTGCATTCTTTCTCTGCCGCAGCAAGAATGAAGTGGAAAAAAGCACCTTGTCACCGCCTGTCCAGCATTGAGTCTGACAGTTCCTCAGTCGCTACAACACCTCCACTCCGGTACCTCGGAACGACCAGCTCAGGGGAAAGCAGTTGGGGAAGTGATACCGCAGATGATCAGACCAGTCCAACCAAAGAAGAGTTGCTCCAAGCTTTAGAAGCCTCAAAGGTTAAGGAAGAGATTACCAGGTTACACCACGAGAAAGCACGGGACCGATTTGTTGAGTCGATGAGACGGAAAGTTGTTGAGGTTTTGTTTCAGACAGATGTATCCTTCATTGAAATTTCTGACCACGAGGAAGAGGTAGAAGTCACCCAACCTCCAAATTGCAACCAAACTCCACCCCCTCAACCTCGCGAAAACACCAAATCCCCTCATTCTCTATCCCAAAGCTTACCTCCCACTCAGGCTCACTACACCTTGCCTCACCCCATATCCAACATCACCCTTGGGTTACCCCCCAAAAATCCCCAAATACAATACGCTCAAAACACCCATGTCTCACCGATCACACCGATCATGCCTCAACCATCACTCCCACGATACCTCCCTAATTATGCTCCCTCTCAGTTCGAGATATCCAATCAAATCTCGAGAACTCAGTCACCATATGTGGATACTCAATCAAGCATTGGACTCCACGGAGACCCGTATCATTTCTACGGTCTGGGACCTTTTAGACCACAAGTTCATTGCATACCTCCGATGTACATTCCTATGAGCAACCGAGGTTATGAGTATGCCAACGCCCATACACTTCCACGGAGTCCTCATGGTTCACCACAGTCGGGTAACGTATTGGGAAGGAGATGGCAAATGAAATATAAGGAACCCCTTGCCTCGAGCGGCGGTAATTCTCGTCACCACCACATCTCAGCCAGAGATAAAGGAATGACCAAACGCCAACCCAAACCCCATTTTATAAGATTTGAGGATTTTGGAATGCCCATAAGCAAGGTATTTAAGAGATTGGTTAAGTAGGGCCTCACAAAGCCCCTTGTCAACTTTCAACCCAAGAACCCCGAGAAGTATCTTGATGAGAGCAAAAGATGCGCTTTCCACAATTACCATGGGCATAATACCGACGAGTGCCCTGTTGTGAAGCGTATCATTCTGGGTTTGATTAAGGAGGGAAATCTTAAACCCCCTCATGCCTCCGACGCAGCCAACAGCCCGAGTGTCAACATACTCAATCCTGCGACCTCTCTAAGGATCAATGAATAGAGTGATATCCGCCCCAAGGAGAAGGAGCTCGTGGTCGACAGAGTCACCAATCCCAAAGTAGGAGAGACAGTTTCGGGAAGATTGACAAATTCAGTATCCAAGATGGTGGTTCCTAACATCAGCAAAGCCAAAGGTGACGGAAAACGTTGGGGAAGGATCAGTGGCACAGGAAATGTCTGAAGGGCTAAATACCCCAGATTGTGAAATTGATAATGCCGTAGTTGCCGTAACAGAGGACGAAATTTCAAAACCCCTTTCATCAACCTCCCCTTAGGAAAAGTCAAAGTCCATTGTTAGGATGTGTGATAAGTCTTTTGGAAAAGTCGGTTAAGATGTCTGTTAGGTTTAGTAAAAGTCTTGACTCCCCGGTTGATGCCATGTGGTGACCATTCTGAGTCCATTGTCAGTTTTCTTAATAAAATTATTATTATCGCCTTGTCAAAAGTTTGCAAAAATATGTGTGAGTCTTTCACTCAAAACAAAAGTATGTCTTCAAAAAAAAAAAAAAAATCTTAAAATAAAAGATCAAGTTTTTCCTAAAAGGCTAATCTGATAATGAAGCATTTTTCTCAAATCATAGTTATAATTTCACCTTGAGGTTTAATATGCTAAAAGTCCTTCGCGGTTCTGTCCATCGGAAACATCGACCAAGGAGCCCACAACTGAATTGGCGTCCGAGACAACCATCCACGTGAACAACAAGGGAAAGCCCGTGCTTCGGAAGCCCATAGGCGGCTACATCAAATGGAGGTCTGTACCCTCGTCGAGTGTCATGCACAAAGGTTGCGCGCCTTGAAAGGAAATCACCAAAAGGAGATGGCCAGAGCAAACTCCCAACTCATGAGTAGTAGACGGATCCAGCAATTACAACGCCAAGCCAAATGAAGACCTCGCGACATCTTTCCCGATGACATGGAACCCGAGTTCCCCGTAGGAGACATGGAATATGCCGCCGATAACCCCTCCAACAATTGAGGAAGGTAATGGATCATCGTGCTTCATGGGAGCCCATGCCTAAAAAAAAAAAAAAAAAAAATGAAAATGAGTCTTCCAGCCTCGTAGGGTCTAGACTTTTGCCAAAAGTCCGTCCCGGACTGTGTCTTTTTATTTTTTACAAAGGTCCATACTTGGACATGTATGTATAAAGTTATCTAAATATAAGAGTCATTTTCCTTCTCTTCTCTCTAGATTTGAGACATTATTTGCAATATACACTTACTCTTGAAATTGTCTTGCTAGTTATTATCAATTGATTGCTACGTCCCTAAAATGATGAATTGACTTCTAAGCATACTAGTCAATGACGACTCATTAAGGAAGAATGGACCTAACGCAAATGAAAAGTGTTAAATGCAAACAATTAATCTTGATGTGAATAAATGTTGTGATCAATTGGCATGAAGAAACCGTTAATGGCAAGCCTTCCCTGATACACATCCCCGATACACATTCCCCGATACACAACCCGATACACCTTTCCGATGCAAATTATGGATGCACATCAAAGACATCCCGAGACAATGAAAAGGCAAGGATGTTGTTGCTCAATCACCAAGATTTGACCGTGATCGCACATGTGCAACCAAGCAAGGGACTTCCCGGATCCTCAAAGTCAAAGCGAGGAGTGACGGACATTCTACCAAGGGGCTGCAGATGAGCCAATGTCCAAGATAACAAGTTGGGGCTAATGTTTCCCCCTCTCTCTAAAAAAAATGATAAGAGAGAAAAGAAAGGGACAATGGGAAGAAGGAAAGGAAGTGAATATTGGCAAAGAGGGAGTCTACCTCAAAAGCTCACCAAGTTCAAAAGTCCACCTCAAAGAACATCCCGAGGGGTTCACAGCAAAGCAAAGCAATCTACATTAGCAAAGCAACAACATCCTCCAAAAGGACACCAACTTCAACAAAAGATGATCCACGGCCCAACTACGGCGACCTAAGCTCCTCAAATTGAGGGGAACGTAGGCAACCTTCGGGTCCGGTCATAGCATGAGAAAGAACGGTCAAACCATGGCTTTCCCAAAGTATCCTAGCCTCTCCCCCGCGGTCCCATCAATGACCAATTTACCAGACAAAGACCAATTCCCCATAAACACCTTTTGATCTTTCCATTGATCGAATCTTAATCATTAATTGATCACAACATTCACACATGTTAAGGCTAATTGCTTGTTATAATCTTGACTTAATAATAAACATGGTCCATTCCAGCAATCATTTTGATAATTTTAACCAAGACAAATTTCAAATGTCTCGACAAGTCTTCTTCTCTACATCTTAGGAAAGAGCTAAACACTTATGTTCTGTCAAGCAGGGGCTTCCTCCTATTTCATGATACAATTGAGGGACTCTCTCCCGCCTAAATAAATGCCCTTGCATGTTTCCTCCAAGAAAAATACTTTAAAGTCCCCGTTCTATCGAGTCGGCTGGATCACTCATATAAAAAAAAGGGAGGGGCACCAAAAAAGTAGCCCGCTAGGTTGAAAACCCGTAAGGGTGGCCTAGGCAAAAAACAGGGTGTGCCATGAAAGATGCAAAAAAGTAGCCCGCTAGGTTGAAAACCCACAAGGGCGGCCTAGGCAAAATAAAGGGTGCGTCATGAAAAAGGGATGGGTTCCTAACCTCATTCCAAAGGTCAGAAGATGATATTGGGGCTACTTCGCCATCGACACCGAAAAAGACATGGGGCTATGCCACCATCAACGCCAACAAGGACATGGGGCTACCCCAACATTGATGACTACAAGGACATGGGGCTACCCCAACATCGACGACAAAAGGGTTCTTTACTCCCGATCGCTCCTAAGAAATGGACAAAGCTCCAAAGGACTTTATGCATAACAAACCTCACGGTTAAGTTAAAATAAAAATTTGACTAAAATGTTTTGGTAAAAGATTTGCCTTTAGGAATAAGCATTTCCGAAATTTGCCCTTTTGGCATGATTTATCAACCAAAATGCTTTTGATCTCCTCTCAAAATGATTTTCCCAAAGTTTTTGACTCTTTCGTCCACAATGTTTCTTAACGGTTACCCCTAGGCTCTTTTTCGGTGTCAAGAAAATGTGTCAACCGTCCCGTAGAGTAGAGTTGACCCAAGTCAAACCTTGACTCAGAATAGTCATTATAGGTTGAGACCCTTATCCCCGGCAGTCCTTAGTCGGACGTAAGACCAGTTTTCCCGTCAAACTCCCTAAAGATGTTGTTGACCCAAGTCAAACCTTGACTCAGAATAGTCATTATAGGTTGAGACCCTTATCCCCGGCAGTCCTTAGTCGGACATAAGACTAGTTTTCCCATCAAACTCCCCAAAGATGGAGTTGACCCAAGTCAAACCTTGACTCATAATAGTCATTATAGGTTGAGACCCTTATCCCCGGCAGTCCTTAGTCGGACGTAAGACCAATTTTCCCGTCAAACTCCCCAAAGATGGAGTTGACCCAACTCAAACCTTGACTCAGAATAGTCATTATAGGTTGAGACCCTTATCACCAGTAGTCCAAAATGACGTAAGACCATCCTTGTTAGTCAACCATCTCGTAGTTAGTGTTGACCAAACCTTTAGGATTGACCAAGTGAAAGTCAAATCCGCTGTTGTCACGGCAGTCCTTCGTAAGTCCAGCCATTTAGTCAACCCTCTCCCATAGAGTCAAGTTGACCATGCCCCGGCAGTCCTTCGTAAGTCCAGCCATTTAGTCAACCCTCTCCCATAGAGTCAAGTTGACCATGCCCCGGCAGTCCTTCATAAGTCCAGCCATTTAGTCAACCCTCTCCGATTGAGTCAAGTTGACCATGCCCCGGTAGTCCTTCGTAAGTCCAGCCATTTAGTTAACCCTGTCCCATAGAGTCAAGTTGACCATGCCCCGGCAGTCCTTCATACGTCCAGCCATTTAGTCAACCCTCTCCCATAGAGTCAAGTTGACCATGCCCCGGCAGTCCTTCGTAAGTCCAGCCATTTAGTCAACCCTCTCCCATAGAGTCAAGTTGACCATGCCCCGGTAGTCCTTCGTAAGTCCAGCCATTTAGTCAACCCTCTCCCATAGAGCGAAGTTGACCATGAACCGGCAGTCCTTCGTAAGTCCAGCCATTTAGTCAACCCTCTCCTATAGAGTCAAGTTGACCATGCCCCGGCAGTCCTTCGTAAGTCCAGCCATTTAGTCAACCCTCTCCCATAGAGCCAAGTTGACCATGAACCGGCAGTCCGTCGTAAGTCCAACCAGTTAGTCAACCCTCTCCCATAGAGGCAAGTTGACCATGCCCCGGCAGTCCTTCGTAAGTCCAGCCATTTAGTCAACCCTCTCCCATAGAGTCAAGTTGACCATGCCCCGGCAGTCCGTCGTAAGTCCAGCCATTTAGTCAACCCTCTCCCATAGAGTCAAGTTGACCATGCCCCGGCAGTCCTTCGTAAGTCCAGCCATTTAGTCAACCCTCTCCCATAGAGTCAAGTTGACCATGCCCCGGCAGTCCTATGTAGTCAACCCTCTCCCATAGAGTCAAGTTGACCATGCCCCGGCAGTCCTTCGTAAGTCCAGCCATTTAGTCAACCCTCTCCCATAGAGTCAAGTTGACCATACCCCAGCAGTCCTTCGTAAGTCCAAGCTTGTGTGAAAAGAACCAGCAGTCCAAAATGATGTAAGACCATCCTTGTTAGTCAACCATCTCGTAGTTAGTGTTGACCAAACCCTTAGGGTTGAGACGCTAAGTCCTCCACCCGACCTTTTACGGTCGCCCTTAGGCTTGAGACGCTAAGTTCTCCACCCGACCTCGACGGTCGCCCATAGGTTTGAGTAGTCTTAAAATCTCTCACCCCTCTTTCGAACTACGATAAGCTTGATTCCCTCGACTAGGGATATGTAGGAATCCTATACCTCTAGGTCCAGCCATAGAACAAATCGGCTATGCCGTCCTCCCATCAAAATGGGATGCTTATAGATTTGAGTAGCCTTGAAATTTTCTCACCCAAATCGGCCAAGCCGTCCTCCCATCAGATTGGGATGCTTGTTTTATTGACAACCCCACTTTCTTCAAAAGTGACGTTGCCGAGGGGCTCTGTAAGTACCCCAATCTGAAATCGACCTACTTTAGAGGAATTCTTGGTACCATTTAGGGATAAACCAATGGGCCAGGACCTCACTTGGATAAACCTGATATTCCAGGACTGAACTGGAATTAAAGTTGGAAAAATCCAAAAGCTTGCCAAGTCGAGTCGTACGGATGGTTTGGGCACATGAGGTCCCTAGCCGTACGGCTATGTTGGGCACCCTCAACCTCTATAAATTGAACCCCATGCTGATCATTTCAGGGGGGAGAAACAACATAAGAAAGGTTACTCTGTCGAAATCACTCCAGTAGTGTGAGAGAATAGTGAAACAAAGAGTGAAAGAGAGAAAGGAAGATTGGCTAAACCAAAATAGGTAAAGCCACCTTATCCCCCTCCCTTCTGTTCATCTATAACTCTATTTTCTCTTTAATATTTGTTTAAGTTTATGTTGATCTTTACATTACTTGTAAGACTTGTCCATTCAAGCAACTTTACATTTATGCAAGACTTGTCCATTCAAGCAAATATACATATATTACTCTATATTTCTCTTGTCCAAGCCATGAGATGATCCAAGGTGCCCTCCATGCCTTGTGTGGAAGAGGTTCAAACCTAGATGATCATGGCTTGTTGATTGTCATTTACATTCTTGTCTAGTTAAAATGATGCTTTTGTTGGCAATAATGGTCATTTGGATGATAAAGCTTCCATCTTTATCATCTAACATTGACCTAGCTCTAAAGTCCCCTTTGGGGTTATAAAGATTCAATCTTTATGTGTTAATTTGATTCCTTAAAGGTTAATAAGTCATAAAAATGCCATCTTGGTGATAAAGTTTCAATCTTTAATCACCAAATGGTCAATTTTGGCCCAAAGGGCATGTTCATCAACTTTTCTCAATTTTCTCCAAAGATTGCTTATGATCACACCCAAATACTTGTTTTGGGGACTAAGTGATGATCATTTAGCATAGGAATGTTGTATTTAAACTTATAAAGTGTTTTAAGCAAACTAGAATCAAAACAGTCCTGTCCAGTTTCAACAGAATGTTCTGTTTCTGCTATGAAACTGGACTGTTCTTGACTGAAATGTAAGATCCCAGGAGACTACTTGTCCATCCGTACGGCTGTGTTGGGAACAGGGGCAAAATGTCTGTTTTGCCCTCTGATCCCTATTTTCTTAATAAACTGACCCTTTCAGTTAAGTTTTTCCAAACAAAACCAATAACAGAAACTTTTCTGTTAAACACACACACACATGCACACTTTCAAACTAACAAGGGAGACTCGATTTTTCCGAGGCACTTTGGGTGAACCGCAAATATGTTCTTCCCAAAGTGTAACGTGACCTCCGAACTCACCTTCTCTAACCATTTTCATTTGTTTGGTTTAAAATTAACAAATGTGGCGACTCCGTTATTTTTTGGCGTGTTAACCGTGTTTGGCCTTACGCCCCCATACTCATCGCGTTTTCGTGTGGGGCGGGATCCTTACAGAGTTCTAACAAGAATCATCAAATTCATTCATATCATCGGAGCCTTCATTTAAAACCGAGAGGCCTTTTTACTGGAAGTGTTGAGGGACCATTGAAGTTTGATCCCTTTCATGGAGCCATAAGAATACTCCCAAATTGCATTACTCGGGTACCACTGCCCAAAAGCTTGTTACTTGCGAAGCCCCAATATTTCCCTTTGCTTGGATTGCTGTAATGCCGTAGCCTAAAAGATTGTAGATTGCGAAGCCCCTTGAGACCTTTGGTGCCGAATTGAGGAAGCTTCCAATGTTGCACATGACTCCGCCGGGGATATTGAAGTGAATTTATTCTTGCCGAGGGAGCCTTTAAAACTTGATCGTACCCCCTAGAGTAACACCATTGATTATAAGTGGAGCAAGAAAGGCCCATCCTTGATTGGGGAACATGCACAAGCATATATGACAATAAGGTGCCTCTGGACATTCCTTTTGAGAGGCTTTGAGGGTAGTCTCACACATATTTGTTGAGCGTAGCCCCTAGGGCTCATTGACTGTCAGATGAAAGAAAAGGAGCTCTCGTCTTTGAGTCACATGTCCCCTAGGGCGTCATCATTTATCGAGCAAAGCAAGAGTGACTTCATCCTCGTGTGGGGGAACAAACATAAGAGGACATGGCAAGAGCTACCATATTTCTCGGTAGTCCTTGGGCATACTTTAGAGGCACATGCTTGTAGAATCTTGAATTACTTGTTGTTGCTCGCTGCCCAAACCAACTGACTAGCTGGGGATTATTTGTGCAACCTCGTGCCCTTTTATGATGGGTTTGTTCTCGGATGGGTCTTGGTTACCACGGGCCTTCTTTTCATGAACCCAAAAATGCACACTGCTGGAGAATGATGCCAATAACCCATGACAACCTTTGATGGTGCCATATCTTGTCGAGCCTTTCGCAATCCCAAAGTTGGCTTGGTGGGGATTGACTTGCTGAGGAGACCCAATGTAGAACTTGTGCAGTTGTCTTCCTTAGAGGCCGGAGATCTCCATTTCTCTTTCCCTTCTCTCTCCCACTCTCTCATTTTTTTTATGACGCACCCTGTTTTTTGCCTAGACCGCCCTTTCGGGTTTTCAATCTAGCGGGCATCTCTTTTGCGTATTCATTTTTTTTTTACTCGATTAATGAGGAAGTGTGCATTGACTCTGGCTGAGGAGATAAGACATGTGATTTTGCGGTGAGGACCTTTTGTCACTAAAGATGAGTGACATTGACTCGACTAGGGAAGTGTCCCTAGTATTGACTTTCTATATATTTGTTGAACGACTCACGAAGGCAAGTAAGTCATTAAGAGAGAAGAGAAGGAAAGCCTCCAATTTTTGATTGCAAGAAATTGGGAGTATGCAAAAAGAATAGAAGCCCCTAGACTTGACAAGGAACGGATAGCGATTCCAAATCTAAGAAAGTTGTTCAATCTTTTGGTGATTAATTCATTGTCAAATGAATCGTACAAAGATGTCATGACAAGTTCGAGAGGAAGGCCGATCACCATAACGCACTAGGGCTAAACATATCTTCTTTCTTGCATGAGACCGGACCCGAAGGTTGCATATGTTCCTCCAGTGAAGAGGCTCAGGTCACCGTAGTTCTTGTTGATGCTCCTTTCATCGAGATGGTTGTTGCTTCGTCCTTCATCGGTGGAATGATGTTGATCTTGTACTTCTTTGATTGAGGGGTTTTTTTTTTTTTTTTTTTTTTTTTGTGGTCTAACTTTTGCCTAGGTTGATTTGAGGATTTCAACCTAGCGAGCTTTTTTTTTTTTAACCCCATTTTGAAAAATTTGCTTCATGATTGTTGTTTCACCTTTCTTGTCTTGATTTCGTCGTTGTTGATGTCTTCGTTGTTGATGCCGTTGTCGATGTTTAGCCCCTTGGCGTTCAAGTGACGGCTTTCGTTCCAAAACTCGTTTAGACATATTTTCATCATTTTGCCAAGAATTAGATTGAGCAACTTGGAAGAGTGTATGAGGACAAGAATGACTTTTTATTCGATGACTCAACATTTAACACGAATTGGACGAAAGAAAACTTTAATGCACACATTAGAGGACTTTTGACTCTTTTTTTTATCCTATTTCTAGGTAGAGAAAGACAAACGGAGATTGTTGTTGTAGTACCCATTGTCGTTGTAGCCTTCCTTGCGGCATGATCTCTTGTTGAGACCCTATTTCAAATCTGAGCCCCTTCCTTGATGAGTTCTTTCATGTTCTCACTCTTTAACTGTTGTTCTTCACCCACGGTAAATTCACCATTGGCAATCAAGTCTTGGATGATGTTGCGGATGGAGAAACAATCCTCGGTGAGGTGACCGCTCCATAGGTGATAGGCACACCACTTGTGGTGGGAATGGTTGCGACGTAATGGTTGTGGTTGCTTGTACCCTTGGAGAGGAGAAACTTGTCCCTTGGTTTTGAGAGCTTCGTAGGCTTCGGTGATGGTCATGCCATTGAGAGGGGTATAGACACGGTCGTTGGTGGCACCTTTGTGACTTTTGAGGGATGAGCCTGTTGGGTTTCGTGCAATCATGCGCAACAGAAGATATACATGAATAAAACCCAATAGCCTAGATCCGTTATGAACAATAATTCATAATAACAAGATGAAAGAAACTAACCCTTGTAGATCGTTATGTAAAACTTGGATTAAGCGTTAAGACAAACGCCCTCTATCGGTGATCCACACGACGAACAGATTTCAAGAATGCCTTCTTGAACTTGACTGCTACGTCTTCGGATTGATTAACGATATTGAAGAACGATTCTTCAAAGCTCCTAATTATTATTGTGACTTGATAATTGAGATTAATCAATCACAATAACCCAAGAATATAATGTGTGAATTCTCTCTTTAAGAAAGACTTTGGAATTGATCAAATCAACAACTAGGGAACAATTCCCATCAGTCTGTATTTATATTCAAGGGGTTTCAAAAACCCTTTAGGACTTAGGTTTTCTTGTTCAACAAGATTTTTCCAAAAAACTGATTCTGCCGGGCAAAACCATCCGTACGGATGTTTCTGGAAGCATCCAGATTCATCTGTACGGATCCTTTCAGCATGATCCGTTTTACTTCGTTTTTCGCTACTTTTAATTATCTGTTCTGCGTGTGTGACCCAATAGGATTATACTAAGTTGGTAATGAGTCCGAACCAGTCAAACCTCGTAAGTCATAAGCGGACTCTAGCAAGCCATTATGACTACCCAATTAGTATAACTTTGAACTCCAAAGTTTCCTAAAATAGAATATAACACAATCTCTTTGTTTCACGATGTCTATTGAACGTAAGCCATGGTCAATGGTCAACTTACATTTTTTCAACGCTTTCTCGATCCCGAATGTATTGATAATACAAATCTTATTTGAGCATGGCCATGCATTTCATCAATACCATTCATCGAGTGGCCAAAGCTTGACATCTCTCTTGACGAGGAACAAGAAGTGCGGTCGAACTAAGCCATTTGGCAACCACAATCCCACACCAATTCAAGAAACCAAGAAAGTAGTCCATGTGGCCGAAACTAAGCAATAGATGGTCTCGATGAACGTAGGCCAATTGCATTCACAATTCCACATGGATCTCCAAACTTTGAATCAAGAACTTTGTTTCTCAATTTTAGCAATTATGAACTCTTCATAATTCTAACTTCGTTTTATCTTTGAAACTTTGATTGCGATCAATTTTGGGAAACACAATCTCGATGAACGCAGATTAGCCATCCAAAACTTGAACCAATCTAGGAAACACAAGACTAAAACAAATAGGAAAATCAAACACCAAAATCCACACACAAACAACTACCCAAAACCCATTCCAGATCAGCAAGTCTGGACTGGTTCTGTTACTGGTTTTGTTGAATTTTTCGAAAAATTCCAGATTCTGGTTTTCAACCAAAATCTGACTTTCTGATGCTGGTGTGCGGCCACCCAAAACGATCTGTGCGGTCGCCCAAAAGTGTGCGGCCGCCAGTCTCTTATGTGCGGTCGCCCATGGCCAT
This sequence comes from Campanula takesimana, assembly GCA_026119855.1. NCBI lineage: Eukaryota > Viridiplantae > Streptophyta > Magnoliopsida > Asterales > Campanulaceae > Campanula > Campanula takesimana. The sequence goes on along the minus strand of JAOWBW010000393.1, from coordinate 876,592 downwards.
CAGAAGGTGCAGAATTTTCAAGTTCGAAAATTTTGTCTCAAAATTGTTTTTCCCCGATTATTAAAACTTTGATCTAATCAAAAATTAATAACCAACAATTCTGAATCCACCATAATTTATTTATTGCGATTGAATCGTGCGATTAAAGTTGCAAAACAATAAACCACATAAAATCACAAAACACATAAGCATCATATATTCCAATATTCATATCATGCAAGGCACATAAACAATTTATATACACATAACATGATCTAGGTATTGAAATAATCAACATGAACGGGGCTCTGATACCACTGTTGGGTTTCCAAGTAACATGCACAGCGGAATATAGCAATTAAAATTTTAAGAAAACCCAAAGCCATGGATCCGTTCATATGATTAAATCAAATACAACAAGATGAATAGAGGAATAATTAACCCTTGATGGCTATGAACTTTTCTTCGGTCTTGGTGGAGAAACTTGAAGACTTGATCACGATCACAAAGCTTGAACACGAACTTTGAAGATGATGATTTTCACCCTCTAGCGGTATCCACACTTCGAACGAATATCAAAGGAGCTTCTTTGATCTTGGTTGCTAGACCAATATTATGAAACACACTTTCACAATTTAATAAAGAACTATATGGAATTTATTTGTGAATTATTTTGTTCCTCAATCAAGGATATCTTAGAACAAAATAAATTCTCTCTCAAACACTTTGGAGACTCACAAAAGGCTATTCCTGATGTTCTGGCCGAAATCATCCTTTTATACACAAGCAAGACCTATTCCAAATAGGAACCTTGTGTCAAAAGACATTCCAAATCGAATTAGGAAAGTGCCAGCCGACAGTACTGTGCGGCCGCCCAGAATACACTGTGCGGTCGCACATTTATCTGAAACAAACTGGTACAAATCTGAGCTAAGTGTGCGGCCGCCCAGTCCACACTGTGCGGTCGCCCACTTCCCCAGAATGTCCAGAATTTCCAAAATTCCAATCTAGTCCTTTTAAAGATTCGTTCTATTGTGTGTGACCCTCTAGGATTATACTAAGTTGGCAATGGGTTCAAACATGAAACCATAAGATATGATTAGGTTCTAGCAAACCGTCACACCTACCCAAATAGTATAACTAGATACAAGTTCGCATTCCTTTAGAATATGTCATAATCCCTTTGTCCACGATGTCATTGAACACAAGTCATGGTCAAACAGTCAACTTGTTTTGAATATGTTGATAATTCAAATGCTATTGATCCAATCAATCCATTTGAGTCCGGCCGAACATTTCATCAACATCATTCCTTCGAGTGGCCCAAGCTTGACATCTCTCCGTGGAGGGACAAATCCATTTAGCTTATTATTCTTCCCAACGGGAATCCGATTATGCCAATCATACCCTTTATAACTACCGTGTTAAGGTAGGGTTTGAATATGTCAAACACAATTTTCATCAAGTGGAAGACTATAATAACTTCATGTCTAATGATTCAAATGACATAGCTAATATGAGATATATGTTCGACATAGACCATGACATAAATCTCATACAGCGGGTCATGTCCAGTACCTTGTTCCAAACAAGTACCCATAAATCTAACATGATCATCCATGATCATTTAGCCTTTATACTAGTGCTTAATAAGTACTAGGGACGGAGATTATTATAAGTAAACATGAACAACAATAATAATCAAAACATCTCTTTATTGATATGAAATAAATGATAACAATTACAACGTTTATTAAACGTGCCTAGGGCACCACTGCCAACAATCTCCCACTTGCCCTAGGCCCAATCTCCCATGTATCTAATACCCATGGACCTAACATGACCATCATGTTTAGCTTGTGGAAGTCCATTTGTTAGCGGGTCCGCAACTTTGTCATCAGTCGGTACTCTGCATATATTTACGTCTCCTCTATCAACGATCTCTCGAATGATATGAAAACGCCTAAGTATGTGTTTGGATTTCTGATGTGCTCTTGGTTCTTTTGCTTGAGCAATAGCACCATTATTATCACAATAAAGGTCTATTGGATTAGCAATACTAGGAACCACTTCAAGTTCAGTTATGAACTTCTTAATCCAAACAGCTTCCTTTGCAGCATCCGATGCAGCAATATACTCAGCTTTTGTTGTAGAATCAGCGGTTGTACTTTGCTTGGAACTCTTCCAGCTTACAGCTCCACCATTTAACATAAACACAAAACCCGATTGCGATCGGCTATCATCTTTGTTGGTTTGGAAGCTTGCATCCGTGTAAGCATTTACAACGAGATCATCTTCCATTCCTCAATAGACCAAAAACGAGTCTTTAGTTCTTCTCAAGTACTTAAGAATCGCTTTTACAGCTATCCAGTGATTTTCGCCAGGGTCGGATTGGTATCTACTTGTCATGCTCAAAGCATAAGATACATCCGGCCTTGTACAAATCATGGCATACATGATGGACCCAATTTGCCGAAGCATATGGAACATCATTCATTTTCTCACGCTCATCGTTTGTCTTAGGACATGAGTCTTGCTTAGAGAAACTCCATGTAACACGGGCAAGGTGCCTCTCTTAGAATTTTCCATACGGAATCTTCTAATGACATTGTCAATGTATGTACTTTGGCTTAAACCAAGTAGCCTCCTTGATCTATCTCTATAGATTCTTAATGCCAAGTATATATGCGGCTTCACCCATATCTTTCATTGCGAAGCACTTTCCTAACCAAGTCTTCACAGACTGAAGTGTAGGAATGTCGTTTCCAATGAGCAATATGCTCATCCACGTAAAATAAGGAATAGCACTATGATCCCACTAATCTTCTTGTATACACAAGGCTCATCTTCGTTCTTGATGAAACCAAACTCTTTGACCGATTCATCAAAACGGAGATTCCAACTCCTAGAAGCTTGCTTCAATCCATAGATGGATCTCTGCAACTTGCATACCTTAGAATCTTGTTCAAAACCTTCTGGTTGTGTCATATACACATCCACTTGAAGTTTTCCATTCAGGAAAGCGTTTTGACGTCCATCTGCCATATTTTCTAGTCCATGATATGCGGCAATGGCAAGCAAAATTTTATAGACTTGATCATTGCCCTTTTTGCTTGGTTTAAGACTTAAGGCTTAACTAGTTTAGGTTTATTGCTTCTAATTAACTTAAGATATCACCGTGGAACACTTTATTGATTGGATTTGATTCTTTTGTGAATAAAAATGATACGGAATTTATTTAAGTACCATTTGGGAATGTTGGTTCATCCTGATGTGTTGTTTGTATTGTTTTACCTTTGTGGTAATTTAATTGGATTGGTTCCCTACTTTGGAACCTTAATTCATTCATGCTAAATTATTATTACTTAGCATTTATTTGAAAGTCCAGCTGGTATTTTGTGTGTGTTTGGGCGATGGGAAAGATTATAATGGCAAAGCCAAGTCCATTATAATGTTGCCCATTGTTTTGCCCCTTCTTTACCCCTTCTCCAGATTGCCTTGGAAAGGATAAGTCAGCGTCCCTTGTGATGGATCTGGCTAGCGGGCATGACTTTGTGTCAGGTCCTTGTCCTTTGTGACACTATTATGGTTATGGTTCCGGTACCGGGATTTCTCTTCAGCTTTTATGCTATTATGAAGATGATGA
>JAOWBW010000393.1:61308-184288 GCA_026119855.1 Campanula takesimana | reverse complement strand
GACTGGATATAGGGGAATTAATCTAGGGAAATGGTTAGTAGACCGTCTTTTGGACATGTTTCCCCTATTTCCCTGGAGATATTCATATTGGGGAATGATAACATTATTTGCTGAATATGTGCACATTGAGATACCTGAGGAAGGACAGAACGCTTGGGAACCAGTTCGAGGTTCAAGGCATTGGACATAGCTGCCTTAAAGTGATGAATATGATTTCTGAAAATGAGAAGGAAGCTATACAATGTATGTTGGAGGAGGAGCAAATAGAAGACCATACACCCACTTACCCAACAACCAATTGCCCATCATCACCTTAAACCAACCTCAAACTTGGATTTTTCCAAGTAATCAAGGACCCAATATTCAACAAAATGAGCCAATGGGAGAGCAACAAGAAGAACCGCAACAACACCATTTCCAAAACCAAATGCCTCCCGATTTTTATGACCAATTCAACTAAATGTTCATCCAGCAAAACCAAATGTACCAACAAAATACCCAAATCCTTAACCGACTTGATCAATATTCCACCAATTTTGATCAATTTCGCACCAACATGGAGGATCGGGTCAACCACATTCAGGGAAGAGTTGATTACATTTACAACTATGGAATTGAAAATTGGATGAATTTCAGGCCTCCAAATCAGCAACCACCGCCACCACCGCCACCATTCTAGTCGGTACCTCTTTCTCCCTCTCCTTTAAAATTATTCTTGTCCCAATTTTCTTTCCTACTTTTCAAACATTAGGGACAATGTTTCATTTAAGTGTGGGGGGGGGGGGTAGTATCTATCTTTTTTTTATTTTCTTTTCTTTCTAAATTTCTTTTTCTTCTTTTTATGTTTTTCTTTTCAAAGAAAATGTAAGGGCAATGTTCCTTATTTTCAAAAAAAATAAAAAAAAATAAAATAAAAAATATTTAGCCAATGCTCCCGTTGATGAGAATGTTATCTTTATTATCATTTGCCTAAGTAAAACTTTTTCCTTCTAACTTTTACTTCTTAAGAAATTTGATAATAACAACATAGGATTGTATTGGATTAAAAATGGGAAATTTTCAATATTAATATGAACTTTTAAAATCCTATTGAATAGAAGCATTACATTATTAATGAGTTTGTGGGCATTAAGTTTGGATACAACATACTTATGAAACTTTTAAAACATTTTTGTATATGCATGTCAAAAACTTTCATTTCTACTCTTTTTCAAAGGTTTTTCATCCTTGTTATGCTTATGAATCACAAAAATTTTCACTTTAATCAATCTTTCCATTCCCACTTTTAAGAGGCTAATTAATCAATATATTCTTCTTTTGATTGTCCATTCAAATATCTAAATGAATATATCATTATAGAGTGTGACAATTTAGAAGCAAGAAAATCAATTGCCACGTCTAATTAATTAATTCTCGAACCTTATTCCACTATCATCCTTCACCTTTCATCAATTTTTGTGATTCAAAATGCATAACGACATATGGACATCTTTGTTAAAGAATAAAGATCATAGTTTAAGAAATGTATATTCAAGCATGAAAAATTTATTCACAAAGCACTCTAAATGAGTGAATATAATTCTTAATTCAAACTTATACCCCACAAATTCATTTGGTTATCTCTATATGCTCTTATTCAATGGTATTTATTCATGTTATATTAACATTCAAACTTTTCTATTTGGACTTCAATATCATCCTACCTTCTTCTTTACAAATCTCTTGAGATGAAAAACATAAAAGGAAGAAATTTTATAAAGGTAATATTATATAACAATATTCTGAGGGAGCATTGAAGACCTTTCTTGTTTTTCTACTAGTGTCATTTGCACTCCTATCTTTTTGAACATTTAACTTGCTCGAGGATAAGCAAGATTCTAGTGTGGGGGAGTTTGATAAATGACTATTTTATAGTCATTTAAGGTCTAAAAATATAGTTTATTAGCTTTTATTCCACTTAAATTACTTATTTTCTACTCTTTATTTGATATAATGCACTTGGAGAATGTTTCTATGATGCAAACAGGTTTTTAGTACATTCTTGAGGAAAAAGGGAGCTAAGGCATCATCTTTGTGAAGGAAGAACGCTTGGAAAAGAAGGAAATAAGCTAGTCCATTAAAAGTCAAAAGTCCAGTCAAAGCAAGGTCTGCTCGGCCGAGCAGTACCCTTGACTCGGCCGAGCATAGGGAATCAGCAAGGCAAATTTATTTTCAAAGGCTTGCTCGACCGAGCACTTTTCCTTGACTCGGCCGAGCACCCCCTGAATCAGCAAAAGGTGCCTTTTCAAATGAAGACCTCTTCAAGCACCCATCCGGGAAAGATTGCCTCCCCTCCTCCAAAGCTTATATATAGAAGTAGAAATCAGTGATTGAGATATCTAGAAACATTGTAAACTTACTATAGTGAAATTTGTACTCTCAAACATCAAATAATTCTCAGAATTTGTGAAAGATATTCATCATTTCTTGAACAAAATTCTGAGTTCTTTATCAATAATATTCAGAGGTTCTTTTCAAGTCTTTTATCTTCATTTCAATTCAGAATATGTTGGGTATGCCCACACATATCTCAATTTTTAATGTAATAGGATTTATTAGATTTGATTGATCCATCACCTAAGTTTTATTTCATGGACTTTAGACCCACATGTAAAGAGTATTTATACTTTTTTTTTTTTAAGTTGTCCATTGTTATAGAATAGGCTTAGAAATAGGGCAAGAAGATCAAGTTTCAAGAAAAATCACTCAGTGAGTTTGAGCCACGCTTATGCGCCTCATGCGCCACGCGCCACGCGCCTTCTACATTCGCGCCATGCGCCATTTAGAGCGCGCGCATAAGGATTTCTTCATAAGCTATGTTACGCGCCTTTGCGCCCCTTGATTTAAGCGCACGCTTACTGTGCGCCTCTTGGCTCAATGCGCATGTTGGCTCAAACGCGCCTCAAAGTGTTTATTCAAACTCAGTGATTTATTGAAGACTCGAAGACTTGAAGAGAATTCAAATTACGCCAATGATCCAACGGTGGTTAAAAGATGCATATACGCCTAATCTGTTGACACGTGTCCATAACGGTCACATTTATGTTGAGTGTCAAAATGGGCATAATATATGCATGCTCCAATCAACGAGCCACAGCTCATCTTATCCACAAGGATTTCCAACGGCTAGTTTTTTGAAGTTCACTATAAATACCCCATAACTTCAACATTTTGAAGTTGCTGAGTTTTGCTAAGAATTTCAAGAATTTCTCTCTCAAAGCATTTGTTGAAGATTTGAAGATTGCCTTCGTTTTTCCAGATTTCCTCAAGAACATCTTCATACCTTCATCCTTAGCCCAGATCTTCAAGCTATAACACTTTAGTTTTCTTGTGCTCTCCATCTCAAAGATCTAAAGAGCCTTGATCCTAAATTCACACACGCACCTATTTAAGTTTGATCATTTAGATCCATCTTTTAGAGATACACCGGTTATTGTTTTGGATTTGTTCATTCATAGAATATTAGATCTTGAGTTAGTGTAGGAGCTCAAAAGTTGTAATTTGTAACACTCACTCATTATATAAGATCTCCATTAGAAATCCAAGACTAACCATCTTGGTAGAGGACGTAGATCTTTCATTGATCGAACCTCTCCAAATAGCTTGTGTTATTATCTTGTCATTTCTTTCAAGTTATTATTTTCACTCACTATTTGCTTGTTTACTCATTGTAGATTGATTGAAATAAATTGTGTTGTGTTGTTATATCATTTGCCTTAGTTCCTTATTTCAACCACTTTGAACAAAATACTTAGAGTGTGTGTGCGCCCCTTTATCACACTTTGCGCCTATTTTCATTACTAAATTCCGCTGTGCATTTCACTCACTCACTTAGGCGCATTTCATAACGCTTACTTGATAAAGTGCGCATTTGCAATTGAGTTTTTCAAGGGTACGAAAAGAATTTTAAAACAGCTATTCACCCCCCCTCTAGCTATTTTTCATACCCTTGTTGCCCTTTGGGACCAACAGAATAAGTATCTCTTCTTCTATCTTTTCTTCTTTATCTTATTCTTGTTGTTATTTATATGGCTTGTGAGTAATCCCCCATTTTCTTGGGGCTGGAAACTCAATAACATTCATGTTTATTAAGTAGTCATGCTCTGAAATTCTTCTCTTCATCTTAAACAATTATACTATATCAAACTCTAACGCCTACAACCATGATGACGTCCATGATTTGTATGAATCTTAGTTAATCAAGGGAAGTACTGATCGGAGAACCTTGATTAGCGGATCCATATAGTCAGAACTAAGTTCATTACTCACGAGAGTAGTGTAATGGCTTAGGGATGCTCCTTGAGTGGAAAGTATGCTGATTTTCATAAAAGAAAACTTAATGGATTCTTACTAATTATGGGCCATCGAGAGATATGGCATAATTAGTATGAGAATACAAACGCTACTTGCTTGATCGTGAGAAGTAGTGTAGGCCAAGCGTACCATCCTTGTTTTAAAATGAAACTTTAATCTAAATAGAGCATGGATAGTTGATGAATATATGTTGTTGATGTTCCAATCCCGAGGATTCCTTAAAATATAAGAGTTTTTATCTAAGTTATAGTAATTGCAATTTCATTTCTAGTTTAGTGACAAACAATTTTATAACCCCCAATCATTTTCTTTTCTTTATTTTCTTATTCTAAGCAAAAGATATTTTGTAAGTAAAGTTGTCCTCGTGGGATCGACTCGCTCTTGCACTATCTATACTACATACACCCGTGCACTTGCGGAATAAACGATAACACGCCTCTATCTTCGTGGCACCCAGGTTATCTAACTCGCCGTATTCACTTGTGAAGCGGTCGAGGTTAATCCTTGTTCATTTTTAAACCATGCACTTTGATCGAGTTAAGGACACTTATCAAAACAAGTAATCCTAATCTTAACTAAAATCATTCATCATGTTGTATGTGTCTACCCTAGATCAACTCTAGTCAAACCTTAGATCCGTCTGGGTCAACCCGTCTAGGTCAACCTAGTCTTCCCTAGATCAACTTTAGTCAAACCTTCGACCCATCTAGGTCAATCCGTCTAGGTTAACTTAGTCTACCCTAGATCAGCTCCAGTTAACCCTTGACCCGTCTAGGTCAACCCAAGCTAACCTCTGACCTTCCTAGGTCAACTTACTCAGTGCCATCCCGCCTAGGTCAAACTTTGGCCAACTTTGGTCAACCGACCTACCTCTAAGCCGCCTAGGATTCCCCATTGTTGGTCCCAAAGGGGCAACAAGGGTGTGAAAATCACTAGAGGGGGGGGGGTGAATAGCGTTTTAAAATTCTTTTCAAACCCTTTTGCAATTCAATGGCTTATGCGCACAACTCTTATTTTGGCTAAGTATAGCGCGCAGCAAGAGTGTGAAATGCACATCGGAAGATTTAAAGCAGCTCTGCGCAGGGTATACTGCTCAGAGATAAACAACTACTGAGCAGGGAAAGCTGCGCAGAAATGAAAAACGCACGCGCTAAATTTTGACTAAAGAGTTGGATAAAATTGTGCTAGGGAAAATGAGCAATAACCATTACAGCAGTAAAGTGTAGCAATCTGAAAGATCAAACAAAGCAGTAATACATAAATAGTTAAGCATGAAGAAAGCAGTAAGAATGATGGACAAGCTATTTGGAGAGGTTCGATCAAGGAAAGATCTACATCCTCTACCAAGATGGTTAGTCTTGGATTTCTAATTATGAGATTTATATTGATATGAGTAACTATTACAAGATTACAATAAATCTAAACTCAAATCTAAATCTATTCGTTGAAGAGCAAATCCTAGACTAAACCGGTGTATCTCTAGAAGTTAGATCGGAATGATCAAGGCTTCAAGAGGTGTGTGTGTGACAGAAATTCTGGGCTCTATGAATCTATGAGATGAAGAGCACGAAGAATTATGGTGATATAGGGCTTTTGTGATGTGAGCAGGAGTTTGAAGGTTTGAAGATCTTGAAGGCTGTTCTAATGAATCTGGAAATATTGAGCAGCAGTCTTCAGATCTTCAAGATTTCTCAATGAAGCATGAAACTCTAGCTCTGGCTTAACGAGCACTCAAGATGCTTGGAAATGAAGATGAGCAGGCTATTTATAGCTGAGAGCTTAAAATTAGTCGTTGATGCTCTGAGCAAGGACGATGAGCTGGCACTATATGATTGGTGCGCAGATGTCCTTTTATAGCCGTTGGAGCTCTGATCAAGGTTGATGACCTGGCACAATATGATTGGTGCGCAGGTGCCTTTGAGCCATTGGAGACTGAGCATGAAGACTAAATTCAAAACCTTCTTCTAGAAGGTTGACAGCTGTCTTCTGTTGAAATATGACCGTTGAAGCGTGTCTCCACTAATGGTGTTGTTGAGTATGCTTATTTTTTTCGTTTGTGCAAACCTCAGCACTTTGGCTCAATCCAAAAAGCGTAGCTTGTCTTGACGTTTTCCAATCTTTTAGAATATGAGATCAGGAGATAAGAAATTTGACTAAGGTTGAGCGTGCACGCACAAAGGCATGCACATTGCCTGTGCGCATGGGGAGCATGCGCATGGGGAGCATGCGCACCATGCTTGGTCATACCAAAGGAAGATCTCAGCTTCTGAGTTGGGGAATAAGACCTTGAAAACTGAGCAGGGTCAAAAGCTGCACAAGAGATCTATGCGCAGTGGCGACCTGCGCAGAGAACATCCTGCGCAGTGAAATGAATCCTGCTTAGAAAATCTTCGATCCTTCATAGCTTCAAGTCCTATAATCTAAGCCTATACTATAAAGTGGACTTGGCTGAAATGAAGTTATAAACTTCTTACATAAGGTCCTAAAGTCCATAAAATACTCATAGGTAATGGTATCAATCAATTTCTAACATAAGTGAGAGGGTTAAAAGATAAGCATACCCAACAATCTCCCCCTAAATGATTGATGCCATTACCTACTATAGCAAAGGCAATTCATTGTACTTGATAATAACATGTCCATAAAAATATGAATGGTAACTCATGCCTCAAGTCAATGCACACACTAGCCAGTGCTATAGATTTTAATCTATCCAAAAGATTTAACTTACAATATGGGAAAGATAGAAATATCATCCAGCGCATACAAAGGTTATGAATTTTAGTTTAGTATGTGTTTAAACTGAATGGTTAAACATCATGCGTAGAAAATATGGACAGTTTAAGATTATGCGTATGAAGTTTGAAATAATGCATTCATTGTTCCACAAATAAGAAATTTGATTTGAACAAGGTTTTCAAACTAATGATGAAATTTTTCTCATTAAACTTGAACTTATAATGGTTGTAGAATTACAAGATATGAACAAGATTAAACTAGGCACAAAACAAAGTTCTTTGCGCAACAAAAACAAAAGCGCACAAAGAGTACTTGCGCAACAACAACGAAATACTTGCAAGGAAAAACTAATCTACCTTGATGCGGCATAGGGCTTCACGCAGCTCATTCTGTAAGTTATTGAATTTGTTCATGAGTTCAACCTTTAAATCTTGAAACTTGTCCTGGAACTTAACAGCTTGGCCAACATAAGTGTTCATGCCTCTGCGCATATCGGCATTGTCATCAAGCAGCTCTTTGAAATTTGCTCCGCAGTCCGTCTGGATGGCAGTCTGTGTAGCTTCCAGGCTTGTGTCGGTATGAAGGCGCTGTGTGTTGATGCTGGCTTGAATGTCGAGCATTGCATAGTCCATCCTGGCGTTGAACGTATGGGAAAAATCCGTCATGGATTTAGTTATGCATTCTTACATATCTTCAATTTTGAGCTCATTTCCTTGCGCAGGAGCTCTTTGTCCAATCTTCAAAATCCGAGCTTCTAGATCAGAAAATCCTTCATGTAACCCGTCTACAAGGGTTTTCTTTAGCTTTCTCAAAATTTCCCTGAAGCCACCATCAATTGCTTCAAAGGTGCACACATTTTTTAGCAGTGCGCTGATGGATTTGAGGGAGTTTAGGATAAGTTGATCAAATACATTAGGTGCTTTTTCTTGGCAGGCTCAGAGACATTTACGGATGAACTAGCCTTTTCACTCTCCTTACTCTCCTTCGCACTTGCCTTTGCATTCTCCTTCGCATTCTCCCCCTTAACGGCAACAATCTCCAAGCGTTGCGTGTCAAGTTGGTACTGAAAATTGGTTTATGCGGTAAGGAGTTGAGTCAGCTGTAACTGCGTAGTGATTTGATTCGCTTGAATAGAATGCAAGGCTTGTAAGATCTGGCGCAGCTCATTCGACGAAGAGTTTGAAAAAGTAGGGAACTCGGGAATTGTGGATGGAGAAGGCTTAACAAATGGACAATGTTTACTGCTGTCAGAGGCAGTGACATTGTCCTTAATCTTTTCAGGTGCATCGTATGGAGTGCGGCTCTTCTTCAATCTTTTAGCGCTGCTGCGCACCCTCTGCTTTCGGCGGGGAGAAACATGTGCGATGTCAGCACTATGGATAGCTTCCTGCGTACTCGAAGCTTTGAGCCTTGGCTCCCCCTGAACAGCAGCATCTTCTGAAAGGCCACTAAGATCACCCTTGCGCTTCTTTGAGGATGGTCTTGTAGGAGCAGGAGCAGGTGTGGGAGCAGGATCTGATTCTGGGATTGAGATTCCCTTGGTAGAGTGAACAAAAAAATGTCTTTCCTTTTCTTGGTATTGGGCTCAGCGATGCCCTTCCCCTTTCGTTTATACGCCTCTTCTGGTGCTTCCTGCGCAGGTGCAGTAGTGTCTGATGCACTCTTTTTCTTCCCATCAGTGGGTTCCTCTCCTATCTATGGCTCTTTGTTGGGATCCTTATCAGCTTTCCAGATGCGGTAGTAGTCTTCATTACCAATCTCATTCCGCAAAGTCTGGAGTTGAGGTTTGGAGTAGCACTTGGAATTACAGGTCTGCTTCTTGATTGACTTCTTCTCAACAGAGGTAGCCAGTTCACCATATGTCAACAAGAGTTTGGTGAGCAGCCTGCTGTGAGTTCTGTACTTGGTCTTCCCTGCGTTGAACCTTTTACCATAGTTGTTCATGCCCTTTACAATCTCATTCCAAATAATTTGCGGCCCAGTCGAGTTTAACATTGTTGTAGATGGCTGCGCAGTATTCCCACTGCTTAGAGATGAACTTCCCGTTATTTCCATTTTTGCAGTTGAGAGAATCTCCAATGATGGTGCACAGGTGGTACATCACCTCACCGAATTCCTTTCTATCATGAACTGACCATTTCTTGTTTGGAGAAGGTACGCCAATTAGCTTCTGCGCAAGTTTATTCTGATGATCCTCATCATACTCGACTGGAGCATTATCAACTGTGAAGTTACAGAGCTTGCGAATATGGTTAGGATGAACAGTCACATCGCTCTTTTGTACAGTGGCCATGATTATCTCCGTTGGTTTTCCTTCGAGTTTTGCCGGTACAACTTTTGCAGTTTTGAAGAACTCATCGACGAGAGATGGAGCAATGAATGATTGATTTAGAGTGAACAACGGAAGAATGCCGGATGAATTGAGATGGCGCAGCAGGTGTCCTCCAGTTGCGTCTTGAGAAAGATCTTCTACATTCACTTCCCATCCAGGGATGAAGTATAGGGGACCCTGCGTAAGACAGTAGCTAGAATTAGACAACTCGTTGCGCATGGAGCAGTGCGCATGCGCAAATAGCACAAACATACCTAAGCGCACAAATCCATACAAAAAAATAAGCAATGATGCGCAAATAATCATATATGGATACACAAGGAGTATGAAAGCATGCGCAGAAAGTTAGAGGCCATAAAGATATGCGCAGTAATAAAAATATGCGCATGAAGAAAATACTTGGAGAAATTTCATGAATTCAAAATATATATATATAAATAATGGGGCATGAAGAACACATGGAATATGCATGAATACTAAGAATATCAGAAAATCGAAAGTTGAGCAAATTTGACAAAAAGTATATCAGAATAACTTTGTTGACCAGACGATCAAAACCATGTAAATTATAAAGTCAACAAACAAATAATGAACCCAGAAAGTCAGAAAAACAGTCCGACTGGCAAGAAGGTTTTCGGACCTGAAAAAATCCATAGAAAGCAACTCAAATGCTAATTGATCGTAAAATAAACAACATATAACTGTAGATCAGAGGAATACGAACGCATAGCAACAATCGATTTCAAAAAAAATTAGAAATGATGGAGAAATAAAAAAAGGGGGTTATGAAACCTTCAAGAATGACAATGGCGAAAGTAATGAGTAATGAAGAAACATACCATGTCATCGATGGTGGGTTTCTCTATTTGTTGTTCTAATTCTTCTTCATTCTGAGAGTTCTCAGGCTCAGAAAGAGAGGGGGAATCGGAGAGGATGATTTCTGGTTCTTGAGTTTTGCTTTTCTTCGGCGCCATTGAAGTGGTCGAGAGACGAAGAAGAAGAAGGGTCGAGTTTGAAGAAGAGTTTATGAGATGAAAATGAAGGTTTGAGTGAAGAGGTTAGAGAGAGAGAGAGGGGGAGTTTTAAAGAAGAGAGAAGTAGAGAGAAGGGTAGAGAGAGAATTGGTTTCAGTAGGGAAGACAAAGAAGTTTAAGCGCACGATAGCGGGAAGAATTTGGAGGAAAAGTGCAGTGGCGCAAGATAGGAATGCCACATGTCACCTTAGGGAACGCGCGTGTGCAAGCCTATGCGCGCGTGTGTCAGAGCCTAAGGGCCAGTCACAATCGGTTCATTTCTCACATAAATGATTTGGCAGGAAAGGACGTGCGCTGTCAATCAATGGCTTTTTGCATTGATGACATCTGGGATATGCGCAGGGGTATAAACGTAAATTCCCAAGAAAATTTAAAAAAATAAGGGCGCGGGAAAATTTTAATTACACAAGTACCCTTGTGAATTAGCGTTGACTTTTCAGTCAGGGACCTATGTGCAATTTCTAATAAATAGAAGACTTACCTGCGATCCACGAAGTGTGCGCATGTTGAAATCATGCGCAGAGGTTAAATAGCGCAATAGATTCTTTAAAAACTTAACATTAGTTTCATGCGCAAATGAATTACTGCGCAGGGGTTGCGCAGAAGCATGAATCTTGACTTATGTTGAACACTTTATCAAGCAAACACAAGATTATTAGTATTAACAAATCATATGGACAAGTTAGCTAAGTTCAAGCATACCCATTTCTCCTCTCAAGAAGACGAATCTCTTTGCGTCAAGAGCTTTTGTAAGGATATCAGCAATTTGATTATCTGTGCCCACGTGCTCTAAATGAGTGTTTCCTTTTTCCACGTGATCCTTGAGAAAGTGATATTTGATGTCGATGTGCTTTGTCTTTGAGTGCATGACAGGATTGTTGGAGACTGCTATGGTGGACATATTGTCACAGAAAATTGGGCAATTTCCTTCATGAATTCCATAGTCCACCAATTATTGCTTCATCCATAGGATTTGGCAGCAGCAGCTTCCAGCAGCAATGTATTCAACTTCTGAAGTGAAGATGGGCACAACAGCTTGATTCTTGCTTGCCCACGCAACAAGTCGATTTCCAAGGAAATAACAAGTTCCACTTGTGCTCTTTCTGTCAATTGTGCATGCTGCGTAGTCTGCATCTGAATAACCTAGCAAATCGAAATTCGAATTTTTGGTGTACCAAAGTCCAAGGTTAACAGTTCCAGAAAGATAACGAATAATTCGTTTAATAGTAGTTAAGTGCTCTTCTCTAGGGTCCGCTTGATAGCTCGCACAGACACAAACACTAAACATAATATCTGGCCTACTAGCAGTACGATAAATGAGAGAGCCAATCATACCTCGATATAAAGTTTGATCAACTTTCTTACCTTTTAAGTCTTTGTCAAGCTTATTGCCCGTGGCCATTGGAGTGTCGTATGCTTTAGCATTCTCAAGTCCGAATTTCTTGATTAAGTCTCTAGTGTACTTAGCTTGATTGATGAAGATTCCATCATTAAATTGTTTGATTTGAAGCTCGAGGAAAAATGTGAGTTCTCCCATCATGCTCATTTCAAACTTGCTTTTCATGAGCTTTTCAAAGCGCGTACAAAGTAACTCATTAGTAGAACCAAATATAATATCATCAACATAAATTTGAACAAGTAAAGAATGATCATTATACTTAGCAATAAAAAGAGTTGTATCGATTTTACCGCACTTGAAGCCTTTCTCTAGCAGGAATTTTGATAGAGTATCGTACCATGCTCTTGTAGCTTGCTTAAATCCATACAAAGGTTTCTGAAGCTTGAAGACGTGATTTGGAAATCTTCTATCTTCAAATCCAGGAGGTTGAGCTACGTAGACCCTCTTGAAGTTCACCGTTGAGAAATTCGCTCTTCACATCCATTTGATAAAGCTTGAATTTCTTGTGAGGAGCATAAGTTAGGAAGATCCTTATAGCTTCTAGTCTTGCTATAGGCGCAAAAGTTTCATCATAGTCATTTCCTTCCTCTTGTCTATAGCCTTGCGCAACCAACCTTGCTTTGTTCCTGGTGATGCTTCCATTCTCATCCATCTTGTTTCTGAATACCCATTTTGTTCCAATAACGCCTTGATCATGAGGTCTGGGTACTAAAGTCCAAACTTTGCAGCGCTCAAATTGGTTAAGCTCTTCTTGCATAGCAGTAACCCAGCTTGAATTTTGGAGCGCTTCATCAATCTTCTCAGGAGGTAAGTTTGAGTAGTAGGAATACGAAGATCTTCAATGGGTACTTCATTTGCTCCAGCATCAAGATCATCAAATGAATTTTGCTGAAGTGGAGAAACATCATACGTAGGAGGAGGTGTTTGCGCATCAGTTGTGACTTCTGGCGCAGTATCTGGTGTATACGCATGAGATGGACTTGCTTGATTCTGATCTTGATTATCATGATTAGGATTCTGCGCAGGTACAGTTTGAGGCTACGTACCTGTCTCAACATTCTCAGCAGAACCATCAGAATCATTTGGAGCCAAATGTGGCTCAAGGAGAGAATGCTCATCAAAAGTAACATGTACAGATTCTACAATTACTAGAGTAGTTCTATTAAAAACACGAAAAGCTTTAGAGTGTTTGGCATACCCAACGAAAATACCTTCATCTGCTTTGGCGTCGAATTTACCTCTATGATCTTTGCTATTGTAGAGGATATAGCATTTGCAGCCAAAAGTCTTGAAGAAAGCAATGTTGGGCGTTCTTCCTCTCCATAGCTCATATGGAGTTTTGTTGTAGGCTTTGTTGATGAGGGATCTATTCTGAGTAAAGCAAGCAGTGTTGAGAGCTTCTCCCCAAAAATACTTTGGAAGCTTAGCTTCTGCGATCATTGTCTTCCCAGCCTCAATCAACGTGCGATTTTTTTCCTTTCCACAACGCCATTTTGTTGAGGAACTCCAGCAGCAGAGAAATTGTGATCTATGCCATGATCATCACAATATTGAGCAACACCGTTATTCTTGAATTCAGTTCCAATGTCTAATATAACGCTTACGATGTCTTCTTTTTTGAGTTTGGAGCTTTCAAAAGAGAGCAGTCGAGATATCATGGCAGTCGTCTTTGGATATCATCATTTCGACCCATGTGTATCTAATGCTCACGATAGTCATCCACCACAACTAATGTATATTTGTTTCCTTCAATGCTCGCGGTGGTGACCGGTCCAAACATATCCATGTGAAGCAGTTTTACAAGCATTATGAAGTTAAGGATGCAATCTTGCTGGAGAAAGACTGTGTCGCGACCCCGGACCCCGCGGGCCCCGGGACCGCGAGCTGGACGTCGACTCTAACAATAAACTCCCAAAATACCGAAGTTAAAAATTTCATTTAACACCAAAAGGTGATCCAAAGTTTCCCAAATCAAAGTTTAATAAAACCAATTACAACTATCATAAACTCCCACGAGTTTATGCCCAACAAAATAGAAATATACAAATCTTAGTGACGTCATTGTTTGGTACAAATACCCCAAAATGGTTACACATTTACATAATGGAAACCAACCTATATCAACCTTCCCCAAAAGAACGGATCCACACTCGACGTCCTCTATCTCGTGATCAGCGAGACTAATCCTTAGCACCTGGGGGGGGGTTAAGGAAAAACAAAGATAAAAGAAACGGGGTGAGATAAATCTCAATAAGTTACTAATGCAACTACATGACATGCTATGATGCAATAAGCAATAAACAATAATAATTATCACATAGCACATAACAATTATCATATATCAGATAGCAGCGGAAATAAACACATAACAAAGGATATAGCCAAGGTTTTCCAATCCGGAACATCCAAATAAAGGATCGCTGCGCAGCTTCAATAATCAACCAATCAACATCTTCATAATAGCATGAGAGCTGAAGAGAAAACCCCCGGTACCGGAACCAATAATCATAACAGTGTCACAAAGGACAAGGACCATGACACAAAGTCATGCCCGCTAGCCAGATACATTCACAAAGGAACGCTGACTTATCCTTTCCAAGGCCAATCTGGAGAAGGGGTAAAGAAGGGGGCAAAACAATGGTCAACATTATAATGGACTTGGCTTTGCCATTATAATCTTTCCCATCGCCCAAACACACACAAAATACCAGCTGGACTTTCACGTAAAGGCTAAGTAATAAAATACTAGCACGATAAACAACAAAGGATTCCAAAGTAGGGAATCATGCCAATTAATCACCAAGAAGATGAAATGAACAAACAATGCACAATAAAGGTGCTTCAAAATCCCAATTCACCATTAATGAATTTCAAACACAAACTTGATTACAAAGGACCCAATTCTATCACTAAAGGGGTACAACAATGTTCACTAGGGTCAACTAGAACGACACCCAAGACTTAGACCAAAACGCGATCTTCAATCACATAAAACAACAAAATGTAAACTTTCAGAGGTTGTGTGCGGCCGCCCAAAGTGGACTGTGCGGTCGCACAAAAAGCCTCAAAACAAGAACAAAAGCCTTCAGATAGTTGTGCGATCGCCCATACATTTTTGTGCGGCCGCCCAATGATCTGAATTTCTGGAAATCGGGAAGAACAACATGTGTTCTTCCATTTTTCAAACCCAAACACATTTCAACCAAAAATCAAACATTCTAACTGGTATACAAATGTACCAAAACAACTCATAAGTCTAAAAGGACTCCTAAAACAACATTTAACAACCAAAACCATGAATCAAACCCAACATTCAAGATTTCACCATTTTTGATCAAAAACCCAAATAAATTCCAAACAAATTCGAAACTCATCCAAACTTCAAATGTAACACATCAAACAATATCTAAACATGATATGAACATTTTAGCATTAAAATGGGGGAAAAGTAACTTACTTGCAATTTCTCAAAGTTGATGGATTTCAAATCTTTTTGGCTTCCTACGATCCTATCGACGATCTAAACATGTTTCACGTTTTAAGAAATGAGAGAAGATGAGAGGAAGAAGGAGAAAATGAAGAGAGGAGAAGGAGGAGAAACTTACCCAAAGCTTGGAGAGAGAGAGAGAGAGTTTTCCAGGGAATGGGGTGGAGTGAGTGAGTGAAAGAGTAGGGTGAGGGAGGTGAGGGAAGGTGTAGGAAGGGAGTAGGGAAATAATTTAAAAGAGTTACACTTAGGCCCCCTCCACTACACTACGCACAAATACTACACTCCCTACTAACAATTAAGACCCAACAAATCTACACTAGCACAAATGACCCAAATAAAATGCTAGGCATAAATATTATAAACACATAAATTGCACACAATAATATTTAAATAAATAATAATTTAAATAAATAATTAAGCAAATAATTAAATAATAATCATTTAATTACTAATAAAAATAGAGCCTATATTTCGGGTCGTGACATTCACTCCCCCTTAAAGAAAATTCGACCCGAATTTTAACGAGACTCACCTTAAACAAAAAGCCACGGAAATTTCCTCTCGATCTCATCACGAAGCTCCCACGTCGACTCCTCGATGTTATGATTCCTCCACAGAACTCGAACCAACGCGATGCTCTTGCTCCTCAACTCTTGGACTTTAGAATCTAGGATCCGAACCGGTCGTTCCTCATAACTCATATCGGGCTCAATATCCTCCGGTATCCTCGGTAACACGTGAGATGGATCATGGACGTACCTCCGAAGCATAGAAACGTGGAAAACATTATGTAACCGATCCAAAGATGGTGGTAACGCAAGACGATACGCAAGAAGTCCAACCTTTCCCAAAATCTCAAACGGACCAATAAACCTCGGAGCCAATTTGCCTTTCTTCCCAAATCTACTAATACCCACCTTTGGAGACACTTTCAAGAACACCAAATCACCAATCTGAAAACTAAGATCTCGCCTTCGGTTATCTGCGTAGCTCTTATGACGACTCTGGGCTGTCTTCAATCTATCCCGGATAACTTTAACTTTCTCAACCGAATCCCGAAGCAAATCAATACCCAAAACTTTCGCTTCACCAACCTCATCCCAACAAACAGGCGATCTACATTTCCTTCCATACAAAGCCTCATACGGTGCCATCTCGATACTAGCCTGATAACTGTTGTTGTAGGAGAATTCCACTAACGGTAGATGCGAATCCCAAGAATCAGAGAAGTCTATCGCACACGCTCGCAACATATCCTCCAGAATCTGAATAGTCCTCTCGGATTGACCATCTGTCTGAGGATGAAAAGCTGTACTGAAACGCAAATCTGTACCCAAAGCTTCCTGAAACGCCTTCCAGAATCTAGAAGTGAACCTCGGGTCTCAATCTGACACAATGCTAACCGGAACTCCATGCAATCTAACAATCTCGTCGATATAAAGGGTCGCAAGATTTTCCATCGAATATCTGATGTCAATAGGCAAGAAATGGGCGCTCTTGGTCAATCTATCCACTATTACCCAAACACTGTCATACTTCCTACGGGTACGAGGCAGTCCCGTAACGAAATCCATAGTCACATGCTCCATTTCCACTCGGGAATCTCTAATGGCTGAAGCAATCCCGCGGGTCTCTGATGCTCGGCTTTGACCTGCTGACAAGTTAAACACCTCGATACGAACTCGGCTATTTCCCTCTTCATATTAATCCACCAAAATTGTTGCTTCAAATCCTGATACATCTTCGTACTACCCAGATGAATAGTATACCTCGATTTGTGACCCTCATCAAGAACTCTCTGTTTAATTCCATCAACATCCGGAACACACAAACGACCACGGAAAGTCAAAACTCCACTCGAACTCAAAGAAAAATCCTCGAAGTTCTTTTCCTTCAATTTACCCATTATCTTCACCAACTCGGGATCTTCTTTCTGAGCTTCCTTTATTCTCTGAACTAGGGTCGGAGACACCCTAATATTCGCAAAAATAGCCCCATGTCTCGATTCACGAGGAGACCAATCTCGAACATCCTCAAGCATTTTCCATTCACGGACCATCATCGAAGCCACATAAGATTTTCTACTAATCGCATCGGCTACCACATTCGCCTTTCCCGGGTGATAAGAAATCGTACAATCATAATCCTTCAACAATTCCATCCATCGGCGCTGTCGGTTGTTCAACTCTTTCTGGGAGAAAAGGTACTTCAAACTCTTGTGATCCGTAAAAATCTCAAACTTCGCTCCATAAAGGTAGTGCTTCCACTTGTGCAACGCAAATACTATCGCCGTCAACTCCATATCATGAGTCGGGTAATTATGCTCACTAGGGGTCAACTTCCTCGAAGCATACGCAATTACTTTCCCATTCTGCATCAACACACAACCCAAACCCTCTTTCGAAGCATCACTATAAATCACTAGGCCATCGCTCCCATTAGGCAAAGTCAAGATCGGTGCGGTAGTCAACCTCTTCTTCAATTCCTCGAAACTCTTGCCACATTTCTCGGTCCACACAAACGGAACATTCTTCCGGGTCAACTGAGTCATCGGAGTAGCAATCCTCGAAAACCCTTCAATAAACCTTCTGTAATACCCGGCTAAACCAAGAAAGCTTCTAATCTCTGTCACTGACTCGAGTCTCTTCCAATCTACTATAGCCTCTATCTTTGACGGATCCACCGAAACCCCATCTTTCGAAATAAACATGACCCAGAAATGACACCTTCTCGAGCCAAAATTCGCATTTACTGAACTTCGCAAATAGTTGCTCCCTCGCAAGAACGGATAAAACTGTCCTCAAATGCTGCTCGTGCTCCTCTCGAGATTTTGAATAAACAAGAATGTCGTCGATGAAGACCACCACGAACGAATCAAGATAGGGATGGAAAATCCGGTTCATCAAATCCATAAATACGGCCGGCGCGTTCGTCAACCCAAACGGCATAACCAAGAACTCATAATGACCGTAACGAGTGCGAAAAGCGGTCTTCGGAATATCCTCCGATCGAACCTTCAACTGATGGTACCCATGATATGAACATTTTAGCATTAAAATGGGGGAAAAGTAACTTACTTGCAATTTCTCAAAGTTGATGGATTTCAAATCTTTTTGGCTTCCTACGATCCTATCGACGATCTAAACATGTTTCACGTTTTAAGAAATGAGAGAAGATGAGAGGAAGAAGGAGAAAATGAAGAGAGAAGAAGGAGGAGAAACTTACCCAAAGCTTGGAGAGAGAGAGAGAGAGTTTTCCAGGGAATGGGGTGGAGTGAGTGAGTGAAAGAGTAGGGTGAGGGAGGTGAGGGAAGGTGTAGGGAGGGAGTAGGGAAATAATTTAAAAGAGTTACACTTAGGCCCCCTCCACTACACTACGCACAAACACTACACTCCCTACTAACAATTAAGACCCAACAAATCTACACTAGCACAAATGACCCAAATAAAATGCTAGGCATAAATATTATAACACATAAATTGCACACAATAATATTTAAATAAATAATAATTTAAATAAATAATTAAGCAAATAATTAAATAATAATCATTTAATTACTAATAAAAATAGAGCCTATATTTCGGGTCGTGACAGACTGCTTAGGGTGCTTTCACTTTCTTTGCTACAAAACAGAGATTAGTGATAGAATTTATAGCAGTAAGATCAAAAATAGAAACATTGGTCTTACGAGTCCCTGTGAGCAAAGTTAGTCCAGATGTGCCATCCTTGATATAGCAATGCGTTAAAGTGAATTGGCATTCTAGGCTTTTATCGCAGAATTGTGATATGGAGAGCAGGTTGTGCTTGAGACTATCTATTCTGATTATTCCATATCCAATTATGTGCCCTTTGTTGTTGTCACCATATGTTACTGAGGGACCTCTTCCTTCACGCACATCTTCATGTTGGTGTTGTATGTTCTAGGCACGTTTTGTAAAACGATTAATGTTATTTATATTAAAGATATTGAATGTTTGATTATTATATCTTTTGCATGTTTATTATAATAATCCCCGTCCCTGATAATTATGATTAATTGTTAGTATAAGTTTAATGGATAATCATATGATGATTATGGTGTATGGGATACAATTAAACTTATGGGTATTTGTTGGAGACCAAATACTGGACTGACCCATATGAGATTTATGTCATGGTCACAATGTCATAATTAAGTCTCATATAGTTATATTACTGGAATCTTTAGACCTGAGATTATCACAGTCTTCCACTTGATGAACATTACGTTTGACATATTCAAATGTTACCCCTAATCGGGTAGCTATAAAGAATGTGATTGGCGTAATCGGATTCATGTAGGGAAAGGTAATAAATCAAGAAAGGATTTGTTCCTCGTAAGAGAGAGATGTCAAGCTTTGGCCACTCGAAGTATGGTGTTGATGAAATGCATGGCCGTGCTCAAATAAGATTTGTACTATCAATACATTCTGGATCGAGAAAGCATTGAACATTGTAAGTTGACCATTGACCATGGCTTACGTTCAATAGACATCGTGAAACAAAGAGATTGTAATATGTTCTATAAAGGATTCACGAACTTATACAAGTTATATTAATTGGGTAGTCATGATGGCTTGCTAGAGTCCGCTCATGATTTATGAGCACAAATGTGTTTGGGCTCATTGCCAACTGATTATAATCCTATGGGGTCACACACAAAAGAACGAATTATATAAAAGGCTAAAATCAGGATTCTGGTGGTGCTCGGCCGAGCACCTCATAAGACTCGGCCGAGCATGTCCATCAGAAGGTCAGATTATTTTGGAGCAAGGTGCTCGGCCGAGCAGGCCCTGTTCGGGCCCAATAACTGATTTTGTGTTGTGACGGGTTTTAACCTATTTCTCCTAAAAGGTTTAGGACTAATAAGTATATAAACTCCTAACAACGACCTAATCAGTAGAGATTGATTCCATATCAATTAGAGAGCCTCCGAGAGAGAGAAAAACAAGTTCTTCTTCTTCCTCAAGAACAAGAACATTGATTTTCCATATAGCCTTCAAAGTAGAAAGAGTTTCTATTGGGTCTAGCAATCCGGTTCAAGAATCGTTCTTGAAATTCGTTCGCGTGTGGATAAACATAGAGGGCGTTGGCATCAACTCCTTCAAAGTTCATGATCCAAGTTTTGCGGTCGTTCCTGTGTTCGTGATTCAAAGAAGCGCGAAGAACAAAGATTGAAAATCTCAGAATTTTAAAGCTACGTCACGGTTAGTGTTCTAAATTCATCCTCGTAAAAATTTAATCATCGTGATCGGATCTAGGCTTTTGGGTTTTATTCCGCTGCGCATGTTTGCTCAAAACCCAACACTTCAAGAGCGTTGACATCTCCAATCGTGTCTAGAATCCACTGTCGATACCAAATATGCGCTTGAGAGTGCGCAGTGAAGCAGGAGACCTTTTCTGCTTGTTGGAACATTGACTTGCGCTTCTACAGCAGAGTTATCATTATCATTTAGGTTCAGCATGCACTTTAAGAGATTCCTTGCGCGGCTGCTGTAAGTATCCCCAATCTGAAATCAACCTATCTTAGAGGTAGCCTTAGCAACGTTTCAGGGATAAGCTGATAGGCCAGGACCTCTCTAGGATAAACTATAAATTCCAGGACTACTCTGGTATAAAATTGGAAAAATCCAGAAGCTCGCCAGGTTGAGCCGTACGGATGATTTGGGAACTAGAGGGGCCTAGCCGTACGACTGGTTTAGGCACCCTCAGTACTTATAAATAGGACCCCTTGGTGACCATTTCAGGGGGGGAGAAATACACATTAGAGAGGTCACTCTGCTGGAATTACCACAGAGTAAGAGTGAGAGTTATCACAAAACAAAAAGGAGAGAAGAAAGGAAGATTGGCCTTAACCATCATAGGTAATGCCACCTCCCCCTCCTTTCTCTTCATCTTACTCCTATTTTCTTTCTTATATCTTGGTTATACATGTATTTATTCTTCATTCATGCAAAGACTTGTCCATTTCAAGCACCTTTTGTTTCTTGCAAGACTTGTCCATTATCAAGCACTATATATCTATCTATTACATTATACCTTGTCCAAGCTATGAGAAGTTCAAAGGTGCCCTCCATACCTTGTATGGAAGAGGTTCTAAACCTAGACACTCATAGACTTATTGATTGTCATTTATATTCCTTATTCATTTAAAATGTTATGCTTGTTTGGCCATGATAATCATGAGGGTGATGAAAACTTAGTGTTCATCATTTTCCTCTTTGGTTTAGCCTCAAAATCCCACTTTTGGGTCATAAAGATTCAATATTTATGTGTTATTTTGACTCTTGGAAGGATTTTAAGTCATAAAATGTCATCTTGGTGATAAAGTTCCAATCTTTATTCACCAAATGACCAACTTTGGTCCAAATGGGACATTCATCAATTTTCTTGATTTTCTCCTATGATTGCTCATGATCACACCCCAATACTTGTTTTGGGGAACCAAGTGATGATCATTTAGCATAGGAATGATGTTATAAAACTTGTAAAATGATTTCTTGCAAACTGGGATCACAAACAGTTTGTCCAGCTTCAGACATAATACCCTGTTTCTGTTCTGAACTGGACTGTTCTTGAGCAAACTGTAAAACCCCAGGATTGCCTCCTCCAGCCGTACGGCTACTTTAGGTAGGAGGGCAAAATTGCCTATTTTTGCCCTCTGACCTTTGTCTTATCACTTAAGGCCCCCTTTTTCAGCCGAGTTTCTCAAATAAAATCAATAACAAAATTTTTCCGTTAAATACACATACACACATATGCACATTTTAACTAACTTAGGGAGACTCGGCTTTGTCCGAGGCAACTTGAGAGGACGTAAAAACTCCTCCCAAGTTGTAACCTGACCTCCGAACCTTTGAACTCAAACCTTTGTCATTTTGTTGGGTTTACAATTAACAAAATGTGGCGACTCCGTTAAATTTGACCGGTTCCCGTGTTTGGCATTTTGTCCTCGTGCGAACCTTTGATCATTTCGCCCTGAGGACGGGATCCTTACAGTGGCGACTCCGCTGGGGATATAGAGTGTTTTCGGACTTCTTTCTAGAAGGTTCGGGGGCATTCTTGTGTGGGTCAAACTCCCGTTCCCGTTAGTTTACTTCTTGCATATTTGTGTGTGTTTGTTGTTTCTGTTTGAACTGTTTTGAGTACATACGTTCTGGAAACACAATAAACTGGGGCTTGATGATCAGAAGTTGGAGAAACTGAGAAAAATCTTCACCCTCTTGCTTTAGCCGTACGGCTACTTTGGGTAGGGGCCAGAATGTTGCCAATTAACAGTTTGGTGCAGGGCTGCAACATTCTGGGTGCCCCTCTGCTTCTACTTGTCCAGGTTCCAAATTTACAGTCTCACTTGTGCACATTACCTTCATTCTTTTGGCCAAAACTTGGTTTTAAAAGGCAATAAAACTTGGTTATGCATGATCTTTTGTCAATAAAACGGTTTCCAAAACTCGTCGTGCATAATCCCTTTTGTAAGGGTTTTTCTTGAGTCTTCTCGTTCTGCACAAATTGCTTTGTACAAAAGGGTTTCAATGTAAAATATTTCTTTTGCAAAAAGTTTGATTCAAAATTCTTTGTTGTGCACAACTTGGCACATGTACAAGTTTTGGTCTTTGTTTGCTTATATTCCTTGATTTGTTGTGTATAGATTGCTCAATCCATGCTTGTTCATACTTGTTCATATCTTGCTTATGCCATGCTCATGCTATCGAAAAAACGAATTGAAAATCTCTCTTTTACTCAAAAAGGAGCATAGAATGACTTCACACCCACGCGCACTTGACCGTGCACGTTCCAAATACCCTTTAAACCCGGGGTGGATGCCACGATGTAGCTCGTTGGGCGCTCTTGTTCCCTTCGATGCGCGCACGGGTCCATCCCACCTTCCCTTCCGAACCGAGTCAACCACACTTGTCCGTGACACACAAATACCGTGACTATGGTTGGTTTTTGGTCTAGTTCACGTTACCACATCCTTGATACGTGCTCAAAGCTAATTGTGGCCAAATTAATGCCCGAGTTGTGACTCCTTGATGTAATACAAACGTGGCCTAACCAGCCTTCAACTCGTGTGTTAGTGACGACCGCAATTAGCAAGGGCCATGTACTAAGGATAGGGTGACACCGTGTCGTTAAGCCCTAATGAACGAGTTATTTTAATCATCCTTAAGCCCATGGTCAAGGATCAAGACGCCTCATTCAAAATGAGGTCATGTCGGAATGTCGGGGCAGCCTTCGGTGTAGCCTTCGGAGAAAAGTCTCGATCCCGACTGGGGCTTAACCATGATTAGGAAAGCCCGCATATTGGGAGCTTTACGATGCACTAGACCCTAGGTTCATTTCTTTTGATCGGTGGAAGCCACGTGCCCTATAGGACCCTCGCCCGGGATTGTCCGTCCTTGGGAGCATACAATACAAGTGAAAAACGAGGGGTCTATAGGTGTAGTGATGGCCTCCACTGATCCAGGGTTTAGATTAGTTGCGAAAAAGAAGAGAGATCTTTTCCAACCATTTAGGAATAAAAATGCGTTTCAAGTAAAGTTGAATGAATAAGTAATTGCACGTTGCATAAGCTTACTCCGTTTTTGCTTCCTGTCTTTGATACATTGCATTGTTCCGCTAACCAGTGTCACCTCCGTTAAGTCCTGTTAAGTCTTTGGAAAGATCCATGTTATCCTTCAAGACCGCCGTTAAGTCCCGTTAAGTCTTTGGAAGGATCCATGTTATCCTTCAAGACCGCCGTTAAGTCCCGTTAAGTCTTTGGAAGGATCCATGTTATCCTTCAAGACCACCGTTAAGTCCCGTTAAGTCTTTGGAAGGATCCATGTTATCCTTCAAGACTGCCGTTAAGTCCCGTTAAGTCTTTGGAAGGATCCATGTTATCCTTCAAGACCGCCGTTAAGTCCTGTTATGTCTTTGGAAGGATCCATGTTATCCTTCAAGACCGCCGTTAAGTCCCGTTAAGTTTTTGGAAGGATCCATGTTATCCTTCAAGACCGCCGTTAAGTCCCGTTAAGTCTTTGGCAGGATCCTTGTTATCCTTTAAGACCGCCGTCAAGTCCCGTTAAGTCTTTGGAAGGATCCGTGTTATCCTTTAAGACCTCCGTCAAGTCCCGTTAAGTCTTTGGAAGGATCCATGTTATCCTTCAAGACCCCCGTTAAGATCCCCGTTGAGACCATAGGTCCCCGCAAAGATCCCCGTTAAATTCTAGGAATAGTCCCTTAGGAAGTCAGTCAAGTCCTTGGATGGATTCTCGTTAAGAAGTTAGCCGTGTTTATCCTTCCCTCTTAAGATTCTAAACCCATTTGAACTACGATGACCTGAGCCTCTCGTCACGTGGGACCCCCTCCCTCGTGGTGAGGGGAACGTAGGCAGCTTCGGCCCGGTCAAATAACCCAAATAGAGACACGTGTGTCTTTGACCCAAGCGTTCATCCAATGTTTGCCCAAGCCTAAAGCTACCTTTTGTCTTCCCTGTAGCTCAGATGAAGTGGAAGAGAGCATCATGTCGCCGTCTAGTGCGTGTGGAGTCAGAAAGTTCCCCGGTCACTACAACTTCTCCGATCCGGTACCTCGGAAACATCACTTCAATGGACAGTAGCTTGAGAAATGACGTCGCGGATAATTCGGATGGCCCAACGAACGAAGAGTTGTTCCAAGCTTCAGAAACCCTCGGGGATGAGAAAGAAGTCATCACAGATAGCCACAGGGAAACGCAAACTCCGTCTGATGAGTCAACGAGGCAAAGAGGTGTTACAGCTCTGTCTCAAATTGATGGCCCTTCACCAAAGCAACCAACCACAATGAAAGGGTGGAAGCTACCCGACCTCCGGATTGTAACCAAAGATTGCCCCCTCCATCTCACCAAAATACCGAGACCTCCATCTTTTCACCCCAACACGCCGTCATCCACAACGAGCCTCTCACTCAAATCTTCCTCACTCCGCCTTATCCCAAACCCAACATCTCCCATGAGACACTTCCTATAAAACCCCAAACACAATCCACTCAAAAGGCCCACAAACCACTGTTCACACCGGTTACGCCCCGAGCATCATACTCACAACACTTTTCCGATCGTATCCCCTCTCGGTTTGATGCCATCAACCAAGTCACCAGATCTCAGTCCCTGTTTAGACCATACATTGATACCCGAACAAGCATCACCAACTTGCCTCGACCAGGTTTCCCGATGAGATCCCACAGAGCCTCGTATCATTTCTATAGTCCGAGACCTTTTGGACCCCAAACTCACAGCATGTTCCCAAGACATATTCCTGTAGGCAACCAAGGTTATGAGTACGCCTACGCCCCGGCGCCTCCACATGTTCCCCATGTTGCACCTCAGTCAGGTGGGTTATCGGGAAAGAGAAAGCAAATGGGATATGAGGAGACCCTTGTCTCAAGCAGCGGTAATTCTCATCACCACCACACTTCGGTCAAAGGTAAAGGAAAATCCAAACGCCAACCCAAGCTCCATTTTGTAAGGTTCGAGGATTTCATAATACCCATAAGCAAGGTATTTGAGGGATTGATTAGGCAAGGCCATGCGAAGCCTCTTGTCAACTACCAACCCACAAACCCCAAAGGACGTCTCGACACAACTGAATGTTGTGCCTTTCACAACTACCATGGGCACGACACCAATGATTGCATCACTCTGAAACGCATCATCCGGAAGTTAATCGCGCAAGGTGTAGGCACCCCGCCTTGGACTTCTCACCCCGATGCATACAAAGTATTTTTATTTAACTTATTTTCATTAATTTCTGTTACTTCGGTTAAGTTACTAACTGATTACGTTAGTTTTGGACTAAACTGCATAACAGAGTTAACTTTTAGGGTCATTCTGTCATTTTTCACCCGCGGGCGCTTCCGGCACTGCCAGTGAGCCGCGCGCGCGTCCCGCCCCAAAAATCGGACCCGCGCGCTTCCCACTTTGGCAGCAACGGATTGCACATTATTTCCCTCCTTTTTCTTATTTACAAACATCTTTTCTTGATCACAAAAACCATCTTTTACATCCACATTCATCCCCCCTTTTCTCATTAACTCCCAATCCCAAATTCTAAGCCTTTTCCCAAAAACTAATATTTCTTTCATTTATTATTTGATTTTCTTTATTTCTTTTATTTATTATTTTATTTATCTTATTTGTGATTGGCCCATTCCATTTCACATGGATGACCAATTTCCCTCCATCATTTCCCTCTCTTTTTTACCTATAAAAACCATCATCTTCTACCTTGGAAGAGGACCTCATTTTTTTAGACTTGGAAACTTTCTCTCTACACAAATTCTATATCATTTTCCCTACACAAATTCTCCCAACAAGAGTTTTACACAACGAAACTCTACACAAATCTCTACACAACAACATCATTTTCAAGTCCAAGTTTGAAGTCTTCTTTCTAAAGGTACAAGTCTTTTTTTTTTTTATTCTATTCATGTTCTAGTCAATGTATGCAATCCCCATTAATGGGACATGACCAACATGACTACTTCACATATTGAAGTTAGTTAAGGTTATCTCCCTACATTTTAATCTTAACTTTAATTCACCATGTTAATTTCTCTTCATCTCTTAATGTAATTCTTTAACATTACTTGTTACATGTAATCTTTATCATTAAATAAATAAAACAATTCTATTTTATTTCCCCTTTATTTCCCATTTTCTTCTCATCACAATTGTTAGCACATTTCTATTTAATTAATTAAAGGACATGTAAATATTAGAACACCAATAGTAGCAAGACCCGCGTAAGCGGGGCGGAGTGGGTGTTTAAGTACTTCCCACTCCGTCACCTAACCCCCGAACCCTTCTCTTCCGAATCTCTGGTTTTGTACATAAATTAGGCTATTTCTAGGTTTTTCTTATGTTCCTTTAAAAACATAGGTGGCGACTCTAAACAATCTAAAATAAGTTAGACATCCTAGGATAATTCACCGCTCTAGCCAAGCCGTGGTCCCCCGGGGTATCTACAGTGGCGACTCCGCTGGGGAAGATTTAGAGGGTTAAACTTGCGTTCTTAAGTTTTGGTGTTCTTATTACTGTTTTCTGGGCATTCTGGTAAAAAGGGTGGGAAGCGCGCGCTTCTGGCCTTCTTGGCCTAAAGCGCTCGCGTCCGACCCCAATTACCAGAATTACCCGCCTCCTTTCTCTTCCTTCAATTCCATATTTCTGTGCTAACAATTACTGCAGGGGAAAGTTTTCTTAATTAAGGGTCAAGGCAATCCCTTGAACCCACTGATTTGCAGGTTCTCACCCAGAAGCGGGCGCCTCTGCCCTTCTTCCTCTTACGCGCGCGCCTTCCGCATAGGCAACCCAATGCGCGCGCTTCTGGGCGCATTCCCGGAACAGAACAGTGCACAGAAACAGAACAGAATGACAGTGTGTGGGCACCGGGCCTGCATACAATTTCTTTTACTTTCTGTTTATTTTTATCAGTCACACGGGTGATTCGAAAGTTGTAAATTACGTGCTTATTTGTTTTTTTTTATTTCCTTTAAAAAAAAAAAATGTTTTGTCACATGTTAGACCTCACACTACATGCACATATTCTTATCAATTGCTCACTATCGAGTCGCACAAGTCCAACCCCAAACCCGTCGAGGCCCGTCCTAGAAAGTTCAAGCTCCACTCGACCTTGGCTCTTTCGAAGCGGTAAACCTCAGCCCGTGGCGTAGTTCATGACTACATGCCGGGGGTGACCTTGAGCCTCATATTCAAGCCGAGCACAAGCCACACAATTCTAGTCTAGGGTCTAACACTCCGTGACTCAAGTCGGTTTTTCTTGTACCGAGATTTCCTAAACTAATGTCTTCAAATCATACATGCCAACTTGTTGCAATGGACGAAATAAAACTCCGTCCCCAAAAGTGGTTATTTTGGACGAAAATAAAAATCCGTCCCCGCATGTATGATTTACTACATTAATTTAGTTTAATCCCGACACATGTAGGTATCACAAGCGTGGTGGAATACGATGAGTATATGGGACCGCGAGAAGGTCTATATACTAGTGTGACGATTCCACTATTTTTCTAGAAACCCCAAAAAAGGACTCCGTCCTTCCGACTTTGTAAAAAAAAAAAAAAAAAAAAAAAAAAAGTCGTTTTTCCTTATGTGGTTGAGTCTTTTCTTGTTTGTGGGTGAAATCATTTTACTTAAAAGGTGTTTGTGGGGCCATCCTAAGATCGACCGTGTTCTCTCAATAGGTCCAATGGCTTCAAACGGCAACGACAACGGCATTCCCGTGTCCAACGAAGGGTTATTCCGCATGGT
The DNA here is from genome assembly GCA_026119855.1 of Campanula takesimana. Taxonomy (NCBI): domain Eukaryota; kingdom Viridiplantae; phylum Streptophyta; class Magnoliopsida; order Asterales; family Campanulaceae; genus Campanula; species Campanula takesimana. Next base: position 155,635 of record JAOWBW010000393.1, on the reverse strand, counting down.
GGAAGCATTGAAAGGGCAAATTGATACACTAGCCGAGGATGTTCGCTGCAAGGATGATTTATGGCGAGCCCGTTACGAGCATATAGAAATGGCCCATAAAAGAGAAGTATCCAAACTCGAGGACCAATTGAAGGGGCTCACGAATGAAAGAAAGGTCCAAGGCATCAATACCGGTTTGGTCAACACTCTCATGTCCTACATTGACCAAAAGCTTAGTGGGCTAAATTTGCACAAGAGCCCAAGCACCGATCTTCATCAAGCTTCTCTCCTCCTAAACACAATGGAAGCTCTTCCCGAAAATTTCAAGATGCCCGATATTGGCAAGTTCAAAGGCACCTCTTGTCCCGACGCTCATGTCGACTCCTACATTTAGGCCATACTACCAAAGAAAGTGTCTCCTCAAATAATGGCGCAATGCTTCCCGCTTACTCTCGAGGGGGTCGCAAAAGATTGGTATATGGGTCTTCCAGTTTCCACCCGCCTCAATTGGGATGCCGCTATGCTTGCCTTCAAGTCACAATATCAAGGCAACTCCATATTCCGCCCCACCAAGAAGGAATTGGAGAGCACCGTGCAAATGGGTAATGAATCATTTGGGGACTTCTATTGTCGTTGGAACGACAAGCTAGCCGAGATGGTTGATAGGCCTTCCATGAAGGAACAAATGGACATCTTCTTGAAGTGTTTGAAAATGGACTACCGCGCTCATCTTAGTGGGGTTTTTCACTCCGATTTTTCAAGCATGTATGATGCGGGGGTTAGAATTGACAATTTGCTCCGAGAAGTGGCCGGGTCCTCCTATGACACAAGCTTCAACGACAAAGGGTTCCCAAGCAATGACATGGAAGAATGTAGTGACATGGAAGACTACAATGACAATGAGGACTACAACAACATGGGGGATGACGACAACAATCTCCGTTTCTCTTTCTCTACCTAGAAATAGGATTAAAAAAAAAAGAGAGTCAAAAGTCCTCTAATGTGTGCATTAATGTTTTCTCTCGTCCAATGATAAATTTTGAGTCAATCATTAAATAAAAGTCGTTCTTGTCCTCATACACTCTTCCAAGTTGTTCAATTAATTCTTGGCAAAATGATGAAAAAAATGTCTAAACAAGTTTTGGAATGAAGGCCATCGCTTGAACGCCTAGGGGCTAAACATCGACGATGGCATCAACAACGAAGACATCAACAACGACGAAGCCAAGACAAACAAGGTGGAGCAACAATCATAAAGAAGTCAAGCAAAGTTTTCAAAGGGGGGATTGAAAAAAAAAAAAAAAAAAAAAAAATGCTCGCTAGGTTGAACTCTTCAAATCAACCTAGGCAAAAGTTAGAGCACAAAAAAAAAAAAAAAAAAAAAATCCCCCTCAATCAAAGAAGTTCACATCAAGATCAACATCATTCCATCCACCAAAGGAGGACGAAGCTACACGACGAAGCAACAATTCCATCCCGAAGAATGGAGAATTCACAAGAACTACGGTGACCTGAGCCTCTACACTGGAGGAACGTAGGCAACCTGCGGGTCCGGTCTCATGCAAGAAAGAAGATATGTTTAGCCCTAGCGCGTTATGGTGATCGACCTTCATCTCGAACTTGTCAAGACATCTTTGTACGATTCATTTGCCAATGAATTAATCACCAAAAAAATTGAACAACTTTCTTAGATTTGGAATCATTTCGCGTTCCTTGTCGAGTCTAGGGACTTCTATTCTTTCTGCATACTCCCAATTTCTTGCAATCAAATGGGGCTTTCCTCCTCTTCTCTCTTAATGACTTACTTGCCTTCCCGAGTCATTCAATTCAATAAAAAATACATGTCAATACTAGGGACACTTCCCTAGTCAAGTCAATGTCACTCATCATTAGTGACAAAAGGTCTCCACCGCAAAATCACATGTCTTATCTCCTCAGCTAGAGTCAATGCACACTTCCTCATCAATTGAGTCAAAAAAAAATGATGAAGACGCAAAGAGATGCCCGCTAGATTGAAAACCCGAAAGGGCGGTCTAGGCAAAAAACAGGGTGCGTCATAAAAAAAAATATGAGAGAGTGAGAGAGAGAAGGGAAAGAGAAATGGAGATCCCCGGCCTCTAAAGAAGACAAGTTCTACATTGAATCTCCTCAACAAGTCAATTCCCCACCGAGTCAACTTTGGGATTGCAAAAGGCTCGACAAGATATAGCACCATCAAAGGTTGTCTTGGGTTATCGGCATCATTCTCCAGCAGTGTGCATTTTTGGGTTCATGAAAAGAAGGCCCGTGGTAACCAAGATCCATCCGAGAACAAGCCCATCATAAAATGGAACGAGGTTGCACAAATAATCCCTAGCTAGTCAATTGGCTTGGGCAGCAAATAGCAACAACATGTGTCTCAGTTTTCAAGGCTTCCTCAATTATGTACTTCTAAAGTACGCCGAAAGGCTCCCGAGAAATGGAGTAGCTCTTGCCCTATCCTCTCATGTTTGTTCCCTCGCACGAGGACGAGTCACTCTTTCTTTGCTCAACAAATGGTGACGCCCTATGGGCTATGTGACTCAAGAACAAGGGCTTCTTTTGCTTCATTTAACAATCAATACGCCCTAGGGACTATGCTCAAGAAAGATGTGTGAGACTATCCTCAAGGTCTCTCAAAAGGGATGTCAAAAAGCCCTCTTGTCACGTGTGCCCGTGCTCGTTCCCCCAATCAAGGATGGACCTTTCTCGCAATAAATGATGGCACTCTAGGGGCTACAGTCATGTCTTAAAGGCTCCCTCGGCAAAGAGCAATTAACTCCCCAGCAGTATCCCCAGCCAAGTCATGTGCAACATTGGAAGCTTCCTCAATTCAGCACCGAAGGTCTCAACGGGTTTTGCAATCTACAATCTTTTGGGCTACGGCATTACAGTAATTCAAGAAAAGGGCAGTATTAGGGCTTCGCGACCGACAGTCTTTTGGGCAACAATACTCGAGAAAGTGCAATGTGGAGTAGTCTTATGGCTCCATGAGAACAATCAAGATTCAAGGGTCTCTCAACACTTCAAAGGCCTCTTGGTTTTAAATGAAGACTCCGATGTTATGAATGAATTTGATGATTTTTGTTAGAACTCACAGCGAGATTTTGAAGGAAGTCTTAGAGAAAAGGAAAAAGATTCAATATGCTAAACTCTAATCAAAACAGGGTTATAGCGGGAAATGCCACGGCCAACCCCAATGTTTCTGCAATTCAGCACCCCCTTCTCCAAGATCAAAAGCACAAGGTGCAGCTCATATAAAGTTGGGCCACAGCACTAGTTGTATCCGAAGATCCGTCATTAGTTCAACTCAAGAAGAGTCAAGCAAGCATACTCATTTGAGACTTTATCACGCCAAGACCTTATCATCCGTGACCTCGACGGCACCGCAAGACATTACTGCATCCTTTGACATAAGCCCTCAGCCATTTGGGTATCGACCACAATGAGGCCATTCATCTCCCCAGTAAGAGTAAGAAGGAAATCTCTATCAAGAATTCTACCAAACGGTACATCCGCTCTCAATGCCGAGCCAATCACGAGATAATTTGGGGCTTTACAATGAACGGTCTTCACATCCCGCCATCTACAAGCCCACGACACTTGGGATTTGCAATCTCTCAAAGCTTGGCATCAACGATCTCCTCTTGGGGCTTTCTCACTACAACAACAAAGGGCGATTTACTCGAATGGGCCAAGAGCTGATTTATCTTGGAGCTATGCAAGTCCCTCAAAATTTGGCATCAAAGGCATTTTAGGGGCTTTACAATCAGCAACCCCTCATCTCGGCATCAAAAGCCTTTTGAAGCCCCATAATCGACAAATCTCTTGGGGCTAGACATCAATTTTCGTTGGGCACACCGGCGACAACAAAATTCAAGCGAGGCAATCCGGACTTCGACTGAACATGACTTGATCTTGGGTTGGCTTCACAAGCATACAATGGTTAAAATGGTTCACCCACGAACTAAAAAAAAAAAAAATCTTTTCCTCACATGTGTGCATATTCTTTCCTTTCTAATCTAAAAAAAAAAAAAAAAAATATTCTTTCTTTTTCTCCTTCTATGTGCAAAATTATGTGCTTTACTTTGCTTTGCTCCTAGCCTCTCCTCCAGCGTTCTCCATCATCCTTGAACTACGCTGGTCTGATTCTCTTAAAGGGATACGTAGGCAGCCTTTTGGTACGACCAACCCATCATCCAGAGTACCATCTCGCCAACCCAACATCAAGGGCATTCTCTCATCAACATCTAATGAATGGACATTCTCCATCAAAGCATCCTCCGCGGACATCAGGAATCCATCTCCACTCAAGCGGCAATGGTAAGTGAAGGTATGAATACATCCAATGCTTTCCTCAAAATCACACCGCACACAAGATCACTCTCTACATTCTTACTTCTCTCTCATTGCAAGGGTGTTCCAAAATCTCATCACACCACGAGCACAATTTCTCTCAATCATCACACTTCATGCATCTTCTTGCACAAACACATATACATGTCAAGCACACACATAACAGGTACCCCCACAAGGTCAACAGCATACAGCAAATGCGGCTTCAAACAGCATACAGTAAGTGCGGCTTCAAACAGCAAGCAAATGCGGCTTCAAACAGCATACAGCAAGTGCGGCTTCAAACAGCATACAGCAAGTGCGGCTTCAACAGAAAGCAAATGCGGCTTCAAACAGCATACAGCAAGTGCGGCTTCAAACAGCATACAGCAAGTGCGGCTTCAAACAGCAAGCAAATGCGGCTTCAAACAGCATACAGCAAGTGCGGCTTCAAACAGCAAGCAAATGCGGCTTCAAACAGCATACAGCAAGTGCGGCTTCAAACAGCAAGCAAATGCGGCTTCAAACAGCAGAAAACAAGCAAGTGCGGCTTCAACAGCAGAAACAGCAAATGCGGCTCCGAACAGCAATTTTGGTCCATTGTGAACCACTGAAATCACCGTACCCCTCTTCCAACAAAATCCGCTCACAGAGGGAGCGCATTTCTATCCTTTGTAATTTCAAATTCCTGCTTTATCGAGTCTTTGTTTTCTCTTGTCGATGTCCTCGGCGGTTGTCTTTCTTTCGTCGACGCGTTTTGCCTCGCAATCCACGTCGCCGAGGGGCTCTGTAACACCCCGCCTTGGACCTCTCACCCCGATTGCATACAAAGTATTTTTATTTAACTTATTTTCATTAATTTCTGTTACTTCGGTTAAGTTCCTAACTGATTCCGTTAGTTTTGGACTAAACTGCATAACAGAGTTAACTTTTAGGGTCATTCTGTCATTTTTCACCCGCGGCGCTTCCGGCACTGCCAGTGAGCCGCGCGCGTGTCCCGCCCCAAAAGCCGGACCCTCGCGCTTCCCACTTTGGCAGCAACGGATTGCACCTTATTTCCCTCCTTTTTCTTATTTACAAACATCTTTTCTTGATCACAAAAACCATCTTTTTACATCCACATTCATCCCCCCTTTTCTCATTAACTCCCAATCCCAAATTCTAAGCCTTTTCCCAAAAATTAATATTTCTTTCATTTATTATTTGATTTTCTTTTATTTCTTTTATTTATTATTTTATTTATCTTATTTGTGATTGGCCCATTCCATTTCACATGGATGACCAATTTCCCTCCATCATTTCCCTCTCTTTTTTACCTATAAAAACCATCATCTTCTACCTTGGAAGAGGACCTCATTTTTTTAGACTTGGAACTTTCTCTCTACACAAATTCTATATCATTTTCCCTACACAAATTCTCCCAACAAGAGTTTTACACAACGAAACTCTACACAAATCTCTACACAACAACATCATTTTCAAGTCCAAGTTTGAAGTCTTCTTTCTAAAGGTACAAGTCTTTTTTTTTTTATTCTATTCATGTTCTAGTCAATGTATGCAATCCCCATTAATGGGACATGACCAACATGACTACTTCACATATTGAAGTTAGTTAAGGTTATCTCCCTACATTTTAATCTTAACTTTAATTCACCATGTTAATTTCTCTTCATCTCTTAATGTAATTCTTTAACATTACTTGTTACATGTAATCTTTATTATTAAATAAATAAAACAATTCTATTTTATTTCCCCTTTATTTCCCCTTTTCTTCTCATCACAATTGTTAGCACATTTCTATTTAATTAATTAAAGGACATGTAAATATTAGAACACCAATAGTAGCAAGACCCGCGTAAGCGGGGCGGAGTGGGTGTTTAAGTACTTCCCACTCCGTCACCTAACCCCCGAACCCTTCTCTCCCGAATCTCTGGTTTTGTACATAAATTAGGCTATTTCTAGGTTTTTCTTATGTTCCTTTAAAAACATAGGTGGCGACTCTAAACAATCTAAAACAAGTTAGACATCCTAGGATAATTCACCGCTCTAGCCAAGCCGTGGTCCCCCGGGGTATCTACACAAGGAAAGCTTGAACGCCCTGGTTTGGGAAATTGATGGTGCCGTGGTTGCCGTAACAGAGGATGAGCTTCAAAACCCCTTCCATCGCCCCCTTTTAGGAAGAGTCAAATTCCATTGTTAGGACGTGTGATAAGTCTTTAGGAAAAGTCGGTTAAGATGTCTGTTAGGTTTAGTTAAAGTCTTGATTCCCCGGTTGATTCCATGTGGTGACCATTTTGGGTCCATTGTCAGTTCTCATTAATAAGATTATTATTGTCATTTTTGCCTTGTCAAAAAGTTTACAAACATGTATGTGTGAGTTTTTTCACCCAAAACAAAAGGTGTGAGATCAAGTTTTCTCAAAATAAAATGTCGTGTTTTCCTAAAAGGTTAATCCGCTAATGAAGCATGCTGCTCGAATCACGGTTAATAATTTTACCTTGAGGTTTAAAATGCTAAAGTCCTTTGCGGTTTTGTCCCCCGGAAACATCGTCTAAGGAGCCCGCATCCAAATTGGACCGTCCACGAGAAGAGGCCCGAGCTTCAGGAGACCGAGGGAGGCTACACAAAATGGAGGACTGTGCCCTTGCCAAATGCCATACACGAAGGTTATGCACTTTGGAAGGGACATCATCAAAAGGAGATAGCCAAAAGCGAGCTCCCAACTCGCCCTCATGAGTAGACGACCCCAGCAATTGCAACGCCAAGCCAAGTGGAGACCTCGCGACATCTTTCCCGATGACATGGAACCCGAGTTCCCCGTGGAAAACATGGAATATGCCGCCGACAATCCCTCCAATGACTGTGGAAGAGAATGGATCATCGTGCTTCATGGGAACCCATCCCTAAAAAAAAAAAAAAAAAAAAAAAAAAAATGTGAGTCTTCCAGCCTCGTAGGTTCTAGAAAGAAAAAAAGGAGTCCATTCTGGACCGTGTCTTTTTATTTTTACAGAGTTCCGCACTTGGACATGTATGTACAAAGTTATCTAAATAAAAGAGTCATTTTCCTTCTCTTCTATCTAGACTTGAGACATTATTCGTAATATATGTTTACTCTTGAAATTGCCTTGCTTGTTATTATCAATTGATTGCTACGTCCCCAAAATGACGAATTGGCTTCTAAGCATACTAGTCAATGACGACTCATTAAGGATGAATGGACCTAACACAAATGAAAAGTGCCAAATGCAAACAATTAATCTTGATATGAATAAATGTTGTGATCAATTGGCATGAAGAAACCATCAATGGCAAATCTTCCCTCATACATTACCCGATACACAACCCGATACACCTTTCCTATACAAATCCTTGATGCGCATAAAAGGCATCCCGAGACAATGAAAAGGCGAGGATGTTGTTGCTCAAACACCAAGATTCAACCACGATCGCGCGTGCGCAACCAAGCAAAGGACTTCCAGATCTTTAAAAGTCAAAGCAAGAAGTGGAAGAATTCCACCAAGGGGCTACAAATAAGCCAATGTCCAAGATAGCAAGTTGGGGCTAATGTTTCCCCTCTCTCTAAAAAAAATGATAAGAGAGAAAGAAATGGATAATGGAAAAAAGGAAAGCAAATGAATATTGGCAAAGAGGAAGTTTACCTCAAAAACTCACCAAGTTCACTGCAACAGTCCACCTCAAAGAACATCCCGAGGAGTTCACCACAAACAAAAAGCGATCTACATCAGCAAAGCAACAACATCCTTCGAAATGACACCAACCCCAGCAAAAGAAGGCCCCCACGGCCGAACTACGGCAACCCGAGCTCCTCAAACTGAGGGGAACGTAGGCAACATTCGGGTCCGGTCACAGCATGAAATAAATCTATCAAACCTCGATCCTCCCAAAATGATCCGGTTCTCTTCCCTTGGTCCCATCAATGACCAATTTCCCAGATAATGACCAATCTCCCCATAAACACCTTTTGATCTTGCCATTGATCGAATCTTAATCTTAATTGATCACAACATTTATACATGTTAAGGCTAATTGCTTGTTATAATCTTGACTTAATAATAAACATGGTCCATTCCAGTAATCATTTGATGATATTAACTAGGGCAAGTTTCAAATGTCTCAACAAGTCTTCTTCTCTCTACATCTTAGGAAAGAGCTAAACACTTGTATTCTGTCGAGCAAGGGCTTCCTCCCGTTCCATGATAATACATTGTTCACCAAATAAAGGGACTCTCTCCCGCCTAAATAAAGGCCCTTGCATGTCTCCTCCAAAAGATATATTAAGTCCTCGTTCTATCAAGTCGGCTGGATCACTTATATATAAAAAAAAAAAAAGGCACCAAAAAAGTAGCCTGCTAGGTTGAAAACCCGTAAGGGCGGCCTAGGCAAAAACAGGGTGTGCCATAAAAGACGCAAAAGAGATGCCCGCTAGGCTGAAAACCCGAAAGGGCGGCCTAGGCAAAAGAAGAGTGCGTCATAAAAAAAGGGATGGGTTCCTAACGTCATCAAAGGACACGAGACGACAACGGGTCCACGCCAACATCAAAAGTCGGAGGACGACATTGGGGCTACCTCCACAAGGACATGGGGCTACCCCGACACATTCAATGACATTGGGGCTACGTCGCCATCAATAGGAACAAGGACATGGGGCTACCACGACATCGACAACAAGAGGTTTCTCTACTCCCGACCGCTCCTAAGAAATGGACAAAGCTCAAAAGGACTTTATGCATATAAACCTCGCGGTTAAGTTAAAACCAAAATTTGACTAAACATGTTTCGTTAAAAGATTTGCCTTCAAAAGTAAGCATTTTCAAATTTGGCCATTTGGCATCATTTATCAAAGACAATGTTTCAAGCAAAATGCTTTTGATCTCCCCTCAAAATGATTTTTCCAAAGTCTTGGACCCCTTTTTGTCCACAATGAGTCTTGAAGGTCACCCCTAGGCTCTTTCCCGGTATCAAGAAAATGTGTCAACCATCCCGCGGTGTAGGCTTGACCAAATCTTCGTCCCCCGAGTGACCCTTTAGGTTAAAAAACCTTCGTCTCCAGAGTGACCCCTTTTGATTAAAACCTTGACTCAGAATAGTCATTATAGGCTAAAGCCTTTATCCCGGCAATCCTTAGTGGGATGTAAGACCAGTTTACCTTGTCAAACTCCCCAAAGGTGGAGTTGACTCGAATGCTTTGTCCGGCAATCCTTAGTGGGATGTAAGACCAGTTTGCCTTGTCAAACTCCCCAAAGGTGGAGTTGACTCGAATGCTTTGTCCCGGCAATCCTTAGTGGGATGTAAGACCAGTTTGCCCTGTCAAACTCCCCAAAGGTGGAGTTGACTCGAATGTTTTGTCCCGGCAGTCCTTAGTGGGATGTAAGACCAGTTTGCCTTTGTAAAACTCCCCAAAGGTGGAGTTGACTCGAATATTTTGTCCCGGTAGTCCTTAGTGGGATGTAAGACCAGTTTGCCTTATCAAACTCCCCAAAGGTGGAGTTGACTCGAATATTTTGTCCCGGCAGCCCTTAGAGGGATGTAAGACCAGTTTTCCCGTCAAATCTCCCCAAAGATGGAGTTGACCCCGGTCAAGCTTAGACTTAGCATAGTCGTTATAGGCTAGAGCCTTTGTCCCGGCAGTCCTTAGAGGGATGTAAGACCATTTTTCCCGTCAATCTCCCCAAAGATGGAGTTGACCCCGGTCAAGCTTGGACTTAGAATAGTCACCATAAGCCGTCCCCGATGTAAGCCCAGTAAAATCTGTCCCGTGTAAGTCAACCCTCTCCTATAGAGTCAAGTTGACCATGTCCCCACCAAGTCAACCCTCTCAATAGAGCCAAGTTGACCCTATCCCCATGCGAGTCAACCCTCTCCCATAGAGCCAAGTTGACCATGCCTTAGCCTCTGACCCCTTGGTGTCATGCCCAAATGCCTTAGCCTCTGACCCCTTGGTGTCATGCCCAAATGCCTTAGCCTCCGACCCCTCGGTGTCATGCCCAAATGCCTTAGCCTCTGACCCCTCGGTGTCATGCCCAAATGCCTTAGCCTCTGACCCCTCGGTGTCATGCCCAAACCAAATGCCTTAGCCTCTGACCCCTCGGTGTCATACCCAAATGCCTTAGCCTATGACCCCTTGGTGTCATGCCCAAATGCCTTAGCCTGGTGTCATGCCCAAATGCCTTAGCCTCTGACCCCTTGGTGTCATGCCCAAATGGCTTAGCCTCTGACCCCTTGGTGTCATGCCCAAATGGCTTAGCCTCTGACCCCTTGGTGTCATGCCCAAATGGCTTAGCCTCTGACCCCTCGGTGTCATGCCCAAATGACTTAGCCTCTGACCCCTCGGTGTCATGCCCAAATGACTTAGCCTCTGACCCCTCGGTGTCATGCCCAAATGCCTTAGCCTCTGACCCCTCGGTGTCATGCCCAAATTCCTTAGCCTCTGACCCCTCGGTGTCATGCCCAAATGCCTTAGCCTCTGACCCCTTGGTGTCATGCCCAAATGCCTTAGCCTCTGACCGAATGAGTGTCACGCCCGAACCTACGTTAGGCTTGATTCCCCGCGAACGGGATACGTAGGAATCCTATACCACTAGGTCCAGCAATGCAACCAAAATCGGTTAAAGCCGTCGTCCCGTCAGATTGGGATGCTTATTTTTATCGACAACCCCGCTCCTTCGAAGCGACGTTTCCGAGGGGCTCTGTAAGTACCCCAATTTGAAATCGACCTATCTTAGAGGTAGCCTTAGCACCGTTTCAGGGATAAGATGATAGGCCAGGACCTCCCTAGGATAAACTATAAATTCCAGGACTACTCTGGTATAAAATTGGAAAAATCCAGAAGCTTGCTAGGCTGAGTCGTACGGATGATTTGGGAACTAGAGGGGCCTAGCCGTACGGCTGGTTTGGGCACCCTCAGTTCCTATAAATAGGACCCCTTGGTGACCATTTCAGGGGGGGAGAAATACACATTAGAGAGGTCACTCTGCTGGAATTACCACAGAGTAAGAGTGAGAGTGATCACGAAACAAAAAGGAGAGAAGAAAGGAAGATTGGCCTTAACCATCATAGGTAAAGCCACCTCCCCCCCTCCTTTCTATTCATCTTACTCCTATTTTCTTTCTTATATCTTGGTTATACATGTATTTATTCTTCATTCATGCAAAGACTTGTCCATTTCAAGCACCTTTTGTTTCTTGCAAGACTTGTCCATTATCAAGCACTAATATCTATCTATTACATTATTACCTTGTTCAAGCTATGAGAAGTTCAAAGGTGCCCTCCATACCTTGTATGGAAGAGGTTCTAAACCTAGACACTCATAGACTTGTTGATTGTCATTTATATTCCTTATTCATTTAAAATGTTATGCTTGTTTGGCCATGATAATCACGAGGGTGATGAAAACTTAGTGTTCATCATTTTCCTCTTTGGTTTAGCCTCAAAATCCCACTTTTGGGTCATAAAGATTCAATATTTATGTGTTATTTTGACTCTTGGAAGGATTTTAAGTCATAAAATGTCATCTTGGTGATAAAGTTCCAATCTTTATTCACCAAATGACCAACTTTGGTCCAAAGGGGACATTCATCAATTTTCTTGATTTTCTCCTATGATTGCTCATGATCACACCCCAATACTTGTTTTGGGGAACCAAGTGATGATCATTTAGCATAGGAATGATGTTATAAAACTTGTAAAATGATTTCTTGCAAACTGGGATCACAAACAGTTTGTCCAGCTTCAGACAGAATACCCTGTTTCTGCTCTGAACTGGACTGTTCTTGAGCAAACTGTAAAACCCTAGGATTGCCTCCTCCAGCCGTACGGCTACTTTAGGTAGGAGGGCAAAATTGCCTATTTTTGCCCTCTGACCTTTGTCTTATCACTTAAGGCCCCCTTTTTCAGCCGAGTTTCTCAAATAAAATCAATAACAAAATTTTTCCGTTAAATACACATACACACATATGCACATTTTAACTAACTTAGGGAGACTCGGCTTTGTCCGAGGCAACTTGAGAGGATGTAAAAACTCCTCCCAAGTTGTAACCTGACCTCCGAACCTTTGAACTCAAACCTTTGTCATTTTGTTGGGTTTACAATTAACAAAATGTGGCGACTCCGTTAAATTTGACCGGTTCCCGTGTTTGGCATTTTGTCCTCGTGTGAAACTTTGCTCGTTTCGCCCCGAGGATGGGATCCTTACAGCTGCGGAGTTGGTGATGACGCAACTTTGTCAGGTTTGCTTTGGCAAATAGGCACTTGCCATTCTGTCTGCTTGGTGAAGCTGTCCCATTTCCACTAGCTGAGTGAAGGTGGGACCTTTCTTGATTGTCCTTGGCGCATGCTCAGGTTCCATTTCAGAAACAGCTTCTGAATCATTGTCAGCATATGCCGCTAAGCAGAGTAGTCCATCCTCAGAGTCAGCATCGCTGTCCAGTGTGAGTCTCTATCCAAGTCTTCAGTTCCTTCCCTGCGCTGTTTTCTTCAGCAACCATTCAGTATGCTTAGGTGCTTTGTGCGCAGGGTTGCTTTTCCTCTTGTACTCAAATTTTGGAGTAGGGCATTTTGAAGCGAGATGTCCTGGCATTCTGCAGTTGTGGCAGACCAAGTCATCTTTCTTTGAGTCACTATTGAGAGAGAGCAGGAGGTTTGCATGAGGATCCAACAGGTTAGGAGAACTTTCTGAATTTGATCTGAGGTTTGAGCAGGCGCAGGAACATGTGAATAGTTAGCCATTGCCCAAGATTTTGAAGCCATATTGAATCGGCACCCAAGCTATTAAGCTTGAAAAACAGAAGTTTTATGAAGGTGTTTGCTCTGATACCACTTGTTGGTCCCAAAGGGGCAACAAGGGTGTGAAAATCGCTAGAGGGGGGGGGGTGAATAGCGTTTTAAAATTCTTTTCAAACCTTTTTGCAATTCAATGGCTTATGCGCACAGCTCTTATTTTGGCTAAGTATAGCGCGCAGCAAGAGTGTGAAATGCACAGCAGAAGATTTAAAGCAGCTCTGCGCAGGGTATACTGCTCAGAGATAAACAGCTACTGCGCAGGGAAAGCTGCGCAGAAATGAAAAACGCACGTGCTAAATTTTGACTAAAGAGTTGGATAAAATTGTGCTAGGGCAAATGAGCAATAACCATTACAGCAGTAAAGTGTAGCAATCTGAAAGATCAAACAAAGCAGTAATACATAAATAGTTAAGCATGAAGAAAGCAGTAAGAATGATGGACAAGCTATTTGGAGAGGTTCGATCAAGTAAAGATCTACGTCCTCTACCAAAATGGTTAGTCTTGGATTTCTAATTATGAGATTTATATTGATATGAGTAACTATTACAAGATTACAATGAATCTAAACTCAAATCTAAATCTATTCGTTGAAGATCAAATCCTAGACTAAACTGGTGTATCTCTAGAAGTTAGATCGGAATGATCAAGGCTTCAAGAGGTGTGTGTGTGACAGAAATTCTGGGCTCTATGAATCTATGAGATGAAGAGCATGAAGAATTCTGTTGATATAGGGCTTTTGCGATGTGAGCAGGAGTTTGAAGGTTTGAAGATCTTGAAGGCTGTTCTAATGAATCAGGAAATATTGAGCAGCAGTCTTCAGATCTTCAAGGTTTCTCAATGAAGCATGAAACTCTATCTCTGGCTTAATGAGCACTCAAGCTACTTGGAAATGAAGATGAGCAGGCTATTTATAGCTGAGAGCTTAAAACTAGCCGTTGATGCTCTGAGCAAGGACGATGAGCTGGCACTATATGATTGGTGCGCAGATGTCCTTTTATAGCCGTTGGAGCTCTGATCAAGGTTGATGACCTGGCACAATATGATTGGTGCGCAGGTGCCTTTGAGCCGTTGGAGACTAAGCATGAAGATTAAATTCAAAAGCTTCTTCTAGAAGGTTGACAGCTGTCTTCTTTTGAAATATGACCGTTGAAGCGTGTCTCCACTAATGGTGTTGTTGAGTGTGCTTATTTTATCGTTTGTGCACACCTCAGCACTTTGGCTCAATCCAAAAAGCGTAGCTTGTCTTGATGCTTTCCAATCTTCTAGAATATGAGATCAGGAGATAAGAAATTTGACCAAGGTTGAGCGTGCACGCACAAAGGCATGCGCATTGCCTGTGCGCAAGAATGCTGCGTATGGGGAGCATGCGCACCATGCTTGGTCATACCAAAGGAAGATCTCAACTTCTGAGTTGGGGAATAAGACCTTGAAAACTGAGCAGGGTCAAAAGCTGCGCAAGATATCTATGCGCAGTGGCGACCTGCGCAGAGAACATCCTGCGCAGTGAAATGAATCCTGCTTAGAAAATCTTCGATCCTTCATAGCTTCAAGTCCTATAATCTAATCCTAAACTATAAAGTGGACTTGGCTGAAATGAAGTTATGAACTTCTTACATAAGGTCCTAAAATCCATAAAATACTCATAGGTGATGGTATCAATCAATTTCTAACATAAGTGAGAGGGTTAAAAGATAAGCATACCCAACACCCATCATCTAGACCCATCTAGGTCAACCTTTGACCTCTTACATCAACTTCGACCCGCTTAGGTCAACCTACCTATCTTTGACCTATCTAGGTCATTCCACCCATGTCTCGACTCGCTTAGGTCAACCCTATCTCAACCAACTTAGGTTAACCATTCTCCGACCCGTCTAGGTCAACCCGTCTCAGACCCATCTAGGTTAATCCGTTTCCAACCCGTCTAAGGCAATCCGTCCTCGACCCATCTAGGTCAAACCGCTACCTTGACCAATCTAGGTCAAGCTAGTCAAACCTTACCCGACTCATTCAAGTCAAGAACCACCTTACCTAGGGTCCCTCCACCTATACCTAACCAAGGACCGAGTCATCTCCCCTTACTTTTAGACCTCTACGGTCATCTCCTAATACTTTTAGTTTTCAAAATCACTGACCTCTTCGGTTACTATCTCACTTGTTTTACTTAACCCGAACTACGGTGACCTGAGCCTCTCATTGTGTGGGACATCTCCTGCATAGTAAGGGGAACGTAGGCAGCTACCGGCCCGGTCAAACTTTTTGGCTTTTCATTCAAAGAACATTTCAAAAAATACGGAGATCGAGTATTTTCATAAAAAATGATTTTATAAACAATGCCTTGTCATTAATTATAAGTCTAATCTAATTCAAAGACTTAACTTCTCCACCATCACTACAGAATCCCGCATCATGTCTACCGAAGGGATCAACACAGTCACAACTGAAGCTACCGCCCAAGATGTTGAGACAATTCTCCACCCCAACACCGTTCTCAATGAGCAAGCAGCCCACTTCACCGCCATTCTCAACGAGCAAACGGTCCATCTTAACACCGCTCTCAACAAACAAGCGGCCCTCTACGAGACCATCCTCAACAAGCAAGCTGCCCATTATGAGACTATCTTCAAGGAGCATGCAACTCTCTCCCGAACTCTTCTCGATGAACAATAAGCCTTCTTTGAGACGGTTCTCCTCAAACGAACAGACCGCTTCCATAAAGTGGTATACAAGGCGCTAAAGGACACCGAGGAACATCTTCGCTCTGACATCCATGGCATCTATGAGTACCTCACCCGCACTCTCCCTCATGCTCAGTCTCAACACCCGTACGCTCCTCAAATGTATGGGCCACCACAGACTCTCCCCGTTAGGATGCCTCCTATGGCTACTCACCAACAAGGAATATCGGTGCCTAAACCACCCCCAAGATGGTCTGTGACAAGAAAGACGAGCGCGAGTTTGATGATTTGGGTATGCCGCTAGACAAATGCTTCAAAAGTCTAGTTCAAGCCGGCAAGTTGTCTCCTCTACTCAACTACAAACCGCTCAATGTAAGACAAGACTTGGATCCCTCCAAATACTGCAAGTATCACCAATACGTCGGACATGACACCGAGAACTGCATCCAACTGAAAAGGAAGATCCAAAGCCTCATTGATAATAGTGCCATCATCCGTCAGAGGAACACATGGGCGTGAGAAAAGTCTACACCGAGGCTACCTTCTTCTAAAAAAAAAAAAAGTCTTTCAGTCTTCGTAGGTTCTAGAGAGTCTTTTAGTCAAAGTCCACCTTGGACATTAGTCTTTTATTTTACTAGCAAAGGTCCACCTCGGACATTAGTTAGATTGTTAAAGTCCACCTCAGACTATTCAATTTGAGTCTATAATAAAAGTGTCTTTATTTCTTTTCTCTCTAGACTTGAGATATTGTTGGGTTTCGATCAAACATGCGCAGCGGAATTTAGCATTTAAAATTTTGAAACCCAAAGCCATGGATCCGTTCATATGATTAAATCAAATACAACATAAGAATAAAGGAATAAACTAACCCTTGATGGCTATCAAATTCTCTTGGTCTTTGGTGGAGGTTGAAGACTTGATCACGATCACAAAGCTTGAACACGAACTTTGAAGATGATGATTTTCACCCTCTAGCGGTATCCACACTTCGAACGAATATCAAAGGAGCTTCTTTGATCTTGGTTGCTAGACCAAATTGTGAAACACTTTTCCACAATCAAAAGAACTATATGGAATTTATTTTGTTTATTATTTTGTTCTTCAACCAAGAATGTCTTAGAACAAAATAAACCCTTTCTCAAACTCTTTGAGACTCACAAAATCATTTGCTTAGAGTGCTGGCCGAATTTGGTCTTTTATACACAAGTATGACCTATTCCAAATAGGAAACTTGTGTCAAAATCCGTCCAAAATTCGTTTCCTAATCAAATTAGGAATCTGCCACCCGACAGTACTGTGCGGCCGCCCAAAAACCTCTGTGCGGTCGCACAACTATCTGAAACAAAACTGGTACAAAACTGAGATAAGTGTGCGGCCGCCCAGTCCATACTGTGCGGTCGCCCACTTCCCCAGAATGTCCAGAATTTCCAAAATTCCAACGTAGTCCTTTTAAAGATTCGTTCTATTGTGTGTGACCCTCTAGGATTATACTAAGTTGGCAATGGGTTCAAACATGAAACCATAAGATATGATTAGGTTCTAGCAAACCGTCATACCTACCCAAATAGTATAACTTAGATACAAGTTCGCATTCCTTTAGAATATGTCATAATCCTTTTGTCCACGATATCATTGAACACAAGTCATGGTCAAAGAGTCAACTTGTTTTGTTCAATACTTTCTCGATTCCGAATATGTTGATAATCCAAATGACATTGATCCAATCAATTCATTTGAGTCCGGCCGAACATTTCATCAACATCATTCCTACGAGAGGCCCAAGCTTGACATCTCTCCGAGGAGGGACAAATCCATTTAGCTTATTATTCTTCCCTACGTGAATCCGATCATGCCAATCATACCCTTTATAACTACCCGATTAAAAGTAGCGTTTGAATATGTCAAACATAATCTTCATCAAGTGGAAGACTATAATAACTTCATGTCTAAGGATTCAAATGACATAAATAATATGAGATATATGTACGACATAGACCATGACATAAATCTCATAGAGCGGGTCATGTCTAGTACCTTGTTCCAAACAAGTACCCATAAATCTAACATGATCATCCTATGATCATTTAGCCTTTATACTAGTGCTTAACAAGTAATAGGGATGGAGATTATTATAAGTAAACATGAACAACAATAATAATCAAAACATCTCTTTATTGATATGAAATAAATGATAACAATTACAACGTTTATTAAACGTGCCTAGGGCACCACTACCAACAATCTCCCACTTGCCCTAGGCCCAATCTCCCATGTATCTAATACCCATGGACCTAACATGACCATCATGTTTAGCTTGTAGAAGTCCCTTTGTTAGCGGGTCCGCAACATTGTCATCAGTAGGTACTCTGCATATATTTACGTCTCCCCTATCAACGATCTCTCGAATGATATGAAAACGCCTAAGTATGTGTTTGGATTTCTGATGTGCTCTTGGTTCCTTTGCTTGAGCAATAGCACCATTATTATCGCAATAAAGGTCTATTGGATTCGCAATACTAGGAACCACTTAAAGTTCAGTTATGAATTTCTTAATCCAAACAGCTTCCTTTGCAGCATCCGATGCAGCAATATACTCATCTTCTGTTGTAGAATCAGCGGTTGTACTTAGCTTGGAACTCTTTCAGCTTACAGCTCCACCATTTAACATAAAAACAAAACCCGATTGCGATCGGCTATCATCTTTGTCGGTTTGGAAGCTTGCATCCGTGTAAGCATTTACAACGAGATCATCTTCCATTCCTCCATAGACCAAAAACGAGTCTTTAGTTCTTCTTAAGTACTTAAGAATCGCTTTACAGCTATCCAGTGATTTTCGCCAGGGTCGGATTGGTATCTACTTGTCATGCTCAAAGCATAAGACACATCCGGCCTAGTACAAATCATGGCATATATGATGGACCCAATTGCCGAAGCATATGGAACATCATTCATTTTCTCACGCTCATCTTTTGTCTTAGGACATTGAGTCTTGCTTAGAGAAACTCCATGTAACACGGGTAAGGTGCCTCTCTTAGAATTTTCCATACGGAATCTTCTAATGACCTTGTCAATGTATGTACTTTGGCTTAAACAAGTAGCCTCCTTGATCTATCTCTATAGATCTTAATGCCAAGAATATATGCGGCTTCACCCATATCTTTCATTGCGAAGCACTTTCCTAACCAAGTCTTCACAGACTGAAGTGTAGGAATGTCGTTTCCAATGAGCAATATGTCATCCACGTATAAAACAAGGAAAAGCACTATGCTCCCACTAATCTTCTTGTATACACAAGGCTCATCTTCGTTCTTGATGAAACCAAACTCTTTGACCGATTCATCAAACGGAGATTCCAACTCCTAGAAGCTTGCTTCAATCCATAGATGGATCTCTGCAATTTGCATACCTTAGAATTTTGTTCAAAACCTTCTGGTTGTGTCATATACACATCCTCTTGTAGTTTTCCATTCAGGAAAGCGGTTTTGACGTCCATCTGCCATATTTCATAGTCATGATATGCGGCAATGGCAAGCAAAATTCTTATAGACTTGATCATTGCTACGGGTGAAAAGGTCTCATCATAGTCAATACCATGAACTTGCCTATAACCCTTCGCTACAAGCCTAGCTTTGTAAGTATGCACCTTCCCATCCATGTCAGTCTTCTTCTTGAAGACCCATTTGCATCCTATGGTTTTTACACCTTCGGGTGAATCAATCAAATTCCAAACTTGATTGTCTTGCATGGATTGCAATTCAGATTCCATGGCTCCAAGCCACTTGTCCGAATCAGGAGAAGACATCGCCTCTTGGTAGGTTGACGGGTTCATCATTCTCAATGATTTCACCTCATTACTATCCGTTACGAGAAATCCATATCTCTCGGGCTCGGATCGTAACCTACTAGATCTGCGAGTTGCTTGTGTATTTTGAACAGGTTCCACAACTCCTTGTGGTTCTTGTTCTTGTTCCACTATTGGTTCAATGTTATTTTCTGCTCTCAAATTTCTTCAAGATTATTTTACTCCCACTGATTTCTTTAAGAGAAACTCTTTCTCTAGAAGATACAGTTTCGGGCAACAAAAACACTTTGTTGTCCTCTCGGTTGTAAAAGTAATATCCTTTAGTTTCCTTAGGATATCCCACGAAAATACATTTATCAAATTTGTGTGCAAGTTTGTCTGAGACAAGTCTTTGACAAAAGCTTCACAACCCCAAATCTTCATGAAAGATAGACAAGGCTTCTTTCCGCTCCACATCTCATATGGAGTCTTTGAACCGATTTAGTTGGGAACACGATTTAGTGTGAAAGCAGCGGTTCTAGAGCGTAACCCCAAAAGGATATTGGAAGATCAACTTGACTCATCATTGATCGAACCATGTCTAACAAAGTCCGATTCCTCCTCTCGGACACACCATTCCATTGTGGTGTTCCGGGTGGAGTCAATTGTGAAACTATTCCACAATTCTTTAGATGATCATCAAATTCTTGACTTAAGTATTCTCCACCTCGATCTGATCGAAGTGCCTTTATACTTTTGCCAAGTTGTTTTTTTACTTCATTTTGAAATATTCTAAATATCTCAAATGCTTCACTTTTATGTTTCATTAGGTAAAACATACCCAAATCTACTATAATCATCAGTGAAGGTTATGAAGTATTGAAATCCTCCCCTAGCATTGCTACTTAATGGTCCGCATACATCGGAATGTATCAACCCAATAAGTCGCTTGCCCTTTCACCCAACTTGGTAAAAGGTGTCTTAGTCATTTTTTCCAAGAAGACACGACTCACAAGTATCATATGACTCTAAGTCACATGAACCCAAAAGTCCGTCCCCATGGAGTTTTGAGATACGCTTCTCATTAATATGACCAAGACGGCAATGCCACAAATAAGTATGATTTACATCATTAGGTTTAGATTTCTATTTACATGATAGACATTATTTTCATTCTTGACATCCAAGATATAAAGGCCATTAAATGAATTAGCAATACCAATAAAGCACATCATTTAAATAAATAGAAAATTTCTTATTCTCAATAAGAAACTTAAACCTTCATTATCCAACAGAAATTGAAATAATATTTCTCTGCTTAAATCCGGAACATAATAACAATTGTTCAAAACAAGAATTATCCGGAAGGTAAAGTGACTTCATAAGTCCCTACGGCTAATGCAGCAACTCTTGCTCCATTCCCCACACGTAGATCTACTTCACCTTCTTTAAGCAGTCTCCTATTCTTTTAGTCCCTGCACATTTAGACAAATGTGAGAACCACATCCGTATCCAATACCCAAGAATCAGTGGTAGAAAGGAGAATATCTATCATATAGATACCTGAAGTCGACGCAGCCTTGCTGCTCTTCTTCTTCTTTTGCTCTTCCAAGAAGCTTTGCAATTACGTTTCCAATGACGAATTTCTTGACATGGAAACAAATTGCATCCTTTTGTGTATCGGGTTTTGCCTCAGAAGCCTTGGCAACCTTTGCCTTGCTTATCTTGGGTTTGACAACTTTTGCCTTACCCTTGCCTTTGGCACCAGGCTTCTTCCCATCATGAACCAAGAGCACGGGAGAACCTTTCTCCACAATTTTCATCTCTGCAGTTTTGAGCATCCCATGCAACTCAGAGAGATTCTTATCCATTCCATGCATGTTATAATTCATCACAAACTGATTATAACTTTTAGGCAATGAATTAAGAATGAGATCCATGGCTAGCTCCAATGGGATTGGATATCCAAGTTTCTCAAGGTGCTCTACATAACCTTTCATTTTAAGAAAGTGGGGACTCACTTGTTGCCCTTCATTCATTTTACTAGTAGTGATTGCAACAATGGGCTCAAACATGATCCCATAAGATATGATTAGGTTCTAGCAAACCGTCATACCTACCCAAATAGTATAACTAGATACAAGTTCGCATTCCTTTAGAATATGTCATAATCCTTTTGTCCACGATATCATTGAACACAAGTCATGGTCAAAGAGTCAACTTGTTTTGTTCAATACTTTCTCGATTCCGAATATGTTGATAATCCAAATGTCATTGATCCAATCAATTCATTTGAGTCCGGCCGAACATTTCATCAACATCATTCCTACGAGAGGCCTAAGCTTGATATCTCTCCGAAGAGGGACAAATCCATTTAGCTTATTATTCTTCCCTACGTGAATCTGATTATGCCAATCATACCCTTTATAACTACTCGGTTAAAAGTAGCGTTTGAATATGTCACACATAACGTTCATCAAGTGGAAGACTATAATAACTTCATGTCTAAGATTCAAATGACATAACTAATATGAGATATATGTACGACATAGACCATGACATAAATCTCATAGAGCGGGTCATGTCCAGTACCTTGTTCCAAACAAGTACCCATAAATCTAACATGATCATCCCATGATCATTTAGCCTTTATACTAGTGCTTAACAAGTACTAGGGACGGAGATTATTATAAGTAAACATGAACAACAATAATAATCAAAACATCTCTTTATTGATATGAAGTAAATGATAACAATCACAACGTTTATTAAACGTGCCTAGGGCACCACTACCAACATTAGGAAGATCAACAAAAGAGTTAAAATCTGCATCATGAAGTTGAGAAGACCCGAGATTAGCCAATCCATCCGCAACTTTGTTACCTTCTCTATAAACATGTGTGATCCGGATCTGCATGGTAGAGATAAGCTCCATAATTCTGCGAGTAAGGTAAAAAATCCGCCAAGGAATATGATATTCTCTTAACAGAATCTTTACCGAAACTTCAGAATCAAGCTCAATCCAAAGGGAACTAATGCCAAAATCAGAAGCTAACAGTAAACCATCAAGGAGTGCATGAGTTTCAGCCCACATGTTTGTGTTAATACCATAGAACCGAGAGAAAGCGTAAAGGAAGTCCCCATCCGGACCTCTAAAAATTCCTCCACCCGAAGCTAAACCCGGATTACCCTTAGACGCTCCATCCGTGTTAAGCTTAAATTCTTCATTAATAGGGGGTTTCCAAACAACAATCTTAGGTAACTTCACACGAGGGAAGAAACCTTGACTCTAAATAAAGAAGCCAGCCGCATGTCTAATTTTTTTTATTTTTTTTGGCGAAAGGAGACGGTACTCCCTAGATTTTATTAAAAGAATAAGAAAAGGTACAGAACAAGGTGGGGGACATGACGGCCTTAACCATCGGAAAAAAAGCTACGGGGGAGGACTTATACAAGCCATAAGATCCTCTACAAAAGGGAGGGGAAAACTAACGCCTAATATAAGGGGTAGAAGCCTTATCATTTAGATAAGGCCTCAAACAGAGAAGAGGAAGCTCACTGCTAAAAAAAAACTCAAAATTAGCCCTGTGATCTGCAGCATGATTAGCTAAACCATCCGCTACCTGATTACCCTCCCTCAAAATATGAGTAACTCGAATTTGAAGGAGCAGCATCATACGTTGAATTTCCTGAATGTAATACCAAATTTCCCAAGGAACTAGACAAGAATTATGTAAAATACGCACCAGCACTTCTGAATCCATCTCAACCACAAAGAATGATAACCACGCTCAATAGCAAAACGAATCCCATCCAAAGCCGCTCTTACTTCAGCCATTATATTCGAAGCAACACCATAGAATTTGCAAAAACCGAAAACCATATTACCCTTGCTATCTTGAAAAATACCTCCTCCTAATGCAATACCCGGATTGTTTCTAGACACACCATCGGTATTTAATTTAATATGACCATTGGTAGGGGCTGCCCAAAAAACAAGACGAATAGGCTTAATCACATGATCAACCACCGAAATTTTGAAAAACTCCATCACATACGAATCAAACGGACCACATGGAAAAGAAATATTGTATGCCTTAACAATATCCCGGACCTGATTTTGAACCTGAAGAATACTGTCATTGACATTCATCTTAATACCCTCAAATCTGGATTTATTACTCGCCTTCCAAAGATTCTAGCAAATGAGACTAGGTAAGATTGCACATAGCCATTTGATACCACCCGAAGCTCTTAAAGGAAGATTATAACTCCACGACATTAACCATTGAGAAAGGGAAGTACCATAGACCCGAATCCCAATCATATTCCCAAAAAAACTGCCATATGTTCAAGGCAACATCACCATGCAAAATAATATGGGATAAGGTTTCAAGAGAACGAAAAGTGCAGCAATCACATTGGGAAGCAATATGAATACCTGGCCTTTGAATAGAATCATCCGTAGGCAAAGCATTTTTCAAAGCTTTCCACATAAAAACCGATACTTTGAGGGGAATATGAGTATGCCAACAACTAGCAAAAACCATGCTAGACGGACGAGCAAGGCGGAAAACTTTCCAAGCAGAGGAAATAGAGAAATTACCCGTAGTAGAAGGAGTCCAAAAAGGAATGTCCGGCCCATCTTCAATAGATATAAACCTCGCTTGCATTAAGTTGATAACTTGCTGCCCATAAGATTGTCGAACATGATCTACTTGAAGAACTTTATCAATAAACAATGACGAGATCGGGACATGAGCTTCATTTTGACCAAATCCTTTGCAGCGATCATCGTTTTCCAAATGTGAGAGCAGCCCACTCGAGAAGTTGCATCCATAGGATGAGTATTATGACAATACTTTTCTAATAAGAACTGAGACTATAAAGAGTTCCCACATCGAAAGCGCCACCATAATTTCATTGCAAAAGCTAGGGACATGTCTTCAAATTTTCTAAAACCCAAACCACCTTCCTGAGTAGGCCAATAGAATTCCTTTTTAGATACCCAATGGCACCTTTTCTCGCCATCCGCATTTCTCCAGAAAAAGTTAGAAATAAGTCGAGTAATAGCATTGATAGTACCTTTAGGAGGTTCAAGAAGAGATAAATAGTAAATAGGAATGGCTTGAAGACAAGATTTAATAAGTATCACCTTAGCCCCCATAGACAAAATCTTTCCTTGCCACGTTTCAAGTCTCTCCTCCATCTTTCTAAGAATCGGAATAAAAAGAGCTTGAGTTTTCCTCCCTAAATATAAAGGGCACCCAAGATAAATAATGGGAAGATGTTTGTGCTGAAATCCCATCCACTCAGCCACTAAATCTGCTTTGTCCATATCTCTTCTACCCAAAATAAATCAAGATTTAGCCACACTAACCAATTGCCCTGAAAATTCTTGATAAGAATTCAGAAAGAGCATATGCATATCAATTGAAATCTTGCTACCATTGCAAAAAATTATAACATCATCCGCGTATGAAAGATGAGATATAAAAGGAGCATGAATAGCAACAGAATGATAAATGATGTGATGATGGTTCTCATGAAGAGCATTAAGGCCATGACTCAAAATTTCAGCAGCAATAATGAATAAAGATGGAGATATAGGATCACCTTGGCGAAGCCCTCTTGCCGAAGGAAAATACCCCACCGCTTCCCCATTAATAAGAACAGAGAACCAACAGTCCGAGATGCATCTAAAAATCATATCAATCCATTACCTTTATGAAAGCAAACCATGATAGACGATCATACGCCTTGGCCATATCAAGCTTCAAAGCGATGTTCCCCCCAAAGACTCTCCGGTTGATAGAATGCATAAGTTCTTGCGCAAGTAACACGTTCTCATGAATGAGACGACCTTTAAGAAAGCCACTTTGTTGAGGAGAAATGATTTGAGGCAGAATTGATGCAAGACGGCCATTCAAAAGCTTCGTTATGATCTTATTAGAGAAGTTACATAGCCTAATCGGCCTCCAATCAGAAAAAGAATGTGGAGCAGCTACCTTAGGGAGAAGGACAATAGTTGTACTAGTCCATCCCCTAGGCATTCAAAAGCCCGCAAAGAATTCCAAAACAGCTCTAAAAAGATCATTTTTAATAAAATCCCAGCACTTATGATAGAATTCACCACTAAAACCATCAGGTCCAGCCGCACTAGCTCCAGACATTGAGAAAACCACTTCACGAATCTCTTCAAGAGTAGGAACAGCAGTAAGAATTTCATTATCAACGTCATTCAGAATTCTAGGAATATGATCTAGAAGATGTTGAGAAGAACAACCATGATCTCCCGATAATTGGTCTGAGAAGAAGCGAATAGCCTCATTTTGAATCTCGGACAACTCTTCAAACCAAACACCATTTCTATCTTGAATACGGTGGATATGAAGATTTAATCTCTTTTTCTTCACATAAGAATGAAAAAATTTAGTATTACGATCGCCATCTTTTAGCCAAGCTAAGTTAGCTTTTTGCATCCAAAATTCTTCCTCAATCTTTAAGCGATGAAGTAAATGAGCTTGAGCCAAGTGTAAAGCAGCCCTATTCTCCTCAGAAGGATCGTGATCAAAGGCTAACTCTTTTGCTGTAACATCATCCTCCGCTTGTTTAACTTGTTGATCAATTCGCCCAAACACCTCTTTATTCCAGATTTGAATACGATGCTTCAACCTATTCAACTTTATAGCAAACTTGACCATGGGTCTCCCATCCATATATTCGGCCCAAGAAGATTCCACAAGGGGAATAAAAGCTTTATGCTTCAACCAAACATTTAGAAATCTGAAAGCACCTTTCTTAACTATAGCCGAGAGAGTGATAGAAAGAAGAAGAGGAGAGTGATCCGAGCACGTTCTATTGAGGTGAGTGATAGAAGTGCTATGAAACCCATTTAACCATTATGAATTGTAGAAGGCTCTATCAAGCCGCTGTAAAATAGTTGCATTTCCTTCTCTTTTGTTCATCTAAGTAAAACCATTACCAATAAATCCACCATCAATGAGATTAGAAATCTGCACATGTCTGAAAATTCAGCCACTTTTGCTTCTGTTACGGGGCGGCCACCTATCTTGTCACATTGATCCAAAATAGAATTAAAATCACCCACAACAAGCCACGGTTCATTAATAGAACTACGATCAATAAGATAATCTAGCATACACAAAAGTTACATTAACCCGATTAGGCCAAAGAACATGAGAGACTCTAATAGTTATTGCTTGATCACCATTATCCAAGATTTCGCAATCAATCCCATGCTTCCAGAAAATCCATATGCTGCTTTTGACATTAGAGATACCACCAATACACCGGAGTTGTCTCATATAATGAGAAACCATAGCACCATCTAACATTGGCTCATACAAGGCAATAATCGAAACATTATGAGATCTTATAAGACGTTTAATACGATGAATAGAAGGAGCATTACCCATTCCTCTAACATTCCAACTAATAATACTAGCCATAAGAAAACAGAAATATACCAAAAGAAGAGGGGGTTTTATGCCGAGACATCCTTAGGGGAAATTCCCCCACCATCAAACTCAGAATCTGCAATTGGTGCACTTCTTGGTGCCTCAGAGAAAGATTTAAATCCCCCATGAGGCTGCCACTAAGGTCCCGATGAACCACACTTTTTGTAAGAATAACCTCAGAATCAGAATCTTGTTTATTATCATTGAAATCTGTATCATTTTGGTCATTAGGAACCAAATCTGAAGTTTCATCCTCAAGATTAATAGAACCATCAACAACATAAATCTTGGGGCTTTTATCCTGTCCCGATTGAGAATCAAGGAAAACTTCTTCAACAACAACACCGTTTTTACTTGAGTCCAAAACACTATAAACTTTTAAAGAGTTTGGAGATACAAAAGGAGCACCACACTTATGAAGAAAACTGAATCCACTATTAATAATATTAGAAAAAACAGTTTTTGAACCATGGGGGGAAGGGGGCTTTGAAGCCAAAGATGTACCAGCAACATGATTATTATGAGAGCTCGTATTAAACGTACCAGTAGGAAGAGGCTGTAAGTGTTGTTTTTGAATCATGGGGCCACCATTAGAATTAGGGTTTGTACCAGATTTTTCATGATTCCCCGTCTTCTCCGAGGGATTTTTCTTTTCCACATAGATAGGGACATTCTTCCCTTTATCTTTCTTTGGATCCGTAGGGTTTACATCAGCCACTTTTCCTTGTGTAACCTTGTCCTTTGGGTGAAGAAAGAAACAATTTGACACATCATGACCAAGCTTGTAACAATGTTTACAGTATTGGGGAAGATTTTCAAATTCCAAAGTTTGATAGAAACTTGAAAAATCATCGCCACAATCAATGAAAACCCTAGATGGCAGTTTTTTTAAGACGATCAACTTGAACAAGGACCTTAGCCACACTAGGGCGAGATAAGTTCGACGTTGCTTGATCAATAGCAAGAGGTTCTCCAAAGATCTGCGCAATGGAGTACAAACAAACTTTGTTAAACATATGAATAGGCAACCCTGGGAGGAGACCCACCCATACAGGAACTAGAGAAGACTCTTTCTCCGGGTGCCAAGATGGAGACCAACGAAACACACGCATTGGAAATCTGCCAAGAAACCATTGTTCTTTTGCCCACAAACGATTAAAATCTCCCTCATACATCAAACGAATCAGGATGTGCTTAGAATCAACATGACCTAACGAGAAATCTGCTTTTAAACCAAACTTCAGGAAGTATTGTCGAGTTGTCTCCATGTTAGGATGACCATGAGAGAACTTGCCAACAAGGGTGAATTTAAAAGGTTGAGCCAAGGATTTTATCATCTCCGTAGAGAATTTCAAAGCCGGTTCTCCTTTATGAATCGACATAGGAACAAGCGACATGGACGGATTAGGAATGTAATTGGGAGATTCCTTAAACAAGGAGGAAAAAGATTTCGAAGTAGATGGGGAAATCGGCTGAATAGAATCGGGATTAGGGTTAGGTTTAGGAGCCGCATGCAGATTAGGGTTTTGGGAACTTGGCGGCGCCACAAAGCTAGGGCAAAAGGAACCATTCGCATGGCCCAAGATCGGAGATGGATTGCCGGATGAAGAAGCCATCGAAATTAAGCCGGAGAAAGAAGAAGATGGAAACCCTAGTTAGGGTTACGGACGAACAACAAGATAGCTAGAAGAGAGAGAAGAGAGAAAAAGTCAAACGGTCAATCATTGTGTTTTTCCTTCGTCAGCCGCATGTCTAATTGTGATCCACGAAACTCCAATTTAAAAGCTTTAATAATAGAAGCAATATCATAAATAATGGAATTAATTACCTCAAGCGGGGTCGATTTATGACCTTCAAAGCGAGCTTTGTTTCTTGCCTTCCATAACTCCCAGCAAATGAAAGGAGGTAGAAGCGATCGAAGCCAAGCACTCAAGTCAGAAACTGCCTTAGTTGATCCGTACCACCATGCACATAGAATTTGCCTAACGTCCATCCCTATACCAGTTACCCCCATAGAATTCCCAAAGAAATGCCATATATGACAGGCCAAATCCCCTTAAATGAGGATGTGATTTATATCCTCCCCCATAGGTTGAACGCAGCAATGACACATTGAAACCAAATATATACCTCTACGCATGCACGCTAAGTCAGTTGGAAGGCCATTGTGAAGAGCACGCCAGAGAAACACTGACACCTTAAGAGGGAATGTGTTTGTGCCAACAAGATGCAGCAACCATAGATTTAGGACAGGACTGTCTGATTTCTTTCCAGGCCGAAGAAGTAGAGAATTTACCTGATGAGGAAGGAGACCACCAAATCTGATCCCTTTCATCCGAGAGACGGATATGTTGTTCTTCAATGGCTCTAAGAAGAGGAAGACCAAAATTATCAACAATAAAATTATGTCTCGGGATTCCATTTAAGAAAAGAGAAGACACCTCTACATGCTCATGAGGAATACCAACAACAATATTGCCAAGCCAATTTTCATGGATAGAAATGTCTCCCTCACCAATCCCCCAGCTTATTCTAGGCTCCACAAAGTCTATAGCCGCAAGCATACGCCTCCAAACGTGTGAATCAATCGATCTAGGAGTGGCATCCATTGGATGTATACCATTACAATATTTAGCTAAAAGGATTTCAGTCCACAAAGATGGTGATCCCTGAAGCATCCACCATAACTTCATCACAAAAGAAAGAGATATGTCCTCAAAACGCCTTAAACCAAGCCCCCCCTCATCTGTTGGCCAAAACATATGATGATAAGCCACCCAATGAATGTATTTTCTCCATCAACCCCACTCCAAAAAAATCTAGCAATCAACCCATACAAAGCTTTAATAATACCCTTGGGAGGTTCCATTAAAGCAATGTAGTAAAGCGGAATAGATTGGAGACAAGCCTTTATAAGAGTAAGCTTAGCACCAAAAGAGAGGAGTTTACGACGCCAAGAATGAAGCCTATCCTCCATTTTCTGAATAATAGACTGAAAAAAGTTATTTTTCTTGCGACCAACGTAGAGAGGACAGCCCAAATATATAATTGGTAACTCCTTTTTGATGAATCCCGTTGTATGAGCGATGATAGAATCCCGAGCTGTATCATGCTTTCCCGTAACAAAACAAGATTTCGAAGCATTTATGAGCTGCCCCGAGAAATTTTGGTACCATTCCATGCATCGCATATGAAGATCAAGCGAGTCTCTACTCCCGTTACAAAAAACCATAACATCATCGGCATAGGCAAGATGGGATATTACAGGAACATTAGGATGCGTTGTGTGGTATCTATGTTGCTCAAATCTGTTATGCAAAAGATTTATACCACGACTAAGAACTTCAGCCATAGTAATGAATAACGTAGGCGAAATAGGATCACCCTGGCGAAGGCCCCTTGTAGAATGGAAAAAACCGCAGTTTTCTCCATTAACAAGAATAGAGTACCAACAGGAAGATATACATCTGTAAATAATATCAATCCAAACCTCAGAGAAACCAAATATACGAAGGATCTTGATCAATGCAAACCAAGAGACACGATCGTAAGCCTTCGACATATCCAGCTTTAACACAACATTCGACCCCCGAACCTTCTTAGTAAGGGAACTAAACATTTCTTGTACAAGGAGAGCATGATCATGGATGAGGCGGCCTTGAACAAAACCACTTTGTTGGGGAGAAATAATGCAGGGAAAAATATTGGCTACTCTACGAGTCATGAGCTTGGTGATAATTTTATTCGAGAAGTTACAAAGACTAATGGGACGCATCTCACCAAAATTAGTGGGGGCTGCCACCTTTGGAATTAGCACAACAAGAGTACTCATCCAACTTCGAGGCATGGAAAAACCTGAGTAGAAATCCCCAATAGCTAAGAATAAGTCCTCCTTGATAATAGGCCAACACACTTTATAAAATTCACCCGTAAAACCATCAGGTCCAGCAGCACTTGTGGCGCTCATACTCGATATAGTCTCAAGAATCTCCTCCCTCGAAGGGATGGCTGACAGGGCATTATTATCTTCCTCATTGATAAGCCGAGGAATAACATGAAGGAGGTCTTCAGAGGGAATGTCATGATGCGCAGTTAGCAAATAGGAGAAAAAATTAACTGCCTCATTCTGAATATCTTCCTTTGATGGAATCCAATCCCCATTTGAATTTCGAATACGATGAATATGTAATTTCTATATTTTTTTTCTTCACACACGCATGGAAATATGAGGTGTTACGGTCCCCATCCTTGATCCATGAAAGATTTACCTTTTGTTTCCAATAATCATCTTCATTTTTTAGGCGATAAGACAGATTTGCTTGAGCTAAATGAAGATCATCCCTATTCTCTTCTGTGGGAGTTTGTTGATAAACCAATTCTTTGGCAGTAACCTCATTTTCAGCCATCACAACTTGTTGATCAATCCTACCAAACTATTCTTTATTCCAAATAGAAAGAGCCTTACGGAGAACACCCAATTTATTGGCAAACTTAACCATAGACTGCCCTCCGCTGTGACATTCCACTTTTCTTTCACAAGAGGGAGAAAGTTGGGGCTATTAACCCAAGAATTTATGAATCGAAAAGTGCCTCGAGTTGCTTCAGCAGTGATCTTGACAGAAATAAAAAGGGGAGAGTGGTCTGAGCAAGTCTTATTCAAATGAGCCAGCATGGTTGAATGAAATAGCAGCCCGCCTCCGTTTATTCCACCACGTATAGGGGTTACCTTGATATCCCGCCTCTATTAAACCAGCTCCAATCGAAGCATCAACAAATTCAGCCACCCATTTTTCTCGAACTGGCCGTCCCCCTAATTTCTCTCCTTGATGAGCAACAATGTTAAAATCACCAGAAATGAGCCAAGGAAGAGTAGTATTGCCAATAGATAACAAAGAATCCCATAAATCTCTCCTTTCATATTTGTTACAGCTAGCGTACACAAAAGAAATAATAACTGCATGGGGCCATTGATAATGAGAGACACGGAGAGAAATACTCTGATTTGTATCATCCAGAACTTCACAATTGAGGCCATGTTTCCAGAAAATCCAAATAGCCCCTGAACAATTAGAAACACCACCAGAACAACCAAGCTTACGAGCATAAGACTGAACATTAGACATATCAATCTTTGGCTCATAAAAACCAGCAATAGAAATCCCATGAATACGAAGTAGCCGTTTAGCTCTTCTCAAAGAACCAGAATTACCAATACCACGAATATTCTAACTAAGAACACCTACCATTAAAAACTGACTTTAAAAGAAGTATAAAGTGGGGGTATACCTTAATTCCCAGGAGTAAACGAGAGAGGACTTGAAACAGCCCCTCCATCCTTTTTTTTCTTCCTTCGGGAGGCTACCAGAGTGAAGCCATCAGCATCCACAGTTTGTCCACTTGCATCTGACCCTACTTTTAGGAGTAGAAATGCTGGGTAGCATGGCCATATCATCTCCTATAGTCATACACAGTTTCGTAACATCTTGTATTGGGGGGGGGGATAAGTTCGTGACTATTAGGACCAATCCGATCCCCATCTTTCTTTTTCTTGGTCACAGCCTCATTAACAGAGCAATACCCCTCCATGCAATCTTGGGAGCCTCGAATTGTGGGGCCACTTTCGAAATATCCCTGCTAGGTTTAGGATCATCCTTTAAAACCTTTTCATTCTTGTCTTCCTTTTTTCCATCACCAGATTTGAGAGGATTTTCTCCCAGTTTTTTCCTATCAACCTTTTGAGATTGCTTGTAACTGTTAAGGACAAGGCAAGATGCATTTTCATGCCCAATAAAAGAACAATGTCGACAATATAATGGCAGATTTTCATATTCAATAACTTGAGAGAAACTTGGGACACAATCACCACAGTCCACATGAATTTTATCCGGTAGTTTCTTTAAAAGATCAACCTGAACAAGGATTTTAGCCACGCTTGGCCTAGATGATTCTGCTGTAGCTTTATCAATTGATAGCGGCTTTCCAAACGTGCTAGCGAGCGAAAATAGAAAAACTTTATTGAATAAATGAATAGGCAACCTCGAGAGGCTTACCTAAACAGGAACAAGAGGGGAATCTTGTTGGGGCCGCCATGAAGGTGTCCAAACCGTAGTTTTCATGGGATACTTAGTACCATACCAGATTTCTTTAGTCCAAAGACGTTGAAAATCTGCCTCGTTTGATAGCTGTATCAGTATATAATGTTGATCAAGATGACCAAGTTTAAAATCACCCTTGAGTTGGAATTTAGCAAAAGCTAAACGGGCAGCCTCCATAGTTGGTCTTCCATTTCTTAAACTTTCCTACCAACGTCCAAGCAAACAGCCTAGCAAAGGCGTCAATGGCTGCTTTTGATAATTTAAGAGAAGGTATACCTTTGTGTAGTGTCGAGGGGATGATAGGAATATCAGAAACTGGTATTGTCGGCTTGGATCCAAAGAGAGAGGCAAAGGATTTGTTCGGAACAGGAGTTTGATCAACGGCAGCGGTATTAGGGTTAGGGGTAGCGCTAGGGTTTGGAGAAACCCTAATTGCCTCTTCATACAAACGCGAATCAATGGGGGACGGGCCAAGGCCCATTGACGGCATTGCGGAAGGATTGGCATCCATGGCCATGGTAGGGCGGCTGGAGCTGCCTAGGGGAACCCTAGGAAACCCTAGTGAAAGCCAAATAGATGAAGGAAATGGAGGAGAGAGAACAGAGAAAAAGTCAAAAAGTCAATCCCTTCCGACTTTTGTAAATCTTTGGCAGATAACTGACGCATCATTGCATCTATGCTCTCCACCGATGTTGTAAATGCCTCCAAACGACTCCACATCTCTTCATCATCATGGAAAATGCCTCTACTTGCCATCTCAACTCCCACGGACTAAACAACGCTAAGAAGGCTGTTTATAACCGGGCTCTAGATACCAATTTGGTACGTAATCTTGTGTATTTCAGAATAAAAAGAAAAGGATATGTATTAACTCAAGAACCTCGCAAGGAACAAGAGCTAAAACTAGATAAACCTAATCTCGCAAGACTAGGGCATGTCCACGCAAGGGCAGAAAGGGGTTTAAACCTCGCAAGGCTTAAGAACAATTCTCGCAAGAATTGAAGTAAGTTCGCAAATTCACAAAGGAAAATTTATTCAATCACTCAATGCCTTACAACAACATCTTGTAGGGTATTTATACTACTCTTGGAATATCCTTCCAAGTTAGGATAAACTAGACATTAATTATTAAGAGATAATTAAAATAAAGATAAGAACTTGGTGAAGAAAACAATGTAAATTCGGCCAATCTGAACAGTCTGATTTGAACAGCCATAACTCTTACTTGTTCAAAAACATGCCATAAGTAGTCATATGAAAGATCACAACCTTATCTTCATCCCAGCGTGGAAATAATCACCACCTGGACTGTCATTGTGTAGTTAATAGCCGAACAAATTTATTCCAGAAACTGCTCAAACATTTGGCCCACTTATTTAAGCTCAGCTAATCATGTTAACAAAGATTGGGCTCCAATTGACCCCTAAAGTCTGATCCACAGCCTTGGAGCTCAACATTAGCTCATTTCCATTATCTTCTACCTTTCCTTCTGCATCACTTTCATTCTTTGAGTGTTCCCAGAATCATGAGTTAAGAAATAGTAAATTGGTTATGAATGTGTGAAGGTCCATTGTTTCCTGTGCTGAATGTTCTTTGTGCCCATTTTCTTTCTAATGCTTGTGGTCTAAAAATGAATCCAAAAATTCCATAAAAATTCACAGAGGCTCTCTAACATTCTGGGAGTAATTCTAAATTTTTATTTTTGTATTTGGATGACTTTAGGACATGTACATTGGCTCGGGGACGGAGAATTACGTCGAATTCAACAAACCGCCTAGCATGGACATTTATTTTTAACTAAGGGATTTGTCTCTATTTTGTGTATATATGTATAAATCCCCTAATGTACTTAATCTTTATTTTTATTTTTATTTTTGCGAAAGGAGGAGGCACCTCCCTAGATTTTATTAAAATAGAAAAAAGGTATAAACGTTGTGTTGGGTTTTGCATAATCATACGCAGCGGAATAAACCCAAAAGCCTAGATCCATTCAAGATGATTAAGTTAATACGAAGATGAATTTAGAATACTAACTGCGGTGATGCTTTAAAATTTTCAGATCTTCAATCTCTGTTCTTCGCGCTTCTTTGAATCACGCTCGCAGGAACACGACCTCAAGGCTTGGATCACGAACTTGGAGGAGTTGATGCCAACACGCTCTATGTTTATCCACACTCGAACGAATATCAAGAACTCTTCTTGATCCGGATTGCTAGACCCAATAGAACACGTTTCTATTATGAAGGCTGTTGGTCCCAGAGACACAACAAGGGTATGAAAAGAGGCTAGAGGGGGGGGGGTGAATAGCCTATTTAAATTTCAACCCTTTTTCAAAATTCAAACTTTATGCTTACACTTGAATTTTGCGGTAGATAAAAACCACGCGATCAAGCATAAAATGCACAGCGGAAGTTTTCGTTGAAACAAGTTAAGAGTTGGTTTTGATAAGTTCAATGCGGTAGGTTTGTTTTGCGGTAGGTAGTGCGGTAGATGTATATGCGGTAGGTAGGAGTGCGGTAGGTTAAAGTGAGGTAGGTTGAAAGATTGAAAATTTGTGTCTTAGAGATTTTTGGCAAATGATAAGTTAGTCAGATTTTAACTTAGGCAACGAGGTAGACAAACAAACACAATTCACAATTGTTCTTAAATCTGAAAGATCAAACACTAAAAGATAAACAAGATTAATATGAACAAGTGAAGAACAATATGAACAAGATGAACAATAAGTAAATTTGCAGAAAGGTAAAGAACACAATGATTTGGAAAGGTTCGATCTGTTTAAAGATCTACGTCCTTTACCAAGATGGTCAGTCTTGGATTTTGAATGAGGTATATATTAGATTCACTTGAGTACAGATTACAGAGATGAAGTATTGAATCAACACCTATTTCTATGAAGTTCAAATCCTAGACTTAGACTAGTGTATCCCTAATGATTCAATCTATGTGATTGATCAATCGGGGTGAGTGTGTGTGTTAAGAATCAAGAGCTCTTTTGAATCTATATGATTTTAGAGCCTAATGAAACTTGTGTGAGAGGCTTGAGATATGATCTTGAATGTTGCTGGAGATTTGATGAAGACTTGAAGGTTGAGTGCTTGAAGATTCGAAGGATTCTGGAAATCTTGAATATGATCTTCAATCACCAAGAATTTCAACAGCAATTTCTCTCTTAGAATCTCAGCGTGAGTTCAATGAAGAACACAGGGACTATTTATAGCCTTGAAGGAGAAACTAGCCGTTTGAATTCTTGGAGGGCAAGTTTGGAGGACAATGAGCTGTTGATTTCTAATTGGAGCTCATTCTGAGATGTCCTTTTGTTGCAGAGTCATGGTGGTCCAACTGTACTATGATGACAGTTGTATTCAAATTTGAAATTTGAATTTGCAACGTTCAAAACTAACCAAGGTTTTGGACACAAGTGTGACCATGGTTAATATTGAACCAAGCTTGAGTTCCTTCAACCAAGGTTGCATGTGGTAGAGTAAGCAATGCGGCAGACATCAAACATGCGGCAGGGTTATGACATGAGGTAACCTTGATTATGCGGCAAGCTAGAGCTACGCGGTAGACAATCCATGCGGTAGGCATGGGCCTTACCTCAAATCTCCAGACTTAGAAAAATTGAGGGTCCTAATCTGCTAAGCCTATCAAACTAGAAGGTGGACTATTCTAAATGAAGTACAAGTACTTCTTACAATATATCCTAAAGTCCACAAAGAGTAAAGTAAGGTTATGGGATCAATCAAATCTAGGTAATATGAGTGGTTTATAATAAGCATACCCAACAAAGGCTATATGAAAAATATGATTCTTGTTCTTGAGGAAGAAGAAGACCATATTTTCTCTCTTGGATGCTCTCTTATTGATCAAGTATCAATTGTCTCTGATTAGGGTTTTGAGATAGGTATTTAAACTCATTAAACCTAAACCCTTTAGGAGAAATAGGTTAAATCCCGTCACAATGCGAAATCAGAAAACTGGGCCCGAACAGGGCCTGCTCGGCCGAGTCCTTTGAGGTGCTCGGCCGAGCGCCTCTAATTTTTGTCTTTTTATTTCCCTTGCTCAGCCGAGTCCTTTGAGGTGCTCGGCCGAGCACCAGCAGAAAGTCAATTTTAGCCTTTTAAACAATTTGTTCTTTTGTGTGTGACCCCATAGGATTATATTAAGTTGGCAATGAGTCCAAACACATATTTACTCATAAATCATGAGCGGACTCTAGCAAGCCATCATGACTACCCAATTAATATAACTTTTCAAAGTTCGTGAATCCTTTATAGAACATATCATAATCCTTTTGTCCACGATGTCATTGAACGTAAGCCATGGTCAATGGTCAACTTACAATACTCAATACTTTCTCGATTCCGAATATATTGATAATACAAATAACATTGATCCAATCAATTCATTTGAGCATGGCCATGCATTTCATCAATACCATTCATCGAGTGGCCAAAGCTTGACATCTCTCTTGACGAGGAACAAATTCCATCTTGAGTTATTACTCTTCCCTACATGATTCTGATTACGCCAATCACATTCTTTATAGCTATCCGTTTAAGGGTAACATTTGAATATGTCAAACGTAATTTTCATTATGTGGAAGACTGTAATAATCTCAGGTCTAGGGATTCAATGATATAACTATTAGAGGTTTAATTATGACATTATGACCATGACATAAACCTCATGTTTGGGTCATGTCCAGTATATGTTTACCAACATATACCTATAAGTTTAACTTGTATCCCATACACATAATCATCATATGATTATCTATTTTTTTTTTTATTTTTTTTTTTGCGAAAGGAGACGGTACTCCCTAGATTTTATAAATAAAAGGAAAAAATAACAAAAACAAGGTGGGGGACATGACGGCCTTACCACCGAAAGAGAAAGCTAGGGGGAGGTCTTATACAAACCATAAGATCCTCTACAAAAAAGGAGGGGCCCTATCCAAAAGAAATGGGAACAGAACAATTAAAAAACCGGAAAATTCTAAGATCTAATATTAGGATAAGAAATCCTATCAAGATGAAGCATGCTTTGGCACATCGGGGACAAGATTCCAAAGAATAAAACTCAAAATCTGTTTGCTCATTAGCCGAATGATTTGCAAGAAAATCAGCCACTTTATTACCTTCCCTATAAACATGAGACACTTTGATGGTGATCTCCTCCATAAATCTGAAAATAGCTTGGACAAAGTACCAAATCTCCCATGGGATCTTGTATTTCCGGTTCAAAATATGATACAACACTTCGGAATCCACTTCAAGCCAAACAGAATGAAAACCCAACAAATGGCTATGAGAGATTCCATCAAGGGCGGCCCTAGCTTCAGCAACCATATTAGAGGCATTACCATAGAACCGAGAGTAAGCAAAGATAAATGAGCCATCATGCCTACGCAACACTCCACCACCCGATGCAATACCTGGATTACCTCTAGAAGCTCCATCCGAATTGAGCTTAACTTGATCCATAATAGGAGGGTTCCAAGTGACAATTTTAGCATGAACTATAGGAGGGACATCCGTAGGCATATTGAAATATTGAGCAATATAAGAGTCAGAGGGCAGAATTTTGAAAGAAAGCTTGTGAGCCCGAACAATATCACTAATTTGGAGTTGAATGCCATTAAGCACTTTATCCAGATTAGGAGCAATACCATCAAATCGACATTTGTTCCTATGCTTCCAAAGCTCCCAACAAATAAAACCAGGGACGGGGATTATGGTTAAGTAACATATGATTATCTAATTAAACTTATACTAGTTCTTCATAAGTACTAGGGACGGGGATTACTATAATAAACATGCAAGAGATATAATAATCAACATTCAATATCGTTATTAAGACATAATCAATAGATAACATTAATCATTCAAATAACGTGCCTAGAGCATACAACACCAACTCGTGGTGGGGGACATGACAACCTCAACCACTAAGAAAAGGAAAACTAGGGGTGAAGCCTTACACATGTTGTAAGGTCCTCTACAAAAGGAGGGGGGATGACTACCAAATAACATTAAAAGTCTATACAAAAACCTAGCCATCAAACAATCAAACAAGCACTATCGTAGCCGAATATACGAGGTGGAAGAGCGATCCAGCACAAAAGGAGTACCTGGAGTTAGTATGGGAAATTGCTGCAAAATTAGCAAGCCCATCAGCGACCTTATTACCTTTGTGAAGGAT
Organism: Campanula takesimana; assembly: GCA_026119855.1. Lineage (NCBI taxonomy): Eukaryota > Viridiplantae > Streptophyta > Magnoliopsida > Asterales > Campanulaceae > Campanula > Campanula takesimana. The sequence continues at coordinate 116,262 of JAOWBW010000393.1, read as the reverse complement.
ATGAGTGATCCGAACAGACATTAACTGCAAAAGGCATTTAATCTCCAAGATAACATACCAAATGGACCAAGGAATATGATAGTCCTCAATTAAAATTTTGAGAAGAACCTCAGAGTCAATCTCAAGCCACAAGGAAGTAATACCAAAGCTCCGAGCAAAAAACAAACCATCCCTAATAGCCTTGGCCTCGGCAGCCATATTAGAACCATGCCCATAGAAATGAGAGAAAGCAAAAATGAGATCACCTTTAGCATTCCGGATGACACCACCCCCAGAAATAATACCCGGATTACCTTTCGAAGCACCATCTATATTAAGCTTAAAAGGCTCAATTGAAGGAGGAATCCACGAAACCAACCTCAACTTCTTGTTCACCATGGGTGAGACCGAAATACCAAAAAACTCAAAAATCTGGGCCGTACTCCAAGAACCCGAGAAGTGAATAGCAAAAACTTTGGCAACATCTTTGATAGAATTGCTAACCGAGGAAATTATACGAGTCGGGGACATTTTAACACTTTCAAATCTAGCTTTATTTCTACTTTTCCATATCTCCCACAAAATGAAGCAAGGAAGAAACCGTCTAAGCCAAGAGTTCCCATGAGCATCCCGACTTGAGTTATTAAACAACCAACTAGCCAAAAATGGAGTGAATGTTAAAAGAGTAATACCTTAGGCCCATAATATTCGAGAAGAGGCTCCAAACTGCCTTAGCTATGTCTCCATGCACAAACAAATGATCCAAGTCTTCAATAGATGGCATAGAACAACAACTACAAGAAGAAACTAGATGAATACCCCTCTTTTGAATAGCACAATCGGTGGTAAGACCACGGTGAAGAACATGCCACATAAAAACTGAAATTTTAAGAGGGATATGCTTGTGCCAACAATGTTCAAAGAGAGGTTTAGAAAGACCTTTATCTCTACAAACATTCCAAGCCGAAGAGACTGAAAAATTGCTCGAAGCATTAGTGAGCCAAAACAAAGTATCTGGTCTGTCCATGAGTTGAATATTGTTATCCCGAATATAGCTTAAGAGCTGGGTGCCATAAACATTCTGAATATAATCCATCCGTGGATGCCCATGCAAGAAAAGAGAGGAAATTTCAACATGATTCCCAATCAAAGAAATAGGGTCAACCATCCAGTGATCATTGACAGAAATATCACCTCTCCCAACCCGCCAACAAATGTTACTTTCTACCAATGGTTTAGCATTAATCATTCTACACCAAATATGTGATGCATATGAGGTTTTAGTAGCATCCATAGGGTGAGAACCATGACAATACTTTGATGCCATAAAATATGTCCAAAGAGGTGTAGTACTCCTAAAGCGCCACCACAACTTTATAGCTAGAGCCATAGCCATATCCTCAAACTTCCGAAGCCCAAGACCTACTTCTGAAAAAGGAAGAAACATGCTGGATCTCCAAACCCAATGACACTTATGAAGACCATCCTCATTACACCAAAAAAAAAATTGGAGATGAGACGATACATTGAATTAATCACACCTTTAGGAGGATCTAGAAGAGCAATGTAATAAAGAGGGATTTGAAGACAAGTTTTAATAAGCGTCAACTTAGCACCAAAAGAAAGAAGTTTACCTTGCAATATAGCTAAACGAGCTTCCATCTTTCGCAAAACTGAATCAGACAAGGAAATTCTTTTACGACCAATATATAAGGGGCAACCTCTTAGTACCTGATCTAAAGATTTAGGACTTCCTAGACCTTTAGATATCTCTATGGACAATTTAGGTAATAAAAACCTGACAGGGACTTATCCGACAGATTCCTAGAGTTCCTGATAGACGAAATCGCTTTTAGGTCAAAATCCATCAGGATAATGAACTACACCAACCTGAGCTTCTCACGATGAGAAGAATGTAGGCAATCTTCGGATCCGGTCTCAAACACTAACACACACACACACATTGATCATGATAGAAAGACCGATTCGTCAAGCAATAGGTATGATCACATTAATATTCTTCTCTTATTGTAATTTGACCCCCGAACCCTATTATTCTCATAAATGGTTTTCTCAATGTTTTAACTACAAATAAAACAACGTGGCGACTCTCAATTTTCAATCGGGCGTATTCAGAGTAGCGACTCTGCTGGGGACTTGTTTTTGAAAACCTTTTTCAAAACTTAAGAGGGTCTAACTTTCATTTACTTCATGATTTTTGTGTGTGTTCTAACTGCCCCGTGCACTCTGTTCTTTAAAAGACTGCACTTCTGCAGATTTTTTGTGTTCATAGCATTTTTAAATGTTGTAGATCTGCCCTGCTTTTGCTTATTTCATGTTTAAACTCTGTTAATATGAATTGCTATGCTAATAGACTTCTCTCGTGCATTGCATATCATTCCTAAAAATACGTAATCAAATGGCACACTACCACTAGTCCGTGTCACACTGCACACCCTACTCCAGATACTCCGCTGAGTGCACAGATTTTGGTGATCCTGTCGCCTCTATCTCGTGGCACCCGGGCTATCTAACTCGCCGTTTCACTTGTGAGCGGTTGAGGTTAATCCTTGTTCATTTCTAAACCATGCACCTTGATCGAGTTAAGAACACTTATCAAAAACAAGTAATCTTAATCTTAACTAAAATCATTCATCATGCTGCATGAGTCTACCCTAGATCAATTCTAGTCAACCTTCGACCCGTCTAGGTCAACCTAGTCTACCCTAGATCAACTCTAGTCAACCTTCGACCCGTCTAGGTCAACCCGTCGTTTCGACCCATCTAGGTCAACCCGTCATCTCGACCCGTCTAGGTCAACCCATCTATCTTAGATCAACTCTAGTCAACCTTCAACCCGTCATCTCGACCCGTCTAGGTCAACCCGTCACCTTGACCCGTTTAGGTCAAACCTCTACCTCGACCCATCTAGGTCAACCCGCCATTTTGACCCATCTAGGCCAATCCTTCATCTTGACCCCACCTTTAGTCAAGCTAGCCGATCTTAGATGACCTACCTCTTGGCCTACCCATGTCAAACCTTACCCAACTTCAAGTCAAAGAGCCACCTTACCTAGGGTCCCTCCACCCATACCTAACCAAGGATCGAGTCATCTCCCCTTACTCTTAGACCTCTACGGTCATCTTCTAATACTTATGGTTTTCAAAATCACTGACCTCTCTGGTCACTATCCCACTTGTTTTACTTAACCCGAACTACGGTGACCTGAGCCTCTCGTTATGTGGGACCTTTCCCGCATGTTAAGGGGAACGTAGGCAGCTCCGGCTCGGTCAAACTTTTAGTCTTTTCATTCAAAGTACATTCGAAAAAATACGGAGATCGAGTCTTTTTATAAAAATGATTTTATAAACGATGCCTTGTCATTAATTATAAATCTAATTCAATTCAAATACTTAACTTCTCCACCAACAATTACGGAATCCCACATCATGCCTGCTGAAGGGAATACCAAGTCACAACCAAAGCCGTCACCGATGGTCTCGAGACTACTCTCCACCCCAACACCGTTCTCAACGAGCAAGTAGCCCACTTCAACGTAATTCTCAACGAGCAAACGGTCCACCTTAGCACGGCTCTTAACAAGCAAGCGGTCCACTACGAGACTATCCTCAACAAGAAAGCGGCCCACTATGAGACTATCCTCAATGAGCAAGCAACCCTCTCTAGAACCGCCCTCGATGAACAAGAAGCCTTCTTTGAGACTGTTCTCCTCAAGCAAATAGACCGCTTCCAGAAAGTGATGTACAAGGCCTTAAAGGACACCGAGAAACATCTCCAGTCTGACATTTATGGCATCTACGAGTATCTCAACCGCACTCTCCCTCATGCTCAGTTTCAACACCTGTACACTCTTCAAATGTATGGGCCACCACAGACTTTCCCCATTGGGATGCCTCCTATGACTACTCATCAACAAAGAATACCGGTACCTAAAACACCCTCCAAGATGGTTCGTCAACAAGGAATACCGGTGCCTAAACCACCCTCCAAGATGGTTCGTGACAAGAAGGACGAGCACGAGTACGATGATTTGGGTATGCCATTAGACAAATGCTGTAAAATTCTAGTTCAAGCCAGCAAGTTATCTCCCCTCCTCGACTACAAACCAATCAGTGTCAGACAAGACTTGGATCCCTCCAAATATTGCAAGTATCACCAATACATCGGACATGACACCGAGAATTACCTCCAACAGAAGAGGAAGATCAAAAGCCTCATTGATAGTGGAGCCATCACCCTCCAGAGGATGTATGGGCGTGAGCAAAGTTCGAGCAGGCAAGAGTCTGAACCGGGGCTACCTCCTTAAAAAAATGTAAATAAATAAAAAAAAAAGAGTCTTTCAGTCTTTGTAGGTTGTTAATGTCCACCTCGGACTAGTTAATTTTAGTCTTTAGTCGCAATAAATGTGTCTTTATTTCTTTTCTCTCTAGACTTGAGACATAATCTTGCATATACATCAACTCCATGAAAATTGTATTATTCTTAATTGACAATTGATTGCTATATCTTTATATGATGAATTAATCCCAAATATGTTTGTTAATGAAGACTCATTAAAAGGTAAATGGACCCACAAACCATCATACATAATAACTTAACAAACAATTAGTCTCAAAATAACAAACGCTTGGATCAATCGAATCGTTTTCTTGTTTCTATATACCTTCTCTAAACCTACCCCCCTTGTGTACACACTCACTGTGTGCACCCTCTTTATGTACCCCTCCTGTACACCCACTGTGTGCACCTTACATATATACACCCCTCGTGTACACCCACTGTGTGCACCCTCCATATATACACTCCTTGTGTACACCCACTATGTGCACCCTCTATATATATATTCCCCTTGTATGCACCCACTATGTGCACCCTTTATATATGTATATTCTCCTTGTGTACACCCACTATGTGCACCCTCTATATATATATATTCCCCTTGTGTCCACCCTCTATATATATATTCCCCTTGTGTACACCCACTGTATGCACCCTCCATATATACACTCTCTAAACCTACCCTTATACATGTGTACACCCACTGTGTAGACCCTCTATACATACCCCTCGTGTACACCCACTGGTGCGCCCTCCATATATACCCCTCGTGTACACCCACTGTGTGCATCCTCCATATATACCCCTCGTGTACACCCACTGTGTGCACCTTCCATATATACCCCTCGTGTACACCCACTGTGTGCACCCTCTATATATATCTCTCGTGTACACCCACTGAGTGTACCTTCCATATACTCACCCTGTGTACACCCACCTAAATACTCCTCATATACACTTCCATTCTTCCCATGAAGAAGACGATGATTGCAGAGCTGCTCACCATCGAAGAAGCGCCCGCACAATCACAAAGGTTGTCCGTCCCGACATGGCGATGCACTGGGGCTGTATGTCCTCCTCGGAGATGTCAACGAAATGCATGGGGCTATTCGAACCCCCTCTACGAGTTCTACTTCCCAAAGGCGAAAAGCGAACTAGGGGCTCATCTTGCCCAAGCCTTTCATATGTACATATATAATAATAATATAAAAAAAAAAGATCGCTAGGTCGAAACCCACAATGGGCGACTTAGGCAAAAATTAGAGCAATGGCACAAAAAAGAAGCCTGCTAGGTTGAAAACCCGCAAGGGCGGCCTAGGCAAAAATAAGGGTGTGCACAAAAAAATAATAAAATCAAAGCAAAAAAAATAGAAGGTGCTATCATCATAGGAAAAGTAAAAGTCCCACTTCCTTTTCACTTCTTATTTTTCTATTTTTCTTCCTTTTCAAAGGAGTTCAACTCAACTCGACGGCAGCAGTCCGAAGCAGCAACTACAGACGACAGTCCAAAGCAACAATGGAGAGAGACCACCACTCAAAACTGGTATCATCATCAACCGGGTCATCCTTGAACTACGCGGACCTGAGCCTCTCGCACCAAGAGGAACATAGGCAACCTCATGGTTCGGTCCACAAAATATACACAACCCACCTCGAGCCAACTTTCATTCTTTTCTCTCTTCCCCATACACTACAATTTCTATTCTTCTTCTCGATTAATCAAGGCATTTATTATTTCGAGACTACTTGTCTAAAATATTATCATAAGATACGTAACTAATCAACGAGGTCCATTCTCGAGCAATCAAAAGACAATTCTGAATAAAACAATTTTCAAATGTCTCGACAAGTCTTCTGTTCTACAATCTAGGAAAGAGCTAAACACTTAATTTCTGTCAAGCAGGGGCTTCCTTCCTTTTGTACATATATACACTTAGAGTCAAAATACGAGAACTCCCTCTCTTGTTCTCTCTCTCTCTCTTCTCTCACCATAATAAAAAAGGCTCCTGCAAGTCGTCTGTACAATTCTGTCTCTTTCTTTATTTTTGAGTCGACTGAAATTAAAAAAAAAAAAAAACCTAGATTGAAAACCCGCAAGGGCGGTCTAGAGAAAAAATAGGGTGCGTCTAAAGGAGGTAGCGTTCCCCACCTTGTTCCCTCAACAAACTGGGCTTCCCCAATGGAATTGGGCCGAGTATTTGATGCTCCAACAAGATCATTCCCCGCAGAAGGTCATCTCTCCCCATCGAAGTAATTAATGATAAGTTTGGGCTTAAGTTATTGAGTTAAAATAGAAAGGCCCAAGTCATTAAATTAGGAGGAGAAGGATTCCTTTTTAAGTTAAGGAATTAAAAACCTAGCAATATATAAAGACTCTCTTAAAACCCCTAGTATTACTTTGATTCTGCAACAAAGGAAAAGAAAGAGAACGGAAAAGAGAGAGCTGCGGCTGAGAGAGGAGAGAGCCGCAGGAAGAGAGAAAGAGAAAGAGAAGGAAGAAGAGAAGAGAAGAAGATCAATTCAAGGTAAAAACTTTAAACCCTTTAGTCTTCTTCTTCGTCCTAGAAATCATGATCTTAGAACCCTAAAAGCAATAAGGGAGAACTAGGGTTTAATTAAGAAGGAAGAAGAATGGTGTGAAGGGGTGTGTGTGTGCCTGTTGTTGTGTGTGTGCGTGCTACTGTGTGTTAGTGTGTGTGTGTTGTGCAGCCTATGTGTGTGAATGAAGTGTGCGTGTGTGTGTGCTGATATTTGTGTGTGTGTTTGGGTGTGAAATCAGTGTGTGTGTTTGTGTGTGTTGATAAAGTGAAATTAGTGTGTGCTGTGAATAGTAACTTAGAGGCTATGAATAGTGTTTTGTGGGTAAAATTGCATAGTTTGAATTTGGAATTGGGAATTGAAAATAGTAAAACCCTAGGAGTATTTTGGTGAAACCCTAGGGGTATTTTGGTAAACCAAAAAGGGTAATTTGGGAATAAAAGTAATGGGTAGTAAAAACCCTAGAATGGATATCTACCTTAAAGGGGTTTAAGAAGATAAACTCATAAGGTTAATCAAGTGAAATAAAGTATTTTGGGGACGGAAAGTAAATAGTAAATACTTGTCCTAAGAATATTTTGTGCGTGATTGTAGATTTGTGCATGTGGTTTTGCTAAGAGGATTAACGCAAGCCAAGGTAAGGGATTACGATCCTAGCTTTTGATTGTCTCTATCCTTTGATGTAGGATTCCTTGAATTTCTTTCATGAGTAGTTACCATGTGGCGGTAACGTTTTGAATTCTTAAAAGTTGTGAACGCCTTTTGAATGTTCCTACCCCTTGACATGTTTTAAATCAATGGGTACCAAAAATATCTTTGAAATTGTATGGTGTTCTCGTACCTTGAACACTAAGTTGAAACTTTGCTATATCTTAATTTGGTATAGACGTTCGCTTAGTCTGAAATGAAAAAGGACTAAGTAGGGTAGTCTGGTTTGAAATGAAAAAGGACTAGACTTTTATACTACTTATTGAAGTAGTTGATTATCATGATGAATCTTACTTAAATGCCCTGATCAAGCATTGCACCTGAAATGGTGACGTTATCTTCGAATTGACGGACTTAAAAGTAAATGCCACGCTTCTTTTGAAAACCAAAGTCTACTTGTTAACTGTTCTGAAATTGTACGGTTAACTGCTCTTGTGATGAAGAGCTTATCTTTGAAAATGTTATCGTTGTTTTGTTCTTCTGGTTATCTCTCCCTAGAACCCGGAGAGATCCCGTATGAACTTACTGAGCATTGTTCGCTCACCCCTTCTTATATTATTTTCCAGGTAAAGACTAAGGACTTATTTTCCAGGTAAAGACTAAGGACTTAGGCGGATTGCAAGGAAGGGCAGTTCATGGCTATTAAGGAATTTTGGACTTTGTTATGTTTTTATGTTGAGCTAGTGGGTTGTACTAGCCGTTAGATTTTAAATGTTAGTTACGCTTCCGCACTATTTTGAATTGTGGTTAGATTATACTAGTCGTTACATTTGAACGTTGGAATTGAATTATGATTGACGTTTGGGTCGTTACAGTTGGTATCAGAGCTATGGGATTAGAGCTTAAGGGATAGGAACTCTGATATTGAATAGGTTTGATTTGAGCGTTCTAGGAAGACTAGGGTTGCTTGAAGTCAAACTTTCTATTTAAGGAAACTTTCTATTTCAGGAAACTTTCTATTTAAGGAAACTTACTATTTTAGGAAAGAACCTAAGATAGGACTCCTCGAGAAATGTAGAGGAAATATAAGTGAACACTTGGAAAGTGAAACTCGAAGGGTTACAATAGAACGTTAATCCTATAAGTTACTTATGCAAATGATGGGAGGGACGGGGAAAAAGCAGATTCTCTCTAGAAACACACACTCAAGGTGCGATTAGTGTGTGTCTCCTTCCCCGGCTTTGCCCTAGGGTTCATCCCTAGGGTTTTTCTTGTTCCAATCATGTCTGCTCCGTCTGTTTGGTCCTCATCCTTGAATTCCAGTTCATTTAACCCGTATTACAACCCTAATATTGAAGCTTCACGTCAAACCCCTAGTGCGGCGGCCCTAACCTCTCATGCAAACCCTAATTCTGACTCCTCGCCGCAAAACCCTAATCCTATTCCGCCGCAAACAGCCTCTCCTTCTATCCCCAACCCTAAACCTAATCCCATTGTTTCGCCTCAATCCAAATCATTTGCTGAATTGTTCTCCCCAATTAATCATGGTTCCTGCTCTTTCCCAATTGTTCCTTTAGCTACACACAAGGGTACCCCTTCGATCCAGCTTACCAAAGAAGCAATTCAAAAGCTTGTGCAACCATTTAAGTGGACTTTAGTTGGAAAATTCTCTCATGGTAGGCCGTCCATGGAGGATACTCGTATTGTTTTTGCGAAGTTTAATCTGAAAGGGGCTTATAAATTGGGACAATTAGACGCCAAGCATCTACTTATTCAACTTTCAACGGAAGAGGACTACCAACGTCTTTGGATGAAGGAGGTTTGGTATGTTCATAATTCCCTATGAGAACATTGACATGGTCACCTTCGTGGCGCCCTGAGCAAGAATCTCCCATAGTTCCGGTATGGGTAGGTCTTCCTGGTCTTCCAATCCATCTTTTTAATAAATCGATTATCTTCTCGTTGGCAAAAGCTATTGGTACACCCTTGTTGCTGGATAAACCCACTGCTGAATTAACTAGACCTAGCATTGCTAAGGTTCTAGTTCAAGTTGATGTTACAAAGAAATTGCCTCAGGAAGTCTTCATTGATTGTGGGGATTTTATCCCAAGTTTTTATCAGAAGATTGAGTATGATAATCTGCCGAAGTATTGTAAACATTGCTTTATGTTGGGTCATGATTTTGGGTCATGTAAGAGGGCTAATCCTACCCTTGGCTCGAAGGTGGCTGGCATACAAAAAGAGGGTGGAAAGGAGAAAGCGGAGAAGGTTTTGATGGTGTGGCTCAAGAAATTGAGATTGTTGATCTTGGTGGGACGGTGCAGACGGATGTTCCTGTTAGCAAGGTGAATGAGGCTACTACGGAGAAAGCTCCCACTATGGCTAAAAGAGGCCAACCCTTACCTGAGGCTGTCCAAAAGGCCTTAAATAATGCGTGTACTAAGGTTATCAATATGGCTGGTGGTGCCATTTCTGGCCCTAAAAATGATGATATTGAGATTGTGTTAAATAATGTTGCTGTGCACAAAGAGCTTCATCAGCATTCTAGCTCTCCTGAAGTTGTTTTCAGTGAAGATAATGTTGAACCTAGTAATACTGTATCTAATTTGAACCTCTCTCCAAGAGCACCTCCCTCATCTACTTCTTTTGTTACTGATCATGCTGGTTCTACTCCGTTTGCTGGTTTTCCTCATACAGATGCAGATGGCTTCACTGAAGTGAAGTCACGGAAAAAGAGAAGCAAATCTGCTTCCCCACCTTCCTAAGATGGTACTTCTTTTACTCTTCCTTATTTGGTTTCCAATGGTAGCGTTGCTTAACTGGAATGTGAGAGGGATTGGTAATAAATCTTCTCTCCGTAGACTAAAAAGATTAGTTCGTTTATATGGTGCATCTTTTATTGCTATTTCTGAGCCTATGATTACTTCTGTTCATCTTGTTAAAACCAAAAGAGCTCTTGGTTGTAATGGGAGTATAGCCAATTGCACTAATAAAATTTGGGTGTTTTGGAAACATGGTTTTGACTGTCTTGTTTTTCATGATTCTGGCCAAGAACTTACTCTTCAGGTTACTCATTATTTATGGAATTCTCCTGTTTATTTAACGGTGGTTTACGCTAGCTGCGATTGGTATGAAAGGAGACTTTTATGGGATAATCTTTTGAATTTGGATGTGGGGGATAATCCGTGGCTTATTGTTGGGGACTTTAATTGTGTTCTTGAGCAATCAGAAAAAATGGGTGGTAGGCCTATTAAAGAAAAAGTTGTTGAAGAATTCTCAGATACGGTTCAGGTTCTTGGTCTCATTGATGCGGGTTATCGTGGTAATGGCTTCACTTGGGTGAACAAACCTCGTGGTCGCCCTGCCATTTTTCAAAGGCTGGATAGGGCTTTTTATAATACTCATTGGTTAGCAATGTTCAATACCACTAGTGTCACTCATCTGAATAGAACTTGCTCGGACCATTCTCCCCTTGTAATTCAAGTCCATACTGAGGCTGATATCATTCGAGGAAGTTTTCGGTTTTTGAATGTATGGCTGAAGCACCCTCAATTCCATTCTCTTGTAGCAGACTCGTGGAAAGCTTACATGGATGGTAGACCGATGGTTTGTTTTGCAAAAAAACTTTCACGTTTAAGGAAAGTTATTTCGGGTTGGAACAAAGAAAGTTTTGGGCGGATTGATCAACAAATAAAAATGGCTGAAGATAATGTTACTCGATGTGAGTTGGTAAGTCAAGATGACCCATCAGATGAGCACATTATTGCATTGAACGTGGCTAAGGCTGATTTGCTGGGGAAGTTAAAAATGGAGGAGGCGTTTTGGTGTCAAAAAGCCAATATTTCTTGGATCAAAGATGGTGATAGGAATACTAAGTTTTTCCATTCCTATGTTCGGAAAAAGAGACAAAAGCTTTTCATACATCGAATTCGGGATTCTAATGGGAGGTGGATTCATTCGAAGGAGGATATTAAAAAGGAAGCGGTGGAGTTTTACTCGGACCAGCTGCAAAAGTCTCATGATAATCCTTGCGATAGTATTCTAGATGTCATCCCTACGTTGATCACGGAGGAGGATAATTTGACGCTCACGGCTTTACCTTCTTTGGAGGAGATTAAACAGGTGGTGTGGTCTATGAATGGCCAAAGTGCTGCTGGCCCGGATGGTTTTACAGGTGCTTTTTATCAATCTTGTTGGGATATTATAAAAGATGATTTTGTTCGTGCCATTAAGGAATTCTTTGCAGGGCATGCGATGCCAAGGAGCTGGACTAGTACTTTGACTGTTACTATCCCCAAGGTTATTTCTCCTACGACTTTCTCCGAGTTGAGACCCATTAGTCTTTGTAATTTCTCGAATAAAGTTATTACAAAACTGTTAAACTCTCGGCTGGCTCCTATTCTCCCAAGAATTATCTCTCCGCAGCAAAGTGGCTTTGTCCAAGGTAGATTGATCCATGAAAATGTCCTCCTTGCACAAGAGTTGATGCAATCTCTTAAGAAGAAGGTTTGGGGTTCTAATGTTATTTTAAAGCTAGATATGGCGAAGGCCTATGACCGTCTATCTTGGTTTTCTCTCATTAAAGTTTTGAGGAAGTTTGGGTTTAATGAGGTGTGGAATGATATGATCTTTCGATGCATTTCTTCTTGTTGGTTTTCGGTCCTTGTTAATGGCGAAAGTAGTGGTTTCTTTCCTTCTACTCGTGGGCTCAGACAAGTTGACCCTATTTCTCCTATTCTATTCATTATAGCTGCTGAAGTTCTAAGTCGAGAATTAAATCTTCTTCATGCGGATTCCCCTCATTTCAGATATCGGGCCCATATTCACACCCCCTTGATCTCCCACGTAGCTTATGCAGATGATGTTGTTATTTTCTGCAATGGTTCTAAGGACTCTCTTGATGCGCATATTAGGTGCTTGAATTCGTATCAATCATTTTCTGGTCAATTAGTTAGTGTGACAAAGTCCTGCTTCATTACTGGTGTTCAAAATGAGGATAGGGATGGTATTATTGCTGAATCTACGGGATTTCAAAAGAAGGATCTTCCCATTATCTATTTGGGTTGCCCTCTTTATATCGGTCGAAAAAGGATCTCCTTGTTTGAGCCAGTTTTGCAAAAAATGGAAGCTCGTTTAGCTACGTGGCAAGGTAAACTTCTTTCTTTCGGTGCTAAGTTAACGCTCATTAAAACGTGTCTTCAGGCTATTCCGATGTATTACATGGCTCTTCTTGACCCTCCTAAGGGTGTGCTGAATTCGATGTATCGTCTCATTTCCAATTTCTTTTGGTGTAATGAGGATGGCACTCATAAATGTCATTGGGTTCGGAGAGCTAGTATGGTTCTCCCTTATTCTGAAGGAGGTCTTGGGCTTCGAAAGTTTGAGGATATGGCTATGGCTTTTTCTATGAAGCTGTGGTGCCGTTTTAGGAGTTCTAATTCTCTATGGGCGGATTTTATGACATCCAAATACTGCCATGAGTCTCACCCTATGGATGCTTCAATCACTTCTTTTGCTTCTCAGATTTGGCACAGAATGCTTAATGCTAAACCATTGGTGGAAAGCAACATTTGTTGGCGGATTGGAAGAGGTGATATATCTATTCATGACCACTGGATGGCTGATCCTACTCCTTTGACGGGCGACCATGTTGAAATATCTTCTCTTTTCGTGAATGGGCATCCTAGAATGGACTATATTCAGAATGTTTATGGATCCCAGCTTCTTTGCTATATTCGGGACAATAATATTCAGCTTATGGATAGACCGGATACTCTGTTTTGGCTCCCTGATATCTCCGGTAAATTCTCTATATCCTCGGCATGGACTGTTTGTAGAAATAAAGGTATCTCTAAGCCCCTTTTTGAGCATTTTTGGCATAAGCATATTCCTCTTAAAATCTCAGTCTTTATGTGGCGACTTCTCCACCGTGGCCTTCCTATTGATTGTGCCATTCAGAAGAGGGGTATTCTCCTAGCTTCTTCTTGTAGTTGCTGCTCTAGGCCTGATATTGAAGAGTTGGATCACCTATTTGTGCATGGAGACATTGTCAATGTAGTTTGGAGTCATTTTGCGAATATGCTGGGATTTAGGCTTTATTCGTTCAACATACATTCCATTCTGGCTAGTTGGTGGTTTAATAATTCTGATCGGAAGGCCCATGGGATTTCTTGGCTAAGACGTCTTATTCCATGCTTTATCTTATGGGAGATATGGAAAAGTAGAAATAAAGCTAGATTTGATGGTGTCAAAATGTCCCCATCCAGCATTATTTCTTCGGTTAATAGTTCTATCAAAGATGTTGTCAACGCTTTTGATATTCATTTTTTGGGTTCTTGGAGTGCGGTTCAGATTCTTGGGTTTTTTGGTATTTCGTCTGCTCCTTTGGCTAACAAGAAGGTGAGATTGGTTTCGTGGAGTCCTCCGTCCATTGAGCCTTTTAAGCTTAACACAGATGGTGCTTCGAAAGGTAATCCGGGTATTATATCTGGGGGTGGTGTTATCCGAAATGCTAAAGGAGATCTTATTTTTGCTTTCTCTCATTTGTATGGGCATGGTTCTAATACAATTGCTGAGGCGAAGGCTGTTCGGGATGGATTGGTTTTTGCTAGGAGCTTCGGCATTTCTTCTTTGTGGCTTGAGATTGATTCTGAAGTCCTTCTAAAAATCTTAATTGAGGACTATCACATCCCTTGGTCCATTTGGTATGTTGTCTTGGAAATTAAATGCCTTTTGTCTTTAATGTCGGTTCGGATCACTCATATTCATCGCGAAGGTAATAAGGTCGCTGATGGGCTTGCTAATATTGCAGCAATTTCTCACTCTAACTCGTGTTACTATTCTCTTGATACTCTCCCTAATGGCTGTAAGGGTCCTTTTGTTTTGGATCGCTCTTCCACCTCGTATATCCGGCTTAGATAGTCTTATGGCTAGATTTCTGTATAGGCTTTTTTCTATATTTTGTAGTCGCCCCTCCCTTTATTGTAGAGGATCTAACAATATGTGTAAGACCTCCCCCCTAGTCTTTGTTTTGCTGGTGGTTGAGGTTGTCATGTCCCCCACCATGTTTGTAATTTATTTTTCTATTAATAAAATCTAGGGAGGTGCCGCCCCCTTTCGCCAAAAAAAAAAACTTATGCAAATGATGACTGTGGTCTTATATCTTTAAGTTATATGACACTGATACTGGTTATGACTTAATCGAGGTTATGGACGGATATAGAAGAAACTCGAAAATGAACTTGAAGTATAGAATGGTTAAGCAAAGAGTGATCCAGAAGTATGTACTCAAAATCTTGAAGCTGAAAGGAGAATTAAAAGATGAAAAGGTCAAGGTGAGTCTTGCATTGGGAAAATAGATGCGAGATAGGAAGGCTCGGCTAGGTTCTAGCATAGAGTTAGAAGAAGTAAAAGAGACTATGAGTCAAAATGAGAGGGACTAACATGAGGTCAGAGAAGAGGCCTATCAATGGTATTATGAACTGGAAAAGTTCAAGGAAGAAAAGGCTAGAGAGCTTAAACCGACCACACTTATAGGTAATGAAGCACCAAATAAGGAAGAATTAGTAGCTGATGATGAAATCGAGGAAGTAGATATCAACCTTGGAAGCAATAAAGCTAATCCAATTGAAATTATTGATGATCAACCGCCAATGGTACCGGTTCGTAGGTCCAGAGGAAGACCAATAGGATCTAAGATGGCTCCAAAGGTGCCAAGAGGAAGGCCTAGGGGAAGGCCTAGGAAAGTGATGTTCCATGATTGAAAGTGGAACATAGAGTTATTTCTATCTATAGTAACGATAGTTATTTCTAGTTTAGAGAAATATACTAGAATTTTATTTTGTTGAATTTTATTTCAAGAAGATCCTCGTAATAAAAGTTATGATTTATTTAAGGAGATGGCTTGTTAAATGTTTTTTTTTGTTCTTAAGTTTAGAGCGTGTGGGCTATTTAGAACAAGGAATTATTGGTTAAGTGAAAAGACCACGAGTATAATTGGCCTATTGAATCGGCCAAGACGATAGTGGGTCTAGTAAATCGACCTGTGAATTTAAGTCCAAGTATAGTGAAACGACTTACTAAGGTAATAATGGTCTATTAAAATGACCAATGAAAGTATTAATCGGCTTATTGAAACGGCCAAGTGAAATTAGTTTTGGTCTAGTAAAAGGATCGAAACAAGAATGAAATGATCTATCGAAACGGTCAAGAGAAGTTAATTTCGATCTATTGAAGCAGTCGAATCAAGAATGAATTAACCTATTGAAACGGATAGAGTAATTGGCTTAGTGAGACGGCCAAGTGTGAATAAAAGTAGGTCTAGTGAATCGACCTATGACTAAGAAGTAAAGTCTAGTGAAATGACTTCCCTAAGTGAAATTGGTCAATTGAAACGACCAGAGATCTAGTAAACCGATCTTTTGTAAAAGTTACGTCTTTTGGGGACGGCCTTCTTATGTGAAAATATTAAGTATAGTAGCAATGCTTGTGTGGCGTAAGTAATGCCGTTAGTCGCGATACTAATAAAGAGAAACCCGAGGACTGGGTGAGGGATATGGGAAAGATATTCAAAATTTCAAATTGAACACCTGAGTAAAAGGTAGTGTTTGCGACATTCATGATGAAAGGGCAAACCTTGAAGTTGTGGGAATCCGAGAAGAGAGATGTTGTTGCGTGTGGAGATGCTGAATTCGCGTGGGATAGGCTTAAGAGTATGTTCAATGAAAAGTTATATCCGAAGAGTGTTCGGAATGCCAGAGTGGCAGAATTTATGATGTCGACACAAGGAAAATCAACAGTGGATGAGTAATGTGAGAAATCCACTGAGCTGTTGGAGTTCAAGGAGCAAAGGATGCTAAAGGAAATGGCAGAAGTAATAGAGTATATTTACCATGATAGCCAAGGATGCTCGAGCCACTAATGATCTCGTGACAAGTACGATCCAATTATATTCTCGTAATGTTTGTGCATTGATTGATATTGGTGCTACGCATTCTGTGAAAAGTACTTGCTTAGCTAAGAAGATGAAATTGATTCCCGAGGCGTTAGAGAGTTCTCTAGTAGTAGATACCTAAACTAAAGACTCGATCTCTATTACGTCGGTATATAGAAATTGTCCCTTGGAATTGGGCGGAAAAGGATTTGAAGTTGATCTCATTAGCTTGGAGATTGACGAGTTTGACGTAATCTTAGGAATGGACTGGTTAGCTGTATACCATGTCCATGTAGATTGCTCTAAGAAAGAAGTTCATTTCAAGTTGCCATCTGGGGAAGAATGTTGTTTTTGAGGCACAAAACCTAAGATCCGATCGAACATTATATCGGTGATGAAAGCTCGTAGGCTACTAAGAAAAGGATGTGAAGGATTTCTGGCATACGTGAGTACAATGGATCAGAAAGAGGTAACTGTAGAATCGCTCTCGGTGATTAAGGATTTCAAGGATGCATTGCCGGAAGACTTGCCAGGAATACCGCCTGAAAGAGAAGTGGAATTTTCAATCGATTTAGTACCGGAGACTACACCAATATCGAAGGCACCTTATAGAATGGCTCCGTCAAAATTGAAGGAATTGAAGGAGCAACTGCAAGAGTGGTTGAATAAGATTTTGATTAGACCGAGTGTATCACCATGGGGTGCACCGGTGTTGTTGTGAAGAAGAAGGATGGGTCGATGAGTTTATGTAACGACTATCGTGAATTAAACCGTGTGACGGTAAGGAATCAATACCCGTTGCCAAGAATAGATGATTTGTTTGATCATCTTCGTGGAGCGTATTACTTCTCGAAGATAGAATTGAGGTCTAGTTATCATCAACTAAGAGTGAAGAAGGATGATATAGCTAAGACAGCCTTTAGAACAAGGTATGGTCATTATGAGTTGTAGTAATGCCGTTTGGGTTGACTAACGCACCGGCAGCGTTTATGGAGCTTATGAATAGAATATTTCAAGAGTTCTTAGACAAGTGTGTAATGGTAATCATTTATGACATCTTGGTGTATTCGAAGACCAAGGAAGAACGTGAGGAGCATTCGAAATTAGTACTGCAAGTCTTAAGAGAGCAAAAGTTACATGCTAAGTTCTAGAAATATGAATTTTTGGTTGGAGGAAGTGGCATTGTTAGGACATGTGGTGTCAAGGATGGGATTGCCGTGGATCCGACATAGATAGTTATCAAAGTTGTCAGTGCCGCTAACAAGATTAACTCAGAAAGGAGCCAAGTTTGTTTGGTCTGAGGAATGTGAGAAGAGTTTTAAGGAATTGAAGCGACGATTGATGTCTGCACCAGTTCTTGCGTTACCATCGGGAACGGATGGATTTGTGATATATAGTGATGCTTCGCTAAAGGGACTAGGTTACGTATTGATGCAGAATGATAAGGTTATAGCGTACTCATCTAGGCAATTGAAGAACCATGAGAAGAATTATCCAACCCATGATCTAGAGTTAGTTGCAGTGGTGTTTGCTTTAAAGATATGGAGGCACTACTTGTACGGGGTGACATCTCAGATTTATATTGATCATGAGAGTCTTAAGAATATATTCACCCAGAAGGAGCTCAATATGAGACAAAGAAGATGGTTGGAGTTATTGAAAGATTATGATTGCACGCTTTTATACCATCCTGGGACGGCTAATAAGGTGGCGGATGCGTTGAGTAGAAAGAACCGTGGAACACTAGCGACGTTAATTTCTAAGGAGGAAAGTGCGTGGAATTGCATTGAGATTTCCAGCATGGAAGTGCAAGTTAAGGGTTATTTGGCTCAAATGAGTGTTCAGCCAACGCTTATGAGTAGAATTAAGGATGCACAAAGAATTGATGAAGAAGTTATGAAAGTGCATGAGAGTATCGCTAAAGGGAAGGCAAAAGACTTTCGTTTGGGAGAAGATGGAATCATGAGGTACCAATCTAGAATATGCGTGCAGTTAAGGGTTATTCCACTTTATTTCATCTCGCTTCTTGATCCTCCAAAATCTGTCATCAAGTATATGTATAGATTGATCTCCAATTTCTTTTGGAGTGATGATGAGGGTCAAAGGAAGTGTCATTGGGTAAAGAAAGAGTTAATGTTTCATCCTTTTGATGAAGGAGGCCTTGGCTTACGCAGATTTGAGGAGATTTATCTAGCTTTTGCAATGAAACTTTGGTGGTGGTTTCGTGGCACCCCCTCTATTTGGTCTGATTTTATGAAGCTAAATACTGTTTCGGGACTCATACTATGGATGCCGATAAACCTTCTTATGCATCTCACATTTGGTCTCGTATGATTTTTTTTTTTGGCGAAAAGAGGACGGTACCTCCCTAGATTTTATTAATTAAAGAAAAATAATACAAGCAAGGTGGGGGACATGACAACCTCAACCACCAGGAAAAGAAATATCGGGGGGAGGCCTTACACAAGTTGTAAGGTCCTCTACAATAAAGGGAGGGGGGATAACCATACATATAAAAAAGATAATATAAAAACCTAGCCATCTAGAATCATCAGATTCGGGTATAAGGGATAGAAGCTTGATCGAGACGGTAAGCACCCTTACAATCGCGAGGAAGATCCACAAAAGAGTAATAAAAGACATCTAAGTTTTTCCGAGCAGCAACATTTGCTAAAGAATCCGCCACTTTATTCCCCTCTCGAAAGATGTGAGTAATACGCACCTCAATAGATGTTATTAAGCGTTTGATGCTCTGAATCTCATACCAAATGCTCCAAGGGATGTGATAGTCATGAATTAGAATTTTTAGAAGAATTTCCGAATCTACCTCTAGCCAAACGGACTGAATTCCGAAATTAGAAGCAAATATTAAACCATCCAAAACCGCTTTTGTTTCAGCAATCATATTAGTCCCGACGCCATAGAATTTGGAATAAGCAAAAATAATCTCACCTTTCTTGTTTTGCAAAATTCCTCCACCCGAGATGATCCCCGGGTTGCCTTTCGCAGCTCCATCCGTATTTAGCTTACATTGCACGTAAATAGGAGGCTTCCAAACTACTAATCTGATATCCCGAGGAATTGGACGTCCAAAAGGAATAGAAAACCGATCAAAAATCTGCTTATCAAGCATAGAACCATGAAGCCGCAGTTTGAAGGCTTTTGCAACATTAGAAATCTGCTCAAAAACTCTGAGAATAACAGCCCTAGACGTCATGGCAATGTTATTAAACTTTGCCTTATTGCGATGTTTCCATAATTCCCAAAAAATAAAGCAAGGAAGAATCTTACAAAGCCATTGAAAACCACCGCTATCTCCTTTTCCCTTCCTAAACCACCAGCTTGCTAGAATACACCGAATGTTAGAAGAGTTGATGTGAATCCCAAGCATTTGTGGAAAGAACGACCAAGTGTCTATAGCAACCAAACCATGACAGAAAAGGTGCATATTATCTTCCGTGGAGTGCGCAGAACAACAAACACAAGAAGAAACCATGTAAATACCCTTAGCTTGAATGGCTATATCAGTCGGAAGCCCATTATGAAGCAACCGCCATAAAAAAATGGACACTTTAGTAGGGATATTCTTATGCCAACAAGAAGCAAAGAGGAGACTTTTAGGCCCAACATTTCGGCACACTTGCCAAGCCGAGGAAAGGGAGAACTGACCTTTAGTAGATGGAAGCCAAAAAATCTGGTCCGGAATATTAGAAATAGAAATATTCTGATATTGAATCCGAGAAAGAAAAGGCTGCCCAAAAGACTCCCTAATAAAATCTTCACGAGGTTGCCCATTCTCAAACAAAATCGAAATCTCCAAGTGATTCCCAGGAAGATGAATTTGAGGACCGTCTAGCCATTTTTCATGCAAAGAGATATTCCCTTCACCAACACGCCATGCAATATGAGGCTCCACCATTGCTTTAGCTTGAACCATTCGACGCCAAATATGAGAGGCATAAGGACAGCTAGCATCCATCGGATGAGTACCATGACAATATTTGGCAAGCATAAAATCAGTCCACAACGATCTAGAGCTACGGAGCCGCCACCAAAGTTTCATACCAAAGGATAGGGAAATATCTTCCAACAGATGCAAACCCAATCCCCCTTCATCAATAGGCTTAAACATACTATCCTTCCGCACCCAGTGACACTTCTTTGGGCCATTTTCATTACTCCAAAAGAAAGTAGTAAATAATCGATACATAGCAGCAATCACACATTTTGGGGGATCCAAAAGAGACATAAGGTAAAGGGGGATTGCTTGCAAGCACGCTTTAATAAGAACAAGCTTAGCACCAAACGAGAGAATTTTTCCTTGCCAAGAAGCTAAATGAGCTGCCATTTTATGAAGCACCAAGTCAAAAAAAATCTTTTTTTTCCGTCCCACATATAAGGGACAGCCGAGGTACACAATGGGCAGATTTTTCTTAATAAAACCAGTAGCTTCAGCAACAATTCCATTTCTGACCTCTTCATTAGTACCCGTTATGTAGCAAGATTTAGCAGTGTTGACTAATTGCCCCGAAAACTCTTGATACCACTTCAAACACCTCATATGGGCATCCAAAGATGTCTTGGATCCATTGCAAAAAATAATAATATCATCAGCGTAAGATAAATGAGATATCATAGGGGTGTGAATATGAGCCCTAAATCTGAACTGTGGGCGCTCCATATGAAGTAAATTCAACCCCCGACTTAACACCTCTGCAGCAATAATAAAAAGAGTAGGGGAGATGGGATCACCTTGGCGTAGGCCCCTCGACGAGTGAAAGAAACCAGCACTCTCCCCGTTAACCAAAACTGAAAACCAACAAGAGGAGATGCAGCGAAAAATTAAGTCATTCCAAATTTCTGAAAACCCAAATTTCCGAAGGACTTTAATAAGAGCAAACCAAGAGAGATGATCATAATCTTTTGCCATATCGAGCTTCATGCAAATGTTGGATCCCCGCACCTTCTTTTTTAATAGATTGAATCATCTCTTGGGCCAATAGAACATTCTATTGAATCAAACGACCTTTAACGAAGCCACTTTGTTGCGGCGAGATAATTCGAGGAAGGATAGTAGCTAACCGACAAGTGAGTAGTTTCGTAATCACTTTATTTGATAAGTTGCATAAGCTTATAGGCCGGAGTTCAGAAAAGGTAGTAGGAGCATTAACCTTTGGGATTAGGACAATAAGAGTAGCAGCCCAACTTCTCGGCATAGGAAAGCCAGAAAAGAATTCAAGAACAGCCCTATGAAAATCAAGCTTTATAATATCCCAACAATTTTTATAAAAAGCACCTGTGAAACCATCCGGGCCAGCTGCACTTTGGCCATTCATGGAGCAGATAATAGAGAAGAGATCATCAATTGTTGGGGCAGCCGTAAGAAGATCATTGTCCTCCTCTGTAATCAGACGAGGGATAACATCTAAAATACCATCATCCGAAATCTCAAGAGACCCTTGAAGTTGATTAGAATAAAATAAAACAGCTTCCCTTTTAATATCCTCCTTGCCATGAATCCACTGCCCATGACCACCCCGAATTCTATGAATATAAAGTTGCTGCCTCTTTTTTTTAACATATGAATGAAAAAATTTAGTATTACGATCACCATCTTTTGCCCATGCAATATTAGCTTTCTGTCTCCAAAAGTCTTCTTCTGTTTTAAGCTTGTCAAGAAGACGAGCTTTAGCTAAACTAAGCGCAGACCGATTGTCATCCGAAGGGTTTGCTTGAAGGAGCAATTCCTTAGCACTCACCTCATCTTCTGCCTCTTTTACATTCTGATCAATTCTACCATAAACTTCCTTATTCCAACAAGAAATAACCTTACGCAAGCGAGCCAATTTTTATGCAAAACGGACCATCGGACGCCCATCCATATATTCTGTCCAAGACTTCTCAACCAACGGCAAAAAGGTTGGGTGTTTCAGCCACACATTGATGAACCGGAAAGTGCCCTTAGTAACCTCAGCGTCTACCTTAATTTGAACCACAAGCGGCGAATGATCTGAGCAAGTCCTATTCAAATGGGAAACCGAAGTAATCTGGAATTTTTCAAGCCAAGCATGATTGTACAAAGCTCTATCAAGCCGTTGAAAAATGGTAGGTTTACCCCTAGGTTTATTAACCCAAGTGTATTTGCTACCGGTAAACCCAGCATCAATAAGCCCAGCAAATTGCACCATACCCGAAAATTCAGAGACCACACAGTCACGAATTGGTTTACCTCCCATCTTTTCGGTTTGATCAATAACACAATTGAAATCACCTATGACCATCCATGGATCAATGCCACCACTCAAATCCATAAGAGAGTCCCAAAGAGCACGTCTCTCATATCTATCACAACTAGCATACACAATCGAAATATTAGCTGTCGATTCCCAAAGAGTATGAGAAACTTGAAGAGTAATGACCTGAGCCAAGTCATACACCACCCTATAATCAAAACCGTGCTTCCAAAATATCCAGATTTTGTTGTTACTATTTGCAACACTCCCTGAACAGCCAAGTTTCCTTTGAATTTCCACAATTTGAGATGACAATAACTTAGGTTCAGAAATAGCCAGAAAAGAAGCTCCATGCAGAGTCTCGTATGATTTATGCTAAAGACTTTGTTGAACCAAATATTGGATGGAGAATTCGAGATGGGTATATCTCTGTTCATGAAAATTGGGTGGATGGTCCTCGTTTAGCCCTTCCGGGAAATCATGTTTCGAGCTACACACGTCCGTGATACTTATGGGGCCCAATTTCTTCATCAAATCCAAGAGCAGCAATCCATTTTGTCGAATGGTCCGGATCAGATTTATTGGCTTCCCTCATCTAAAGGCAACTTCTCAATATCCTCGGCTTGGCAAATTTGTAAGCAAACTGGTACAACTTCTCGTCTCTTTGGCTTTTGTTGGCACAAACACATCCCTCTCAAAATATCGGCTTTCTTATGGCGTCTTCTCCATAATGGGCTCCCAACCGATATGGCAATTCAAAATAGAGGTATTCAACTAGTTTCATCTTGTGTTTGCTGCACTCATCCTTCTATAGAAGATGGAAATCATTTGTTTGCTCAGAGTTTGGTGGCGCATGAAATCTGGAATTTTTTTGGACAGCTCTTAGGAGTAAATATATATCTTTTTAGTGCTCGCTCCATTCTTTCTAGTTGGTGCTTTGGGAATCAGAATCATTTTGGTAAAGGCTTGAAATGGTTATGCCGTACCCTTCCTTGCTACATCCTTTGGGAATTATGGAAGCATCGGAATAAGGCCAGGTTTGAAAGCATTAAGATGTCTGCAAGAGCTATTATTGCTGCTGTATTTAAGCATGTCTCGGATGTGACAACGGCCTTTAATCTTTCTTTCCCTCATCATGTTTTTGACCGCCCTGTTCTGGAAAGATTTTAAATTCCGATGGCTGTTTGTTCTTCGTATTATTTGAGGCTTGTTCTTTGGAAATCCCCTGTTTTTGAGCAAATAAAGCTAAACACGGACGGTGCTGCAAAAGGCAACCCGGGGCTGATCTCGGGTGGAGGCATCCTCCGTAAACAAAATGGGGATTGTTGGTCCCTAAAGGGGCAACAAGGGTATGAAAAATGCTAGAGGGGGGGTGAATAGCGTTTTTAAAAATTCTTTTCAAACCCTTTTTGCAAATCAATGGCTTATGCGCACAGTTCTCAAATAAGCTAAGTATAGCGCGCAGAGAGAGTGTGAAATGCACAGCGGAAAATTAAAGCAACACTGCGCAGGGTATACTGCGCAGGGTAAAAACGCACGCGCTAAGATTTGGCTAAACTGTTGGATAAAATCGGATTCTAAGGCAATAGGCAATAACAAACACAGCAGGAAAGTATAGCAATCTGAAAGATCAAACAAAGCAGTAATTCAGAAATGATTAAGCAGGAAGTAAATAGCGAGATTAAAGAACAAGCTATTTGGAGAGGTTCGATCAATGAAAGATCTACGTCCTCTACCAAGATGGTTAGTCTTGGATTTTCTAATGGAGATCTTATTATATGAGAGAGTTACAAGATACAACAATGTAGAACAAACTAACTCAAAGATCTATAATCTATGAAGAGCAAATCCTAGACTAAACCGGTGTATCTCAAGAAGTATGATCGAAATAATCAAAGCTTCAAGAGGTGTGTGTGTGTTTAGAAATTCTGGGCTCTATGAATCTATGAGATGAAGAGCATGAAGAATTCTGGTGATACAAGGCTTATAGGATCTGGGCTTGGTTCAGTATGAAGGTATGAAGGTTGATCTTGAGAATTCTGGAAATGAGCAAGCAATCTTCAAATCTTCAAAGTTTCTTATGGAAGCAAGAACTCAAGCAACTTGGAAATGAAGATGAGCAGGCTATTTATAGCAGAGAGCTAAAAACTAGCCGTTGGTGCTCTGAGCAAGGACGATGAGCTGGCACAATAGGATTGGTGCGCAGGTGTCCTTTATAGCCGTTGGAGCTCTGATCAAGGTTGATGACCTGGCACAATATGATTGGTGCGCAGGTGTTTTAGAGCCGTTGGAGACACAGCATGAAGACCAAATTCAAAAGCTTCTTCTAGAAGGTTGACAGCTGTCTTCATTTGAAATATTTCTCTTGAGCGCGTCTCCACCGTTGGATCTGCTGAGTGTGCTTGCTTTGTCGTTTCTGCACACCTCAGCACTTTAAGAAGCGTGCATCTTCTAAGCGCTTTCCAAGTTATGTGATCTGAATAAATCGAAAACTGAGCAAGGATGCATGCTGCGCAGAGGAGACCTGCGCAGTGATGTCCTGCGCAAGGAAGTCCTGCGCAGAGACCACAGTCTTGCTTAGATCATTCCTTTTCACTCCAAGCTTCAAGAATATGAGGTTGTTGAAAGATAAGCATAAGGACCAAGTTAATCTGCTCTGCTCATAAAAGCCATGCGTATAGAGAATGAGCAAGTGATGCTATGCGCGCGGAGAATAAGCAAGTAATGCTATGCGCGCGGAGAATGAGCAGGTAATGCTATGTGCGCGGAGACTGAGCAGGTAATGCTCTGCGCATGAAATGTGCTGCGCACGAAATGTCCTGCGCATTATACTTGGTCTTCAGTAAATGAAACCTCAATTCCAAGCAAGCCCTAACCGCTAAGCCTATTCTATAAAATTGGACTTAGCTAAAAAAATAGAAGTTATAAAACTTCTTACATAGGATCTTAAAGTCCACAAAATACTTAGGTGATGGTATCAATCAATTCTAACATAATTGGGAGGGTTAAGAAATAAGCATACCCAACAGGGATCTTTTATTTGCATTCTCTAATTTCTATGGTGTTGGTACAAACATGTGGGCTGAAACTTTGGCGGTTTTGGATGGTCTTCGCTTTGGTTTGGAGTTCGGCATTTCTTCGCTTTGACTTGAGATAGACTCCGAAATTCTGCTCAAGATTTTAATTCAGGAATATCATGTCCCTTGGAGTATCTGGTATGAAATCCACCATATAAAGAGGATAATGTCCCAAATGCAGGTTCGTGTTTCTCATATCCTTCGTGAAGGCAACCGGGTGGCTGATAGGCTCGCAAATGAGGTTGCTACTTACAAACGGAATTCTGTTTATTATGCAACTAAAGATCTTCCCCATGATTGCATAGGTGCCTATCGTCTTGATAAAGCATCGATTCCCTATATCCGTCTCTCTTAATTTGTTAATGGCTAGAAGTTTTAAGGTTTTCTTTATGGTTTGTAGGGCCCCGTCCTTTAATTGTAGAGGTGCTTTAGATTTGTGCAAAGCCCTCATTTTCTTTTGGGTAGGTCCCCCTCCTGTTTGTAGAGGTCTTATGGCTTGTATAAGACCTCCCCCTAATTTTTTATTTATTCCGGTGGTTAAGGCCGTCATGTCCCCCACCTTGTTCTGTACTTTTTATTTTTTAATCAATAAAATCTAGGGAGTACCGTCTCCTTTCACAAAAAAAATAATATTTCTTACATCATAGATTACATCATTTACCTAGGAATCATCACCATTCCATCCTATAAATAGGCCTTTTTTTGGCGAAAAGAGGACGGTATCTCCCTAGGTTTTATTAATAAAAGAAAACAATACAAACATGGTGGGGGACATGACAACCTTAACCACCAAGAAGGAAAAAACTAAGGGGGAGGACTTACACATGGCGTAAGGTCCTCTACAATATGGGGAAGGGAAGCTAGAGTACAAAAAAATTAATCTAGCCATAAACTATTATTTATAACGAAAAGAGGGAAAACCCGCCCTATCCAGATGAGCATGTAGAGGTGTCTTCTCTTTTCTTAAATGGAATGCCGAGACAGAATTTTATTGTTGATAATTTTGGTCTTCCTCTTCTTAAAGTCATTGAAGAACAACATATCCATCTCTCGGATGAAAGGGATCAGATTTGGTGGTCTCCTTCCTTGTCAGGTAAATTCTCTATTACTTCGGCCTGGAAAGAAATCAGACAGTCCCGTCCTAAATCTATGGTTGCTGCATCTTGTTGGCACAAACACATTCCCTCTAAGGTGTCAGTGTTTCTCTGGCGTGCTCATCACAATGGCCTTCCAACTGACTTAGCGTGCATGTGTAGAGGTATATATTTGGTTTCAATGTGTCATTGATGCGTTCAACCTATGGGGGAGGATATAAATCACATCCTCATTCAAGGGGATTTGGCCCGTCATATATGGCATTTCTTTGGGAATTCTATGGGGGTAACTGGTATAGGGACGGATGTTAGGCAAATTCTATGTTCATGGTGGTACGGATCAACTAAGGCAGTTTCTGACTTGAGTGCTTTGCTTCGATCGCTTCTACCTCCTTTCATTTGCTGGGAGTTATGGAAGGCAAGAAACAAATATCGCTTTGAAGGTCATAAAGCGAACCCGCTTGAGGTAATTAATTCCATTATTTATGATATTGCTTTTATTATTAAAGCTTTTAAATTGGAGTTTCATGGATCACAATTAGACATGCGGCTGGCTTCTTTATTTAGAGTCAAGGTTTCTTCCCCTCGTGTGAAGTTACCTAAGATTGTTGTTTGGAAACCCCGTATTAATGAAGAATTTAAGCTTAACACGGATGGAGCGTCTAAGGGTAATCCGAGTTTAGCTTCGGGTGGAGGAATTTTTAGAGGTCCGGATGGGGACTTCCTTTACGCTTTCTCTCGGTTCTATGGTATTAACACATACATGTGGGCTGAAACTCATGCACTCCTTGATGGTTTACTGTTAGCTTCTGATTTTGGCATTAGTTCCCTTTGGATTGAGCTTGATTCTGAAGTTTTAGAAAAGATTATGTTAAGAGAATATCATATTCCTTGGCGGATTTTTTACCTTACTCGCAGAATTATGGAGCTTATCTCTACCATGCAGATCCGGATCACACATGTTTATAGAGAAGGTAACAAAGTTGCGGATGGATTGGCTAATCTCGGGTCTTCTCAACTTCATGATGCAGATTTTAACACTTTTGTTGATCTTCCTAATAATTTTAAGGGGGCTTTCAAGCTTGATAAAGCTCAAGTGCCTTCTCTTAGAGTTTAAGGTTTTTGTTTTGATGGCTAGATTTTTATATTTCTTATTCTTTATGTATTGTAGTCATCCCCTCCTATATTGTAGAGGTTCTTACAACATGTGTAAGACCTCCCCCTTAGATTTTCTTTTGGTGGTAAGGTTTGTCATGTCCCCCACCTTGCTTGTAACTTTTCATTTTCACTATTAATAAAATCTAGGGAGTACCGTCTCCTTTCGCCAAAAAAAATAAAAATTAAATAAATAAATAAATGAAATTGGGTAAATCATGTCTCAAGTTAATGCACACACTAGTCCAAGATATAGATTTCTAATCTATTCCAATAAGGATAACAAATTACAAATGGAACGATAGAAATAACAGTTAACACATTCAAAATGTATGAGTTTTAGTTTTGGAATGTGTTTAAACAAAGTTTAGACTCAATGCATGAAAATATGAAACAGTTCAAATACAATGCATATGATTTTAAACAAAACATTCATTGTTCTACAAACAAGAAGTTTGAATGAACAAGGTTTGAAATAGTAGTGATGTATTGTTCTCATTGAAATATAAGAGTTACAGATTACAAGTATTCAACAGAACAAAGACAAAAGGTGCTAAAACATGTAAGCACGAAAATCACTATCTTCAAAAGGGTTTTACTCACAACTTACAATCAAAAGAAAACTAAGGATTAGGAGGCGCGTCGTCTTCCTTCAATCTTTCTTCGATTTCGCTCACTGAACAAGCAATCTGATTTGTAAGTTGAGAAGACCGGTTGACTGCTGAAAAAGTATCAGAAAGCTTAATGCCTCCATCTATCTTGACATGGAGAGAAGTGTAGCCTTGAATAGATCGTTCATCTGATCTATTGCATCATTCCACTGCTGAGGAGTAGGGAAATGTTTTCCCTCGCTGATGCGTCGCGTCATCTCCCCCTTAATGGCAGCAATCTCATCTGCCTAATTTGCAATCATTGAAGTTTAAAGTTCCAATTGAGATTCAATACGAACTTGGCCATTCTGGAGTTGCTAAAGGAGTGAAATAACCAAACTCATATCCTGAGTAGGTGGAGGAGGCGCGAGAGTAGACTGGGGCGCTGGAGTAGGGCGCGGAGTTGGTGAGGGAATAAAGTCAGCACTAGATTCACCAAATGCACCCACAAATCTTTCTCTTATCACCGAGTCCATAGAAAGTGGTTGGAACTGGGGCAGGAGGCACGGGAGCTGGGGGCGCAGGGATAGTTATGCGCCTCTTGAGGGTCTCTTGCTCCCCCTAAACTTGTTCCTCTTCCAAATCTCAAAATAGTTCAGTAGATAAACTATCTCTGAATTGCTGTTGTTGAGGAGTGAGATTTATAGGCGCAGGAGTAGGAGTAGGAGTTGGAGTTGGAGTTGATGTTGCTTGTTTTAGAAATGGACGAGGCGCAATTGATGCCTTCGTTGCTGCAGTTGGTGGTGGTTGAATAGAGGGAGTGCGAACTGGTACTTGAAATTTGAATACTTTCAATCATTTGAGATATTAAATGAGTGTATTAATTGTGCCGCATTAATGATTTTGCGCGCTAGGGAGGCGCGTGATCACATAGGCGCGCATGATGAGTTGGGCCCATGAAGCGTATTGCGCGCACTATATTAGGCGCGTAAGGTTTCCTTGAACCTTTGAAATTGATCTGTAATTGAGGTATAACTTAACAAGACAAAAAAAAATCATTAGTAGTAACAAAACTATATTGACTAGTTAAGTTCAAGCGTACCCATTTCACCTCTCAAAAAGATGAACCTTTTAGCATCTAGTGCTTTTGTAAAAATGTCGGCGATTTGAAAGTCGGTTCCCATGTGTTCCAAATGAATGTTGCCTTTCTCCACGTGGTCTTTGAGGAAGTTATACTTGATGTCGATGTGTTTGGTCTTAGAGTGCATGACACGATTTTCAGAAACTGTAATTGTTGATGTATTGTCGCAGTAGATGGGACAATTCTCTTCAATTATGTCATAATCCACCAATTGCTGCTTCATCCATAATATCTGACAGTAACAACTTCCAGCAGCGATATATTCTGCTTCCTTAGTTGAGACAGACACTGAAGCTTGTTTTGTACTCGCCCATGACACAAGTCGATATCCGAGGAAATGACAAGTGCCACTTGTGCTTTTCCTGTCAATTGTGCACGCTGCATAATCCGCATCTGAATAACCTATAAGTTTAAAATTCGAATCTTTGGTGTACCAAAGTCCAAGGTTAACAGTGCCAGAGAGATATCGTATAATACGTTTCACATCAATCAAGTGCGCTTCTCTAGGGTCAGATTGATAACGAGCGCAAACACAAACACTAAACATTATATCAGGCCTACTAGTAGTAAGATAAAGGAGTGAGCCAATCATACCTCGGTAGAGCGTTTGATCAACCTTTTTACCTTTTAAATCTTTGTCGAGTTTATTTCTGGTAGCCATTGGAGTGTCGTATGCTTTAGCATTCTCAAGTCCAAACTTTTTTATTAGATCCCTTGTATACTTAGCTTGGTTGATAAATATGCCTTCATTTATTTGCTTGATTTGAAGCCTGAGGAAGAATGTAAGTTCTCCCATCATGCTCATTTCAAACTTGCTCTTCATTAGTTTCTCAAAACGCTTGCACAACAATTCATTAGTAGAACCAAATATAATATCATCAACGTAAATTTGAACAAGTAATTTATGACCATTATGTTTGGCAATAAAAAGAGTTGTATCGATTTTACCGCGAGTGAAGCCTTTCTCAATGAGAAACTTGGATAGCGTATCGTACCATGCTCTTGGTGCTTGCTTGAGCCCATACAAAGCTTTCTGGAGTGTGTGACATGATTTGGAAATTGTGAATCTCCAAACCCAGGTGGTTGAGCTACGTAGACTTGTTCTTGGAGTTCACCATTTAGAAACGCGCTCTTCACATCCATTTGATATAACTTGAAGTTCTTGTGAGTGGCGTAAGCTAGAAAGATTCTGATAGCTTCAAGTCTTCCTACGGGTGCAAAAGTTTCATCGTAATCAATTCCTTCCTCTTGCCTATAGCCTTGTGCAACCAACCTTGCTTTATTTCTTGTGATGGTTCCATTCTCGTCCATCTTGTTTCTGAAAACCCATTTCGTACCAATCACTCCTTGATCATGAGGTCTTTGAACAAGAGTCCAAACCTTACATCGTTCAAATTGATTGAGTTCTTCTTGCATTGCAACAACACAATTAGGATCTTGGAGCGTTTCATCAGCCTTATTTGGTTCAATTTGAGAGATAAATGCGGTGTAAGCATCAAAATTAGTATCTCTCCTTGTACGAACCCCAACATGTAGATCACTAATGATGTTATTGATTGGGTGACCTCTAACTTCACGAATTTTAGGAGCTAAGTTAGGTTGGGTTGTAGTAACTTGAAGGTCTTCAATTGGTACATCTTCACCAGCTTCAAAATCATCAAAGTTAGGGGGTTGAACTGGTTCAGAATTGAAAGTGGGAGTGACACCAGGTGCAGTATTAGAATTAGGCACGTGAGTAAAAGCATCAGGCGCATTGTACGGTGCAACTGAATCTTCACTCGGTGCGCTATTATCAAAGTTCAGCGCAACTGATGTAGATGGATTTCCTTGAGTTGATGCATT
This sequence comes from Campanula takesimana, assembly GCA_026119855.1. Classification (NCBI taxonomy): domain Eukaryota; kingdom Viridiplantae; phylum Streptophyta; class Magnoliopsida; order Asterales; family Campanulaceae; genus Campanula; species Campanula takesimana. The sequence continues at coordinate 84,673 of JAOWBW010000393.1, read as the reverse complement.
CTGATCTTGTGTAAGCGCAACTAGAATGGGAGCACCTGACTCAATAAACTCGACAGAATCATCAGCAACATTTGGAGCCAAATGTGGCTCAAGGAGAGAATGTTCATCAAATGTAACATGTACAGATTCAACTATCACTAATGTAGATCTATTAAAAATCCGAAAAGCTTTAGAATGTTTGGCATACCCAACAAAAATACCTTCGTCGGCTTTGGCATCGAATTTACCTCTATGTTCGTTTCCGTTGTAGAGGATATAACATTTGCAACCAAAGAGCTTAAAGAGTGAAATATTGGGAGTTGTACCACGCCATAGTTCATAGGGAGTCTTGTTGTGAAGTTTGTTGATGAGGGAACGATTCTGAGTAAAACATGCAGTGTAGATAGCTTCTTCCCAAAAGTACTTGGGCAATTTGGCTTCAGCTATCATCGTCTTTCCCGCTTCAATCAATGTCCTATTATTTCCTTCCACAACGCCGTTTTGTTGAGGAACTCCAGCTGTTGAGAAGTTGTGATCTATCCCATGCTCGTCGCAGTATCGAGCAACACCGTTGTTCTTGAATTCTGTTCCATTATCGGATCGAACACTTACGATGTCATCTTCTTTTTGGGTTTGGAGCAATATGAATAGAGTGGTTAGAATGTCATAAAATTGTCTTTAGTAATCATCATTTCCACCCACGTATATCTTGAATAATCGTCTACCACAACTAAAGTATATTTGTTTCCTCTAATACTTGCAGTGGTAACTGGTCCAAATAGATCAATGTGCAGCAGTTGCAAACATCTAGTAGTTGAAGGATTCGTCTTACTGGAGAAAGACTTTTTCGGTTACTTGCCAAGTTGACACGCGGCGCACTTTTTGTCATGATGATCAGCAACCTTCAGAAGTCCTTTAACAAGATTATTCCTGCTGAGTTTAGATATATACTTGAAGTTCAAGTGACTCAAGCGCTTGTGCCATAGCCAACTATTTTCGCTCACACTTTTAGCTACAAAACAAAGATTATTACAAGATTTCATATTTTGGAAATCAATAATGTAAATATTTGTCTTACGATAACCGGTGAGTAGTGTAGCTCCAGATTTGCCATCCTTGATAAGACATTTCTTTGAAGTAAAATGGCATTCTAATCCTTTGTCGTAGAATTGAGATATGGACAATAAATTGTGTTTGAGCCCTTCAACGAGAGAGAGACTCTTTCAATGCACACTTTGTCCTTCTTGAGCTTTCCATATGCTACAACCTGTCATTTGTTATTATCACCAAAAGTTACTGAGGGACCTCTTTCTTCATGAACATCTTCAAGTAAGGATTCATCTCCAGTCATGTGTCGTGAACACCCACTATCGAGAATTCATTCATACGTTCTAGCTTTAGAAGATCCATCCATGAAGCAAAGAACCTTTTCAGCCTCTTTGAATAACTTTTTCTTGCTTGGCAATATCCTCATCATGAGTTATTGTACGGATTGGTTCAACTTGTGGTCTGATGTAGTTGCCTTTTCTGAGCTTGCTTCTTGCGCTCAGATCACATCTGGAAAATAAAAATCCACCATCGGTTTGAGCCGGAGTTAGACATCCTTGTTCAACGAGCTCGCTAATGGTTGGTCCTTTCTTCTTTTTCACCTCTTGATAACCTGCAGATTTCTTGATAGGTTTATTCAAGACATTCATATCAGGAATATGCTCTCTAGGCGATTCTCTCTCTACGGCATCGTCTCCTTCATAGGGTTTCCTAGGTCTTATGGGTGAAAAGGTTGGAGAATTCACTCTCTAGCTTTTTCTCTCTAGGCAAGCTCTCTAGGGTTTCCTAGGGATTTCCGGCCGGCAGCCATGGCTGCTCCGGTTTCTTTTTTCTCTTCGTTGAATTCTAGCTCTCGAAATCCGTATTACTCACCACAATCTTCATCTTTGAATTTCAACCCTAACCCTAATTCTCTTGAATTGCCGATTCATTCTCATGCAAACCCTAATATGGAAGCGGCTCACCCTAATGAGCCGCAAATCCATTCCCTTCCTCAATCAAAATCTTTACCCCCTAATCAATCACAATCTGCTGCTCTTAATTCTTCCTCTAATGTTTTGGTATCCAAATCATTCGCAGATTTTTTTTCTAAATCCGCTAGTCCAGCCTTGAATGGTAAGTCGGGCAATGGTATCAATGAGAATATGATCTCAGCAATACAAACAGACAATCACAAGGGCACACCATCGGTGAAGCTTTCCAAGGATGTAATCGATGATTTTGCTAGGCCGTTCAAATTTACCTTGGTGGGGAAATTCAGCCATGGAAGGCCTTCTATGGAGGATACTAGGATTGCTTTTGCTAAGTTTAATCTTAAAGGTATATACAAGCTTGGACATTTGGATAATCGTCATTTGCTTATTCAAATGTCGATGGAAGAAGATTATCAGCGGCTGTTCATGAAAGATGTATGGTATGTTCATCGTTTCTCTATGCGTACTCTAGCTTGGTCTCCATCTTGGAGGCCTGAAAAAGAATCTCCCATTGTTCCTGTTTGGGTTGGTTTCCCGGGATTGCCCATCCATTTAATGAATAAGTCCTATCTTTTCACTGTTGCTTCAATGATTGGGACGCCCCTCTCCCTTGATAAAGCTACGACAGAATTATCTAGACCTAGCATTGCTAAAATTTTAATTCAAGTGGATGTGCTGAAGAAACTTCCACATGAAATCTTTATTGATTGTGGCGATGCTTATTCTAGCTTTTTTCAGAAGGTGGAATATGATAATGTCCCAAAATATTGTAAACATTGTTTGGTTTTTGGACATGATATCTCGGGTTGTAGGAAGGCCAACCCAAATTTACAGGTTCAGAAAAATGAGGGTACAAGGCGTGTTGAGGACAAGAATGCAAAGACCTTAATCCTAAAAAATGTGCTGCAGCCTAATAAGGCAAAGGAGGACTCGAATGGTATTGGTCTGAATGTCAATGGTTCATGTAGTGGTACTAAAATTAATGGTATGGCAACGGAGCCTGAGGTTATTGATCTTGGTGATAGAAACGGCAAAGACATTAGCACGGGTACTGTAGGGGAGGGGGTTCGTCCAATCATGGCTAAAAGAGGACAACCTCTCCCAAAGGCTGTTCATATGGCTCTTTCGAAGGCTACTGAGGAGGCGATTAAGGTTACCCAGGTTGATCCCTCTAAAGCAACTGATAATATAATGGATGGTGATACTGTTGATAATTTGGAGAAGGTTACTCAAATAATAGCATCATACAAAGAACAAGCTGCTAGTAATGGTGGCTCTGCCCATATTGTGGAATCAGGTGATATTGATCCACTTGCTAACCCTAGCTTGAGGACTGACGGGTTGAATCTCTCTCCTCGTGCTCCTCCTTCTACTTCATTTGTTACTGACTCGGCTGGCTCTACTCCTTTTGCTCATACATCCACTGATATGGTGGATTCTGAGGGTTTTACTAAGGTTATTTCTAAGAGGAATCGGCGAAGGTCATCCTCTCCCTCGATATAACCTGTTTGTGTTCTCATACTTTTCTTATAGTGTTTTTTATGGCTGCTTTAATTTATTGGAATGTTAGAGGTATTGGTAATGGTGCCACCCTCAGGCGTGCAAAAAGGCTTCTCCGTCTTCATGGTGTGTCCTTTTTGCTATGGCTGAGCCTAAAGTTGGTATAATTCAGCGTTGTTCTATTCAAAGGAAGTTGGGTTGTAGTGGTAGTGTTGGTAACTGTAATGGCAAGATTTGGTTCTTCTGGAAGCATGGCTTTGATTGTAGTGTTATTGTTGACTCTTCTCAAGCGCTGACTCTCCAGATTTCTCATAATCTTTGGGAAGTTCCTATTCATATTACTGTGGTGTATGCTAGCTGTGATAGATTTGATCGGAGGGAATTATGGGACTCTATTATGGATTTCAGCTCTTGCATTACTCCTTGGATGGTTATTGGGGACTTCAATTGTGTTTTGGATCAATCTGAAAAGGTTGGTGGCAAACCTATTAAAAGAGGGGCGGTGCGTGAATTCTCAGATATGCTTCAATTCTCTGGGCTTATTGATGCTGGTTTTCTAGGTAATAAGTTCACTTGGGTGGATAAACCTAGAGGTAAGCCTTCTATTTTTCAGCGTTTGGATAGAGCTCTTTATAATTCTGCTTGGATGGATATGTTTCATGTCACTTCTGTTACTCATCTTAATCGAACGTGCTCTGATCATTTGCCTCTCTTGGTTCAAGGTAAAGCCAAGAATGATGTCACTAAGGGGTCTTTTAGATTTCTTAATGTTTGGATTAAGCATCAATCTTTTATTCCTCTTGTTGCAAATTCTTGGAAGGAGTACATGGATGGTAGGCCTATGGTTCGATTTGCTAAAAAGCTTGCCCGGCTTCGCAAAGTTATTTCTATTTGGAATAAAGAGGTCTTTGGTCGTGTGGATCAACATGTCTGGATGGCGGAGGATGATGTTTGCCAAAAGGAGTTGATTTTTCAGAATAATAATTCGGATGATAATAGGGTTGCTCTTAACTTGGCCAAAGCTAATCTCCTTGCAAAGTTGAAAGTTGAGGAGGACTATTGGTATCAAAAAGCCAATATCAGATGGATTAAGGAGGGTGATCGTAATACTAAGTTTTTTCATTCTTATGTGAAGAAAAAAAGACAGCAGCTTCATATTCATCATACTCAAGATCGCAATGGTAATTGGCTTTATGATAAGGAGGATATCCAAGAGGAGGTTGTCTCTTTCTTTTTCGGATCAGCTTCAATCTCCTCATGATAATCCGTCTGATGAAATTTTAGAGGTTATCCCAAGGTTGATTAATGATGATGATAATGCAATGCTTACGGCTATTCCGACACTAGATGATTTGAAGGATGTTATTTGGTCTATGAATGAGATAAGTGCTGCTGGTCCGGATGGATTTAATGGGGCTTTCTATAGGAGCTGCTGGGATATTATCAAAGATGACTTTTTATAGGGCTATTAAGGAATTCTTTTCGGGTTTTCCTTTGCCGAGAAGCTGGACTTCAACTCTTATTGTCCCCTAATTCCAAAGGTTAGTGCTCCTATTTCTTTTACGGAGATGCGTCCGATTAGCCTTTGTACTTTTTCTAATAAAATTGTTACAAAGCTTCTAAACTCTCGGCTTTCCTCCATCCTTCCTCGGATAATTTCTCCTCAGCAAAGTGGTTTTGTGAAAGGTCGGTTAATTCATGAAAATGTCCTTTTAGCTCAAGAGATGATGCATTCTCTTCGGAAAAAAGTGAGAGGGACCAATGTTAGTCTTAAATTGGATATGGCTAAAGCTTATGAAAGGATCTCTTGGTTTGCCTTGATTAAAGCGAGGAGAAGATTTGGTTTTTCTGAAATATGGAATGACCTAATCTTTCGATGTATCTCTTCTTGCTGGTTTTCTGTGTTGGTTAATGGGGAAAGTGCTGGTTTTTTTCATTCATCTCGAGGCCTTCGCCAAGGAGATCCTATTTCTCCTACGCTTTTTATTATTGCAACTGAGGTGTTGAGTAGGGGTCTAAATCGTCTCCATACTGATTTCCCTCATTATCAATATCGGGCCCACATTCATACTCCTATGATATCTCATCTCTCTTATGCCGATGATATCATTATTTTCTGTAATGGATCAAAGGATTCGTTGGAAGCTCATATGAGGTGTCTAAATTGGTATCAAGAGTTCTCGGGCCAGCTTGTTAATACTAGGAAGTCTTGTTTCATAACCGGGAGGAATGATGTAGATAGGGATCAAATTATCGTGGCTGCCACGTCTTTTGAAAAGAATTCCCTTCCGATTAATTATCTTGGATGTCCTCTTTACGTCGGGAGGAAAAAGATTGCTTTATTTGACCCGGTGCTTCAAAAAATGGCTGCCCGTCTTGACACTTGGCAAGGGAAAATCCTTTCGTTTGGGGCTAAATTAACTTTGATTCAATCTTGCTTACAAGCAATCCCTATTTATTATATTTCTTTGGTGGAACCCCCTAATGGTGTGCTTCAAGCCATGTACCGTCTCATTGCTAATTTCTTTTGGAGTAATGAAGATGGTCAAAAGAAATGTCATTGGGTTTCTAGGGATCTTATGTTTCGGAATACTTCCTTGCCATGAAGCTTTGGTGGCGTTTTAGAAGTGCTTCTTCACTATGGTCTGATTTTATGAATGATAAGTATTGTTTTGGCACTCATCCTATGGATGCGGATAAGCCTTCCTTTGCTTCTCATATTTGGTGTCGTATGCTTAAAGTTAAAAAGATTGTGGAAAATCGTATTGTCTGGAGAATTGGAAGAGGATCTATCTCAATTCATGAGCAATGGATGGAAGGGGTTCGGCCTACTATTCCAGGAGATCACATTGAAGTTGCTACTCTATTTCATAATGGGCAGCCCCGTTTAGACTATATTCGGGATAATTATGGTTTGCATGTTCTCCATCTTATTCAGAGCCAAAATATTATTATCTCGGATGTGCCGGATAGAATGTTTTGGACTCCTTCGAATAAAGGGCATTTCTCTGTGTCTTCGGCCTGGAAAGTTTGTAGAAAGGTGTTTCCTAGCAGCCTTATTTTTTAGTATTGCTGGAACAAGGTTATCCCTTGTAAGATATATGTTTTCTTATGGAGGATGTTGCATAATGGTCTCCCACGGATTTGGCCATTCAATCTAGGGGGATTCATATTGCTTCGGCTTGCGTCTGTTGCTCTCATTGCTCTAATGAAGATATTAACCATCTTTTTGTTCATAGTCATGTGGCGGCTGAAACTTGGGATCATTTCGCTAGGATGTGTGGTGTTCCCTTGATGTCCTATAATGTTAAGTCCATTCTTGCTAGTTGGTGGTTCTCTTCGAAGCGGGGAGTTAGTAGGGGATTTGTTGGCTTCGTCGTATCCTCCCTTGTTACATTTTTTGGAGCTTATGGAAGAGTCGAAATAAAGCAAAGTTTGATAACATTCGGATGTCTTCTAGGGAGATTATTCGAAGTGTTATAGACCAGATTGCCAAAGTTGTTTCGGCTTTCAACTTGAGTTTCAGTTACTCAAATTTCGAAGACCATATTCTTCGGCTTTTCAAGATTCCTATGGCTCATGATTCTGTTCGACAATTGAGAATTGTCCATTGGCGTCCTCCTATTACTGATTTCATCAAGCTTAACACGGATGGGGCATCAAAAGGTAACCCGGGTTTGTCTTCTGGTGGGGGAATTTTCCGTAATAAGCAGGGGAAGTTGTTATTCGCCTTCTCAAAATTCTATGGTCATGGTTCCAATATGATTGTGGAAGCTAAGGCTGTCCTTGATGGGTTGATTTATGCTTCTCGCTTTGGTATTTCTTCTCTTTGGCTTGAAATTGATTCTGAAGTCCTTCTAAATATCTTAATCCGTGATTATCAAATTCCATGGAGTATTTGGTATGAGATTTTGCATATTAAAAGGCTTTTATCCCAGATTAGAGTGCATGTTACTCACATTCTCCGTGAAGGGAATCAAGTTGCGGATGGTTTGGCTAATGCTGCTACGGCTTCTAGAACAAACTCGGAGTTCTATTCCTTTGGTGGCTTCCTTTCTCTTGCAAAGGCGCGTACAACTTTGACAGACTTGATGTCCCTTATGTTAGACTTTGATTTTATGGCTAGATTCTTGTATAGGTTGGTTCTTTTATTTGGTAGCCTCCCCTCCTGTTTTTGTAGAGGTCCTTACAGCTTGTGTAAGGCCTCTCCCCTAGCTTCTTTTTTCAGGTGGTTATGGCCGTCATGTCCCCCACCTCGTTTGTATTTTCTTTCTATCATTAATAAAATCTAGGGAGTGCCGTCTCCTTTCGCCAAAAAAAAAAAAAAAAACATTCATATCAGGAACATCTTTTGAGTAGTCATCATTGGAATCATAAGCATCAATTTCATCATCCTTTGCCACCAAGCACACGAGTCCATCATCAAAATCTTCATCGCTTTCTTCCGAGTCTATTTCAATCCAAGTGTTACGATCATTTGATGGAAATTCTTCTTCAGCAACCATTCCTTTGTGACGATTGAATTTAGGTATGTGGCTGCTCTTTTTTTGCATATACTCGAACTTGGGAATTGGGCAGCTAGATGCAAAATGTCCTGGTTTCCTGCAATTAAAACAAACAATATCTTCTTTTCTTTTTGAATCACTTCTCCTTGTGAACTTTGGAGGAGCTCTTCTTGTAGATGCTTGAGCTTTGCTGTTTGAGCCGGGTTTTGAGAATTTTTTGAACTTCTGGAATCTTTTCACAAATAAAGCGAAGTCTTCATCGTCCATGTCCAATAACTTAGAGGTAGAAATTTTGGGATCTGAGCTTTTCTCAACAGGTGCTAGCGCTTCTTCTCTATGCGCCACCATTGCAATTGAGTTTGATTTTCCTTCAGTTTCACTAATGCGTTGGAGTTTGAGCTCATAAACCTTAAGATTTGCATAAAGGTTTCTCAGTGTCCATACATCTAAAGTTCCAGCGTCTTTAAGGGCGCTAGATTTATAGAGGTATCTAGATCCAAAAGCAGCAAGGAAATTAACATTTAATTCCTTATTAGAAAACTTCTTTCCAAGTGAAATACATAGATTGATAATTTCACAATAGCTTTCATAAGTCTGTCTTAATGTTTCACCGGGGAGTTGAGAGAAATTGTTGAATCTCTTTTGAACTTCATATCTCTTGTTCTATTTGCAAACAATGTCTCCTTCAATATGCTCTTCAATAGCATCCCATAATTCATTGGCGGGCACAATGCATGACTTGTTGTTTCATAGCCGTGCTCTAAGTGTTGAGGAGAATGTTTCTTGCTTTCCCATCATTTGCAACTCTTCTAATTTCTTCTTCATTCCATTCTTCCTTTGGTTTCTGAACTGTTGGTTGAGCAGCGTTGGTGCGCGGATTTGGATTCGCTTTCATTGGGATGTAAGGTTCATAAACCACGGTGTCATGAAGCCTTTCATCGATTGAGCTGAGATGGGTCAAGATGCTGAATTTCCACACATCAAAATGATCTTCATCAAAGACTGGAACGTGAGTGTAGTTTGCAGTTGCCATAGGTTTTGAGTTTGCCATTTCGAATCGGCACCCAAGCTGTTAAGCTTGAAAAACAAAAACGTTTTATAAAGGTATTTGCTCTGATACCACTTGTTGGTCCCAAAGGGGCAACAAGGGTATAAAAATAGCTAGAGGGTGGGCTGAATAGCTGTTTTGAAATTCTTTTCGTACCCTTCATAAACTCAATTGCAAATGCACACTTTATCAAATAAGCGTTATGAAATGCGCCTAAGTGAGTGAGTGAGTGAAATGCATAGCGGAATTTAGTTAAGTAAATAGGCGCAAATGACAAAGTGAGTGAAAGATGAAACTAAGGCAAATGTGAAACAAACACAACACAATTCAATCCAATCAATCTACAATGAATAAACAAGCAAATAGTGAGATAAGATAATAACTTGAAAGTAAATGTCAAGAAATTAATACGCGCTATTTGGAGAGGTTCGATCGGGAAATGATCTACGTCCTCTACCAAGATGGTTAGTCTTGGATTTCTAATGGAGATCTTATAATATGAGTGAGTGTTAGAAATTACAACGTTTGAGCTTTACACTAACTCAAGATCTATTATCTATGAAAGAACAAATCCTAGACAAAACCGATGCATCTCTTAAAGAAAGATCTAAGTGATCAAACTTAAAGAGGTGCGTGTGTGTTTTTAGTATCAAGGCTCTTTAGATCTATGAGATAGAGAGCACAAGAAAACTAAAGTGTTTTTGCTTGAGGATCTGGGCTAAGTATGAAGGTATGAAGATGTTCTTGAGAAATCTGAGATTTTAATGAGCAATCTTCAAATCTTCAACAAATGCTTGAGAGAGAAATTCAGAGCAATCTTAGCAACTTCAAATGGTTGAAGTTACTAAAAAACTTCCTTGTGAAGTTTTTATTGATTGTGGTGATTTTATTCCAAGTTTCTACAAAAAAATTGAATATGATAATCTACCTAGATATTGCAAGCATTGTTTTGTTCTGGGCCATGATGTTAGCACATGTCGTCGGGCAAACCCTAATGCTGGGTTGGACAAAAAAGAGTGGACAAGGGAAAAAGGTGAATGATCATGTTAAAGATAATGCCCAAATGAATTTGGAAAAGAGCAAAGAGGCTGCTCACACGTCTGGTTCTAAGGAAAATGATGTATCAAAGGAACCAGAAGTGATTGCTAATGTTGATAACAACAAAGTAAATGGAACTAAGGCTTTTGTCCCCAAGATGGCTGTTCGTGGTCAGCCAATTCCGGTTACCGTTAACTTGGTTTCAAAAAAACCTAGTGTTGCGTCTAATGTTGGTTTGGAGAATACTGCTGATACCTTGCCCAAGACTGGTGTGGATGGGAAGAATGGTGGTGTAGAGCAGATTCTTGAAAAGGTGCAACTTCACAAAGAGCAACATCCTTGTTTTGTGGATGATACAAAATTTGATGGTAATAAGCAGGATACCCCGTTGTCTAACTCTGGAGTGTCAATAGAAGGGTTACAATTATCTCCTCGTGCTCCTCATTCTACAGATTTTGTTACAGAGATGGCTGGGTCTACCCCGTTTGCTATTCCGTCTTCTACAAATGTTGATGCTGATGGTTTTACCTTAGTAAAGTCTAAAAGGCATCGTAGCAGGTCTCTTTCTCCTTCTCATTAACTCTTTGTTGAGTATCTTTTACTTCTCTTTTAAGGTTTTTAATGGTAGCGTTAATTTCTTGGAATGTGAGAGGGATTGGTAATAAATCCTCTCTCCATAGATTAAAGAGGTTGATTCGAATTTATGGTGCTTCTTTTATTGCTATTTCTGAGCCCAAGCTCCCGGTTTCTCATCTTAAAAAAGTGCAGCGTATGTTGGGTTGTGATGGAGGTTTTTCGAATTGTAATAGTAAAATTTGGGTTCTTTGGAAGCATGGTTTTGATAGTATAGTGATTCATGATGCCTGTCAGGAATTATCTATGCAAATTTCTCACTCTCTTTGGGCTTCTCCTATTATTTTAACGGCTATATATGCGAGTTGTGATAGATATGATCGTCGGGAGCTATGGGACACTCTTATGGATCTGAATTCCACTACTTTACCCTGGTTAGTTGTTGGTGACTTTAATTGTGTGCTTAATCAAGATGAAAAAATGGGGGGAAAACCTATCAAATCTGGTCCTGTTTCGGAATTCATTGCCATGGTTCAGGTGACGGGTCTTATTGATGCTGGATATAGAGGTAATGGCTTTACTTGGGTGGATAAACCCAGAGGTCGCCCTACTATTCTTCAACGTTTGGATAGGGCCTTTTATAATAATCAATGGTTGGAGTAGTTTCATTCAACGGATGTTACCCATATTAACAGGACTTGCTCGGATCATTCCCCTTTGGTGATTCAAGTTAAAACTGAAGCTACTACTACTAGGGGTGGTTTTAGATTCTTAAATGTTTGGCTAAAGCATCCAAATTTCTTATCTCTTGTTGAACAGTCTTGGAATGAATATATGGATGGAAGGCCTTTGGTTCGGTTTGCAAAGAAATTATCTCGGCTAAAGAAAGTTATTTCTAAGTGGAACAGGGAGGTTTTTGGCCGCATTAATCAACAAATTAAGAGTGCTGAAGATGAGGTTACTAGGTGTGAATTACAGTTACAAATGAATGGCTCGGTTGCAAATGGCATTGCTCTTAATTCCGCAAAAGCTTATCTTTTGGCAAAGCTGAAAGTGGAAGAGGAATTTTGGTGTCAAAAGGCGAATATCTCTTGGATGAAGGAGGGAGATAGGAATACCAGATTTTTTCATTCTTATGTGAAGAAAAAGAGACAAAAGCTGTATATTCATTGTATTAAAAATTCTCATGGGGATTGGATCCATTCTAAAGAAGCTATTCAACAAGAAGCAATCGCTTTCTATTCTAATCAGCTTCAAAAGCCTCCGGAAAACCCTAGTAACGACTTGCTTCAGCTCATTCCTTCGTTGATTACGGATGAAGATAATGCAATGCTCACTAATGTTCCTTCTGTAGATGAGATTAAAGAGGTGGTTTGGTCTATGAGTAGTAGAACTGCTACAGGTCCCGATGGGTATACTGGTGATTTCTACAAAACTTGTTGGGATATTATTAAGTCTGATTTTCATAATGCCATTGTGGAATTATTTTTGGGCCATGAGATGCCTCGAAGTTGGACTAGTACCATGATAGTTACAATTCCTAAGGTTGTCTCCCCTACTTCCTTCTCATCAGCAAAGTGGTTTGTCAAAGGGAGAATGATTCATGAGAATGTTCTTCTTGCTCAGGAGCTTATGCAATCATTAAAAAAGAAGGTTTGGGGCTCTAATGTCTGTTTAAAGTTAGATATGGCAAAAGCTTACGATCGTATGTCCTGGTTTGCGTTGATTAAAGTGATGCGGAAATTTGGCTTTAATGAGATTTGGAATGATATGATCTTTCGTTGCATCTCCTCTTGTTGGTTCTCTGTGCTGGTTAACGGAGAAAGCTGTGGATTCTTTCATTCCTCTCGTGGGCTTAGACAAGGAGATCCTATTTCTCCTACTCTATTTATTATTGCGGCTGAAATATTGAGTAGAGGTCTCAATCTCCTTCATTCTGACTTTCCTCATTATCGGTATAGAGCTCATATTAATACTCCTTTGATTTCTCATTTGGCCTACACGGATGATATTATCATTTTTTGTAATGGATCAAAAGACTCAATGGAAGCTCACATGCGATGTCTAAATTGGTATCAAGAATTCTCTGGCCAATTAGTTAGTACGGGGAAATCCTGCTTTGTGACTGGAATGTATAATGAGGAGAGGGATGCTATTATTTCTGAAGCGACTGGATTCCAAAAGAAAGAACTTCCCATTGTTTATTTAGGCTGTCCTCTCTATGTTGGTAGAAAGAAGGCTGCTATCTTTGATCCGGTGATTAAGAAAATGGAAGATTGTCTTACCTCTTGGCATGGTAAAATTCTATCTTTTGGGGCAAAATTAACCCTTATAAAGACTTGTCTTCAAGCTATCCCCCTCTATTACATTTCTCTTCTTGACCCTCCTAAAGGTGTTTTGAATGCAATAAAGCGCTTAATTGTGAATTTTTTCTGGAGTAATGAAGAAGGGCACAACAAATGTCATTGGGTTAGGCAGTCACAAATGTTTCGCCCTGTTAGTAAGGGTGGCCTTGGATTTCGTAGACTTGAAGATATGGCTATGGCTTTAGCAATGAAGTTATGGTGGCGGTAGTAAGTCTTTGTGGGTGGATTTTATGGAAGCTAAATATTGTTATGGAACCCATCCAATGGATTCGACCAAACCTTCTTTTGCCTCTCATGTTTGGACCAGAATGTTAAAAGCCAAGGATCTAGTGGAAGCTAATATGGGTTGGCGACTTGGGCGTGGTGATATTTCTCTGCATGAGCATTGGTTTGATGGTACTCTCAGCTTTCCGGGAAACCATGTTGAGATATCATCGTTATTTTCTAATAAAGTGAGATATCATCGTTATTTTCTAATATCCAATTGGTAAATAGGCTGGACCAACCGTTTTGGTTCCCGTCTTCTTCTGGTAAGTTCACCATTTCCTCTGCTTGGCATCTTTGTCGAAAGAAAGATATTCAAAACCCTATGTTTGAGTTTTGCTGGAATAAATATATCCCTCTCAAGATTTCGGTATTTCTGTGGAGACTTTTGCACAATGGTCTTCCTACCGACTTAGCTGTTCAACGGCGTGGTATTCAACTTGATTCAGCCTGTTGTTGCTGCTCTAATCCCTCTCTCGAGAACCTGGATCATATCTTTGTTGATAGTAACATTGCTAGGGATGTTTGGCCCCATTATTCCAATCTTCTCGGAGTAAGGTTAGTCTCTTTAAATACTCGTTCTGTCTTAACGAGTTGATGGTTTGGCTTCTCTAAGTATGGTCCTAAGAGCTTACATTGGCTAGCTCATATTCTCCCATGCTTCATTCTTTGGGAAATTTGGAAGAGTCGCAATAAATCCAAGTTTGAGAATGTTCCTCTGCGCACTCCATTATTGTTGCGGCTTCTTCTGCTATTAAGGATACTGCACATGCTTTCTCTGTCACTTTTTCAGACAAAGGTTTGGAAGCTCATCTCTCTTCGTTTTTTGGCTTTAAGATGGCCTGGCCCCAACTCAAACGGAGTAGGCTTGTCTCGTGGCAGCCCCCTATTGATGAACAATTCAAGTTGAACACGGATGGTGCTTCGAAAGGTAATCCTGGAATCATTACTGGTGGTGGTATTTTTCGGTCAAATAGGGGAAAGATTCTCTTTGCTTTCTCTAAATTTTATGGGTATGGATCTAATATGGTAGCGGAGGCTAAAGCTGTGTGTGATGGTCTCTCTTTTGCTCGTAACTTTGGTATTTCCTCTCTTTGGTTGGAAATTGACTCGGAGGTTCTTCTTAAAATTTTAATTGACGAATATCATATCCCGTGGTGTATTTGGTATGAAGTGATGGAAATTAAACGCTTAATGGATCAGATTTCAGTTCGTATATCTCATATTCTTCGTGAAGGAAATAAAGTTGCTGATGGATTAGCAAATGCTGCTGTGGTATCTCGCTCTACTTCGTTCTATTATTCCTTCGCCGATCTTCCTCAAGATTGCAAGGGACCTTACTTGTTGGACAACACTTCTTCTCCTTATATTCGATTGGGATAGCTTCAGTTGTTTATTGCTAGATTGTTGTATTGTTTTCTTGTTTCTTATGGTAGGACCCCTTCCCTTTATTGTAGAGGACACTACAAGTTGTGTAGTGCCTCCCCCCTAGTCATTTTCTTGGTGGTTGAGGTTGTCATGTCCCCCACCTTGTTCTGTATTTCTTCTTTAATTAATAAAATCTAGGGAGGTACCGTCCTCTTTTCGCCCAAAAAAAAAAAAAAAAAAAAATCAAATCGTTGAAGTTATGGGGTATTTATAGTAGAGCCCCAAAAACTAGCCGTTGGAAATCCCTTGTGGATAAGATCAAAGGATAGATGTGCTGGAGCTCGTTGAGTGGAGCACGTGTCCTTTTATAGCCGTTAGACACATTAGGGATGGCCAAACGGAACCAGAACCGGACCGGAACCGGAAAACCGGACCGGAAAAGCCCGGAACCGGAGCAAACCGGGGAGTAAACCAAAACCAGAGTAACCGGAACCGCCATTCATCGGGGCCGGTTACGGTTCACATAAATGGCGAACCGGACCGTAACCGGACCGAAAATCCCTTGTTTTTCAATAATTTTAAAGGGGGGACCGGAACTGGACCGGAACCGTACCGGAACCGGGGTAAGTACGGGCTAGTTCAGGGTCACATATATGCCGAACCGAAACCGGCGGTTCCGAACCGGAACCGAGCCCGGAACCGGTTTTGGCCATCCATAAGACACATAACAAAAATATGACCGTTATGGACAGGTGTTCTCAAATCTGAGTGCACACGTGTTATTTATCCACCGTTGGATCTTTGGCGTAGTTTGAATCTCTTCAAGTCTTCATGTCTTCAATAAATCACCAAGTGTTGAATTACTTCACTGAGGCGCGTTGAGCCATTGAGGCGCGTGAGCCAAGGGGCGCTTAATCAATGCGCACGCCACATGGGGCGCATAGACACATGAGTAAGAGGCGCGTAGGCGCATAGGCATGGCACGTAGGTGCGGCGCGTAGGCGCATAGGCACGTGAGTAAAAGGCGCGTAGGCGCATAGCTTCACTCAAATCTGTGATTTTCTTGAATCTTGAAATTCTTGCCCTATTCCTAAGACTATTTCTATTTAAATGGACTATCTAAAAAATGAAGTATAAATACTTCTTACATGTGGGTCTAAAGTCCATGAAATAAAACTTAGGTGATGGATCAATCAAATCTAATCAATCCTATACATTGAATACTGAGATATAAGTGGGCATACCCAACAATCTTCACTCCTTTAGTTGATGGCGGTGATGGATCTCTTTGATGATCAAAGGGATATCAAAGAGAGGGTTTGAGAAGGTTTTGAGAGGGAGAGAAAGAGACTGGGAATAACTTCTGCTAGGGATTTCCCGTAGGTGAAATGTGTTATCAAATAGGCTGGTGGAGAGCTCTATTTATAGAGAAAATCTAGAAATGGGAGAAGTGGCCGCACGGCCAGGAGGTAGCCGTACGGAGGTCTTCTAGGCGTACGATGGTGGTTCCTTGGATTACGTGCTGATCAAGATCTCAGGGAATCCTTATCAGTTTGTTCTCGGGATTTGGTCGATATCTTGATGGAATTCGATCCAGAACTGATTTCGTCCATCTAGAACTCTGGGAATCTGTCGGATAAGTCCCTGTCAGGTTAAAATTGCCTAAAAGGTCCTCAGAAGGTTTTTTTTTTTTTTTTTTTTTGGCGAAAGGAGGACGGTACCTCCCTAAATTTTATTAATAAAGCTCAAAAAATACAAACATGGTGGGGGACATGACAACCTCAACCACCAAGAATGAAAAAAATAGGGAGGAGGCCTTATACATGCCATAAGGTCCTCTTTTATTATTTATGCTTTTAGATTTCAGTTTAGGGTCCTCGGAAGCTCCTAAAGGTCTAGGAAGTCCTTTATCTTCAGATCGGATACTAACAATGCTAGATACCTGTTAGTACCCGATCTGAAAATGAGTTTATTAGGGCTTTCCCACATATACAAGGACTTTATAGGGATTAGAAACCTTGCAAAAGACTTGTCCCGGATTCCCAAAATATAGCTCATTATTTTAGGAATATCTAGAATGACTTAAATTACAGTCGGCACGAAAACAGTCATAACTTTTGACTCCGGATGAATTACGGAACGCACCGCATATCAAATCGAACGCGAGAGAAAGAAGAACAAGGAAAAAATGACCTTGGCCACGCGGCCACATTCCTCCATGGCCAGGCGGCCATGTTTGTCCTTGGCCACGCGGCCATCTTTGCTTCTGACGCGTTTTCCAGTTACCAAACTTGCCAAATCTTGATTTCCACGCCAAGAAACAACCTTGGCCATGTGGCCATGTTTGCCCTACTCACAAAAACTATATATAGGAGTCCTCCCCTTCTCAAAAAGGGGACCAATTATCATCCTGCGAGTTCCTAACTCAAAACCTCTCTAAAACTCTCCAAAAACACTCTCAAGAATCCCAAGAAGATCCAAGGTTATTTCTTGCCAACAAAGGTAAGTTTTCTAACTTTTTCTTTATGTTCTTGCATTATTTTTAATGTAGATCTTTGATATTCATATTCTTAATATGTTTATTCATGTGTTCTTCATAATATTCATGTTCTTGCATGTTTATTCATAGTTTCTTCATATGCTTTGCATGTTCATTCATATGTTCATAATATGTTCTTCATATGTTCATCGTATTCATAGATTAAAACCTTATTTATGCTATATTTAGGGTTGCGATCTTCATGTTTGCATGTTATTTCATAGCCGATGATGATCTAGGGTTCATCAACCCAAGGATGATCTAGGAACTATTTCTTAACCCTAAACTTTAGGTAATTACTTCCATGATCAATAATCCTCCCATGATGAATGTGATGAATGTTCATTGAGATCTCATTGATGGAATAGTCATTATTCTAGGATGTGATCATCCTGCATGTTTCTTTATCCTCCCTCTTCATTATGCATGATCTCTATTCTCTCTCCACATTCTAATTATGTGCGAACTACGCTGACCTGAGCTTCTCACATTGAGAGGAACGTAGGCAATCTTCGGATCCGGTCTAAATCACTAACACATTACTAACACATTCATCATGATATAAAGACCGATCAATTCGGGCAATAGGAGTGATAACGTTCAATATTCTTCTCTTGTTGTAATTTGACCCCCGAACCCACTAAAAATGCTTTTTTTCAATATTTTGGCTTTAATTAAAACGGCGTGGCGACTCTCATAATTTTAATGTCGTTAAGAATATTCCTTTTGTAAATAAAAATAATCACAAGATACTTCCCATGCGTCGCTTCATCGGAAAGGGGTATGCACAGTGGCGACTCTGCTGGGGACTGCTTTGAAACTTTTTCAAACTTAGTGGGTCTAACTTTCGTTCACATCATGATGTTTGCCATGTTCTCACATGCACCTTACACTTTGCCATGTTCTCACATGCACCACACACTTTGCCATGTTCTTACGTGCACCACGCACTTTGCCATATTCTCACATGCACCACGCACTTTGCCATGTTTACACATGCAGCACACACTTTGCCATGTTCTCACGTGCACCTCACACTTTGCCATGTTTGCACATGCACCTCACACTTTGCCATGTTTACACATGCACCTCACACTTTGCCATGTTTGCACATGCACTTTGTATTTTTGCCATGTTAACATGTGTACCTTGTATTTTTTCAATATATATATTTTTTGTACTTTCCCTATAGTACTAAGGTCAAAAGAGACTTTACTCTCTTTTCTCCCTAAAAAGAATTAGTTTCTTGCCACACACTACCACTAGTCCGTGTCAGCACTGCACAGGTCCCCATTACCCGGAGTATTCGATGTGCAGGAATTTGTGCGCTACTGTCGTACTCTTTTCGAGTCACTCGTCTACTCCACTCACCGTGTACGTTCCGCAAGCGGTGGGAACCTTTATCCTACCCGTGTCAACCCACACGTAGAGATTAGGACACTCCTTGGACCAACCATTTAGGATGTAAATAAATGCAAAACTTTTCGCAAAATAAAATGTGCATTGCATCTAGGCGACCTCTAAGGTCCATCGCTCACACCTTGGGCCATCTATCGAAATTTCTCATCTTGGCCTATCAAGGTTACCTACCCATCATTGCGATCCATTCGGGTCTACCCTTCATCTTGACCCGCTTTGGTCAAAATCCCACCAACCTTTGACCCCCTGGGTCAACCTTATCACCTTTGACCCCCTAGGTCAAACTTTATCATCTTTGACCTCTTAGGTCTACCCTTGACCCCCTAGGTCAAACATTATCATCTTTGACCTCTTAGGTCTACCCTTGACCCCCTAGGTCAACTTTATCCGCCTTTGACCTCTTAGGTCAACCCTTGACCTCCTAGGTTAACCTTACCACCTTTGACCTCTTAGGTCTACCCTTGACCCCTAGGTCAACCTTTGACCCCCTAGGTCAACCTTATCCGCCTTCGACCTCTTTGGTCAAACCTTGGACCCCTTAGGTCAACTTTATCACCCCTCGACCTTTGACCCCTTAGGTCAACCTCATCCGCCTTTGACCTCTTAGGTCAACCCTTGACCTCCTAGGTTAACCTTACCACCTTTGACCTCTTAGGTCTACCCTTGACCCCTAGGTCAACCTTTTTTTTTTTTTTTTTTTTGAGAAACCAGGGCGGCACCTGGGAGGATTTTATTAATGATAAAATAAAGATACAAGAGGGGGACAACCACCCGACTTATTGCCGGATATGGAGCCAAACCTCAAAGACCAAATAATAAAATAAAGCCTAACAAAATAAAACCAAAGAAGGAATAAAATCCAAAAGAAATTAAACCATAAAATAATCCAAATAAAACCACAAATGTAAAAAATTTGGCTTTATAGTGCCTTTAGTATATAAACTGTTTATATACTATAGAACCTGCTCCCAGCGGGAGTAGAACCTGAGACCTCCCCCCCAGGGAAAGGCCATGATACCACTAGACCAAGAGGTCATTGGTAAATTTGGCTTTATAGTGCCTTTAGTATATAAACTGTTTATATACTATAGAACCTGCTCCCAGCGGGAGTAGAACCTGAGACCTCCCCCCAGGGAAAGGCCATGATACCACTAGACCAAGAGGTCATTGGTAAAATTTGGCTTATAGTGCCTTTAGTATATAAACCGTTTATATACTATAGAACCTGCTCCCAGCGGGAGTAGAACCTGAGACCTCCCCCCAGGGAAAGGCCATGATACCACTAGACCAAGAGGTCATTGGTTAATCCTAGGTCAACCTTTGACCCCCTAGGTCAACCTTATCCGCCTTCGACCTCTTAGGTCAAACCTTGGACCCCTTAAGTCAACTTTATCACCCTCGACCTCTTAGGTCAACCTTTGACCCCTTAGGTCAACCTCATCCGCCTTTGACCTCTTAGGTCAACCCTTGACCTCCTAGGTTAAACTTACCACCTTTGACCTCTTAGGTCTACCCTTGACCCCTAGGTCAACCTTTAACCCCCTAGGTCAAACTTATCTGCCTTTGACCTCTTAGGTCAACCTTTAACTCCCTTAGTCAACCCAATCACCTTTGACCTCTTAGGTCAACCTTTGACCTCTAGGTCAACCTTATCCGTTTTCGACCTCTTAGGTCAATCTTTGATTCCATAGGTGAACCCAATTACCTTTGGTCCTAACCCGCTTAGGGCAAACCGTCATCTTGACCCACCTAGGTCATTATTTGACCCACCGTCGTCCAGACCAACCTAGGTCAACCCGTTTAGGTCCACACACCATCCTTGACCCATTTAGGTCAACTTGTCCGTCTTAGGTTAAAACTACCCCTTCACCTTTGACCCGTCAAGGTCACCCCTGACCCGCTTAGGTCGACTTACCTATCTTGGATCCATCTAGGTCAATCTCCAACCTTCCTTAGTCCACCAACCCGAATAGGTCAACCTTAGACCCGCTTAGGTTAAACCATGTCTATCCCGCTTAGATCATCCCATAGGCAAACCGCTACAACCCGCTATCTTGATTCATTCACCATATATGTCAATCCAACCATTCTCATTTAGGTCGACCTATCCTTTACCCATCTAGGTCAACCCACCATCATCGTCGCATCCTAGCTTGAACCATTTCTTGTCTCAACCTTAGGTCAAACCTTACCCGATTCCTATAGGTCTTCCTCACCCATGCTCGACTACAGACCGAGTCATCTCCCTCTTTTTGACCCCTATGGTCATCTCTCACCTCTTTTTAAAAGTCTAACTTGATTCGAACTACGGCGACCTGAGCCTCTTATTGTGTGGGACCTCTCCCTCATGATAAGGGGAACGTAGGCAACTTCAGCCCGGTCAAACTTTCAATTTTTTACAAAATGCATTTCAAAAATGTGGAGACCGACTCTTTTCCAAAAAATGATTTTATAACGATGCCTTATCATTAAACGAATCTAATTCTTTCATGACTAGAGTTCTGCATCATGTCGGCTGCAAGGAACATCGAAGTTGCAACTGAAGCTGCTACCCAAGATCCCGAGACAATCCTCTACACCGGTACTGCTCTCAGTAAGCAAGCATCCCACTTCGAAGCCATCCTCGATGAACAAGCAATCCACTTTAAGACCATTCTCAACGAGCAAGCAACACACTTTCAGAAGGAGATGCATAAGACCCTAAGAGATATCGAGAGGCGCCATTTGTCTGACATTCATGGCGTTTATGATTACCTCAGCCTAGTTCTCCCTCTTGCTCAATGTCAACACCCGTACGCTCCTCAAATGTACGGGCCGCCACAGACTTTCCTCGTCGGGATGCCTCCTATGACTACTCATCAACAAGGGGTACCGGTACCTAAATCACCCTCAAAGGCAGTTCGTGAAAGGAAGGACGAGCGCGAATTCGACGACTTAGGTATGCCGTTAGCCAAATTCTTCAAAGGTTTGGTTCGAGCCGGCAAGTTGGCCCTTCTACTCAACTATGAACCAAACAGGGTAAGACCAGACTTGGATCCCTCCAAATACTGCAAATACCACCAGTACATTGGGCATGACACTGAAGGTTGCCTCCAATTGAAAAGGAAGATCCAAAGCCTCATTGATAGCGGAGCCATCACCCGCGATAGGAATGCATGGACGTGAGCAAAGTCCAAACAAGAAAGAGCAAACTGGGGCTACCTCTTTTAAATAATAAATAAAAGGGTCATTCAGTCTTCGTAGGTTCTAGAGTGTCTTTAGTCAAAGTCCACCTTGGACTATTTTTGTTTCTTTAGTAAAAGTCCACCCCGGATTAGTCGTTTTTCTTTCAAATAATAAAAGAGTCTTTTATTTCTTTTCTCTCTAGACTTGAGACATAATCTTGCATAAATCAATTCCATGAAAATTGTCTTATTCACCATCTTCACTTGATTGCTATATCTTTATATGATGAATTAATCTTATCTTACTCATTAATGACGACTCATTAAAGGTAAATGGACCCATAACTAAATACACAATTAATCTCAAGATAACAAATGCTTTGACCAATTGGGATGAACGAATCACTTTCTCTTCTCTCTCCATTCTACCCCCATACACTCTCTCTATACACTCACCCCTTATACACACTTCATGTACACTCTCTATATACACCTTCTCCCATACACTATCCTCATACGCCTCTCATCCCACCATTAGACCCCTTTTCCATACGGTCATGACAAAGAAATGGACTGCGGTTGCTCATCATCAAATAGACATCCATGCTGCCACAATTTAAGGGGTTGTTTGTTCCCTTCATAAGTACTACATGCCGATACACCGGGGCTGTCCGTATTCCATCGCAAATATAAAAGAAATGCACGAAGTTGTTCATGCCATTAATAGGTGCCACGATGGAGCTCTACCGGTATAAATCAAGGGGCTAGGATGCCCGCCGCCAGCAAAAGGCCGCTTGAACTATAAAGAGGCTACCTCGCAATCAAGAGAGGCGAAAGCAAACTAGGGGCTCGTCTTGCCCAATGTTTCGTGTACAAATATATAAAAAAAAGGCTCGCTAGGTTGAAACCCAAAAGGGCAACCTAGTCAAAAGTTAGAGCATTGCACCAAAAAGAAGCCCGCTAGGTTGAAAACCCGAAGGGCGGCCTAGACAAAAAAAGGGTGTGCACAAAGACATAAAATAAAAAATAAAAAAAATAGAAGGGGCTATCACCATAGAAAGTACAAGTCCCATTTTATTTTCACTTCAAACGTTCTATTTTTATTTCTTTCCCTACAAAGAAGATTAACGCGGTAGCAGCAGCCATGACAACTACAATGGAGCAATCCACCGCAATGAGCTGCATGGAGCAATCCAAAGCAACAAGCTACAGCGCGAGCAACCTATCGCGACAAATGAACCTCATACTCAAACCCACTCCATCATCAGCCAGGATATCCCCGAACTACGCGGACCTGAGCTTCTCACCTTGAGGAGAACGTAGGCAACCTTAGGGTCCGGTCCAAAATATACACAACCCACCTCGTAGCCAATTTTCCTTCTCTTCTCTCTTGCCCCATATTTCTACTCCTGACTTCTTCACTCACAATTGATCAAAACATTTATTATTTCGAGACTACTTGTCTAAAACATAATCATAAGATGCATAACTAATCAACGGGTCCATTCTCGAGCAATCAATGAGACTTGAATAAAACAATTTTCAAATGTCCTCGTGCAAGTCTTCCGTTCTACAATCTAG